>CAVLJG010000003.1:88417384-88993050 GCA_963669975.1 Acanthoscelides obtectus | reverse complement strand
ACAGGAGTTCTGCTTCTTTTGTCCAGCATACACTTTCAGTGCCGAAGGTTGGACAAGTCAGCGCAGTTCAGCACATTGGCAATCAAGCAGAATCTCTACTAGCAGAAGCTTATAGGTAAATTTAAAAATGCTTCTATGTTCTTTTACAGAAGTAAATATCCCGGGCCGAAGCTTGGAAAAAACAGTTTTTATGTTGATATTTTAAAACATTCAAGTCGAGGATTGACTGAAAGATTCGCAATTAATTAAGCACTCAAGAGTGTTCTTAACCTAAAAATGACGATTTTATCATTGATTAACATGTTCTACCTGAAAATATCAGACCAAAGAGGGATCTGAAAGGCACTATCGCCAACTGGGAACACAAAATCAATTCAGGGTCTGCGAGTTTGTTTTGCCACTATCTCATAGATAGCGCTAGAATCTTCATTCCCTTTTTGGCGACTCTTTATTGGTACCTTCAGACATCGATTAACATTTTCCACTTGAAGTTACCCAGTTAAAGTAGGCATTAGAGAAGCGCCATCTACAGGACAGTATTATAATCAAACTGTCCTCTTTTTAAAGTAGATTACTAAATTCATTTTTGTGTTCCGCTACTCTCTGCTGGCATTTGTGAGATTTCCTTTTGAGCTCTTCTGGTAGAAGATGTTGGTATTATGGAATTTGAAGCATCAATTTTTTTTTGCAGTAATCTTGGGAATGTGTATAAAGAAAGAGGGAAACTTCAAGAAGCGCTGGAGAATTACAGACATGCGGTTCGTCTGAAGCCAGATTTCATTGATGGATACATCAACTTGGCAGCAGCACTTGTGGCTGCTGGTGATATGGAGCAAGCTGTACAGGCCTACATCACAGCTTTACAATATAACCCAGTAAGTATTTTTAAGCAATACTCAAAAACAACATTGACAACAGAATATACAGGGCATCCAAGATAAGGATCCTATGCATGGGGATCTAAATACCCATGGGTGACTCAGCTTATATTAAATTAGAAAAAAGCTAAGATCTTTGGGCCATATTTACATGCTGTTGAGAAACTTCATGGCTTACTGGGATATTTTGGAAAAAGTAAAATTTGCCATATCAAAAAACAATAATTGTGGAACTTTTTCATTAGTACTTTGTAGGCTCTACATGGTGGTGTTTTTAAATTTTGTGCCTGGCATTTCGTTTTCAAGAAACCATCATCAACTTTATATAATCTCACATCAAGCATTTGTTTGCAACACCTACTTAAACAATAATAATAATAATAGTAATTTTAGTTTTCTCAAATATCTCGGTAAGCCATAGCCTTGGCATGTAAATACGCCCCAAATAATGCAACTTTTTTCCTAATTAAACCTAAGCTGTATCTCCTAAATAGTGGATAGTAGTAGATCAATAGTTTTTCATAATCCAATATCTTCATCTCATATAAATATGATGAAAGGTCGACTGAAATTAGAGTATCATGATATCAGGGAATTGTCAGAATCTTGAGAAATGTCGAAAGCCAAGAACGAAAAAGTAGATTTCTTTTTCTGTTGAGGAATTTAGAAAATATGGAATGGCAGATATAATTACAAGGGGGTTGAGGGATTTGAGGGATGATCTTTACTTGGAAGGCTGATGACATGCATAAGAATAAACAATTTTTTTTAAGGAAAATGGAGTTCGTTTCTACTACTTCTAAGGGGATTATAGCAGAAGGTTGGCCATTTTATTTGAGAATATGTTAATGATTGCTGAAATCCAATCAAGCTTTTTAATTTTTGGCATATATACGTAGTATCCATGCTTCAAAATAACACCAAAATCAGAGCAGCATTTTCCAAGTAATAAACGGAACCCAAGGATCATCATGAGATAGCCAGAATGATGAAAATGAATGGCATGATTTTTTGTGATGGGCATGTCATGTAACATCAAAAAAACTTAATATCCGGATTATGTACTTTTTCGCGATTTCAATACTTCTAGTCAGTTGGCGTGGGATTTCAAGCAGCACAGTATTTTTATACCAGTCAAAATATAAAGCAAGATGGTGCCCAAATTTGAACAGTGGCAATATTGCTTTCTTCAGGAATTGAAGTTCATTTGTCACCAGTTGAGCATCAAGGACATCTCTTATAAAAACAGAAAGCAGTGCTTTTATGTAGCAAACATTTGGTAATGCAATTTTGACTTTCGATTTTTATCCAATTTATTAATTTCAAGGTAAAATTTCATTGTTAAAATTTTCCTACCTACTCGCTCTGCAGCACTGGAGAAACTTGTATCCATTTTTCTGTATAGATTGCACGAATGTCACAGGCCACATGTTTGATAACACAAGCAAGTTCATTAAAATGGTTTGCATTTAATAATTTTGGGTAATAATCTCAACACGTTCTTACTTATCAAACATAATTAATGTTTCAGATAGTGGCGATGTGAAAGGAATCTATACAGTTTTATGTTTATTTTCTAATAGTTGATTGTAGTTTGATGATGTTATTAATTTTTTGTATTTATAAGGTAAACAAAAACGGCATGTGTATTGCTTATTATAAATTTTATGCAGGGCGATAAAAACCAAATGAAATACTGATGAAAAGCAGCCTGTTACCCGCGATTTCGTACGCTTCAAACGGATACTACTATAAAACATTGATTATGGATGACGTATTGTTATGGCTCTACCTACATGTTCCCCGATAAAACGGGTACGGGGAAATATGCCTGATAGGTGCGTATAATTACTGGAATTGAAAGCCTAAAAACATACTAGCGCCAAAAAATTGAGACATACCTTCATCCCCCTCGTAACAGCTCCCAACCATCAATTTATAACCCCTACAAAAAAATTTCTGAAAATGATGACCATCAGAAAAGTTTTAGCGATTTTTATTTTTTAGTTGTTTTGCCCCTAGCTCCGCCGCCACCCTACAAAGATTTTTACTTTATTTTTTTGGACGTTATATGACATCTACATTACGAAAAACCATGTCATTCATTTCCGTCGGTCTGTCTGTCTGTCTGTCCGCTAATTTTATATTCGCCTATAACTTAAGAAGTACTTCTCGGAAAGTCGGCCTAGTGGTGACGGGGAAGGAATAAAAACAAAAAATAAAAATCGCTCAAACTTCGTATTTGGCGTTTAAAAAGGTCCTGATCATTTTCAGAAATTTTTTTGTAGGGGTTGGGAGTTGGGGGTGCTAGCGGGTGTATGCATTTTTTTGATCTTGGTATATTTATACGCTCCTAACCCCGGTAATTCTGGCACCTATTATGTCCGGTTTTTCAATCTCTGGTTAACTGTCACGTCAGGTAACTATAACTTGAAAGTTAACTATCAGTTGTCTGTGAATTCATTTTTCAAGCTGTAGTTAATAATCAATAAATCGTTGATGCGTCAACGCTGCTTTTATGCCCGAATTATCGTGTTCTATGCGTTTCGTGATGTTCTTTTCTGTCTCTGTGTCTCGTGTCATCCATGAAAACTTATGGCACTGCCAGCCACACTAGTTTTGGTATTCTGGTTCGACCACAACTTTATAGTTATCCCATAAATGGTCCTCATGTTGAAGTTGATTACCACTTGATATTGAAAATTTTTTTTGAAAGTTAGAAGACAAATTGTAGTTGGACCTTAGCCATATTTCACTCATCATAGCTCTCCCTCTTACATTTGCCTGTAAAAGTTAGAATGATGAAGGTTTTCGGTCCGCATCCTCGTGCCTATGAAAGCGAACCGTCTGCCTAACCAGCCCGTCTTATATGTATGTATTTGTACTGAAGCCCAAAAAATATAGGAAACTTGCACGAACCGAGAGATAACTCGCTGCATAGATGCCGCGCAGATTTAGAAAGGGACAACGTTGCCACATGCTCGGAACTACTTGTAGGGCAGGGAAATGATGTCCATGGGACATATTGTCTCTAACTGTTGGACTGACTTAATACGTTTGATTGCTCTGTTCTACATGTCCGTAACTGAATATTTCCTCAGAGGATTTAAATTGCGCTGAACTGAGCCCTTTATGATGTGATGACGGCGTTGCGTAGGAAGTGAAGAGTCAACCCACTTGACGTCATTTTTTGACATTGGCATAGTAGAAACCTTAATGTGAAAATTTAATCAACATCCGATCGGTACTTACCAATTATTACGGTATTTCGTGATGTATAAGCCATATAACATCCAGAAATCGTATCTCATTTTCGAAATTTTTCATGATTACAATACTTCCTCGACAGTAGCGTAGGCAGTAGCAGGAGTTCTATATTTCTTTGGAAAGTATAGCAAGGATTTTGTTGCAGGATCTCTACTGCGTTCGTAGCGATTTGGGTAACCTTTTAAAAGCATTAGGTCGATTAGATGAAGCCAAGGTAAGCACAGTTATTTTGAAAATAATCCAGATCCATTGTCCTACCCTTTTCAGCAAAATACTTCATTTTGATTGAACAGAGCAATGTTAGGACTTCATAAATTGTCCTCCACTTCAGTGTCACATTTTTTCAGTAAAATATTTGATGCCACAATCCATATTATGGAACTACGAGTATTTAAATGAAGTTGGATAGTTATCTTATTGATTCTATTCAGTGTGTTGTTTGAATTACATTTGGTCCGCTATTTTTGAAAAAGCGGTGTTGCGTAATTTTCTTTTCGTAGTGCGTTAATACTTTTTCTTTTACAGGAGTGAAATCGAAATTTGGCGCAGTGTGTGCGTAGTTTTATTCTGTAGTTAGTTTTATTCCCATTTTTCGTCTGAAGAGGGCGTGACTCGTGACGTGACAAGACTTCACTGTAATTATTTTCCTTGATTTTTCAGGATTCGAGATGGCTAAAAAACACGTTACAAGAATTATATTTTTCATAATACTGTACTAAAAAAAATTTGTGTAGATGAGAAACAGTTTTGTATTTTATTTTTTATTTTTTGGAATGTATTTTTTAGCTACTCTCCTTTTGACTTTCAGGTGCGCTTGCGTAGCTTTGTAATCCGAAATATTGGATACATTTTTGGAAATAGTGGACCGAATGCTGATTATTTGTTTGAGTTGATTTCAAAATTGATTGATGTAAATTAAAGTATAGCATCTGCAATTATCCATCCTATGATAGTTGATTGCAGTTTGTTTTTCTCCCACTGTACCTATCCTTTCCTTCTATGATCTATTGATCTTATATGTGGATGCAAAAAGATATGTTACGCTTACGCGAGTCTTTTTTTATACATATACCGAGGCATCCGCTTAGGCAGAAGCCTTAATACTAGGGCACCCCAGCTGCTATGAGGAGCTTAAAAACACTTTAATCCGAGTTTTCGACTGCCGAAGTGAGAAATTCAGGTGATTTTTTCACAATCTCGATACCCTAAGTACAAAGGAGCAGTCGTTTCGGTCAGGTGCAAAGTTCGACACGGTTAGGATGGGAGACCGAAGTCAGGCGGGTCTGTCTGGCAAGCACATCGCGCGTCGGCATTATGGAGCTCTGATGAGCAAAGCCCGTTGCCGTAGCGGTAGAAAAGAGCCAGATCGCCGACGCCCCTTCGGTGCGAAAGGGTCCCGAGACTGTCCGTTAGCGAAGAGTTAACGATCTATCGGCTAGCCCTCCTCTGAACAGCATCGATCATGCAAAATGTAGTAAGGGTGGCATCACCCCAAACGTGGGCGGTACTCGAGGCTATGTCTTATCTGTGGAGAAGAGTACTCATCCCAAAACAAATTGATGAGATATACTCGTGCCAGATCAAGAGCACCGACATCAGCCTCACCATAAGACTGGGTGAGTTTACTCCACAGTTCCGTGACATAAGCTAGGACCGTAGTGCCTGTCGCTAATCAAGCCGTGACTTTCAAGGTACTCCAGAAGCTTCCGATTTATGCACCTCTCCATCACCTCACCTATAACGGAAAGCAGAGCTATAGGCCTGTAGTTGTAAGAGTCGGTCTTAGATCATTTTTTTGGGATGGGGCGAAATGAGCAAGTCATATCAAAAATTAAATCGCTAGATTAGATCAGACTTAAAACAATGCTCGAACTAATAATACTATACTGAGTGACAAAAAAAGGTTAACACCTACGTATGTTTATTAGAGAATTCAAGAATTTTTTGCATATCGATTAATCTTGCCATGAACAAGTGATAAAATGGTCAGGTTTTCCTGTTAAGTTGTTGTGGTGGCTGCGTGTATTGTTTGGCCTTTTTTCTTACTGCGCCCACATTGGGTGCTACCTCTCACTGCTGAACATCGCCGTAATCGTTTACTCTGGCGTAGAGAAATAATTCTATGGACCGAGAATGCAATGAGGTGGTCTTTACTGACGATTCCCGTTTCTGTCTGGGGATGCACGATGGTCGGGCAAGAGTGAGAAGGCGACGTGGTGAAAGACGTGACACACAATTTGACAGACAGCGTCACGTTCACCACACCGCGGGAGTTATGGGGTGCTATTGCTTAGGGTAGCAGATCACCACTAATTTTCGTCAGAAGCAATATGACGGCCTGACGCTATATTCAGGAAATAGTGCAGCATCATCTCGTTTCATACCTAATCACCATCCAAAACCCGATTTTTCAGTAAGACAATGCAAGACCGCATGTTGCCAGAGCATCTTTAGCCTTCATTGATCAACATCGCATCAACCGTTTACCTTGGCCACAAAAATCGCCTGTCCTATCTCCAATTGAACATGTCTGGGACATGATAGGTCGCAGGCTGTTGAATTTGCAACAGCCTCCACAGACTTTAGCAGCTCTTATTCAAGAAGTTGCAGAAGCCTGGAATTAGATACCCCAACACGATATCGATCACCTTATCAGTACGATGCCCAGGCGTGTCAATCAGTGTATAAGAAGTCGTGGATCTTCAACACATTATTAAACCAGCTTCGGCAGTCAGTTGACGAATCAAGCTGAAAATTTAATCATTTTACTAGAAAGGGACTCTAAACACATGCCAAAAAATCTTAAAATCGGATAAACATACGTAGGTGTTACCTTTTTTTGTGACTCAGTATATGACACAAGATGTAAGGTTCCAAGGACTCTTTAAGAATCGGTAATCATTTGTAGTGACTTGGTTGGTAAAATATTGGCATTTTTAAAGAAAACGTTACTTGCAGTGATCCATGTGATTCGGAAATTATTGATTTTAGCTATTTCACGTCTTATAAACTTTTCCAACACAAAAATTTTACTCCGCCTGTAAAAACCTTTGAATATGATCGTTAGTTTGCTCTCAAAGCTATAAAAAAGTAAAAAATGACCTCCAAGTCTAGGAATAATTACGAGGAAGGTTGAGGGGTGACTTTTCCTTGGAAGGTTGATGTCATGTTTTAGTTTAAACAATTTTATACAAAAGGAGGGAGCCTTTTTTATTGCTTCTAATACATATACAGCATACGTTTGGACAACTTCTGGGAGAATATATCAATTAAAGGAAGAACAGACGCTGAATTGGGAAAAGCCAGCATCTGGTTTTACTGCTACAAGTTGTTGTTAAATGGTGAAAATACTAAGCCGAGAGAAATAAACATCCAAAATGACATTAAATTTTTAGGTGCGACACTTTGACCATAAGTCCCAATGGAAAAGCCACATTGATCCATAACTTTCTTAGAATATTCATTTCCCCCGCAACTTATCGCGAGAAGTGTTGCCAAATATGTTGGGATTTGTTACGTCGCATTATTCCACTCGTACATAGCATATGCAATTATTGTATGAGGCCACTTTGCTGAGGCAGCTAGCGTTTGGGCTGCAGGTGGGGCTGTTAGATTGATGGCAGGGCTGAAATACAGAAATGACTGCATGTGTTTACTGAATGGAAGCTGTTGTACCAAGTCTGTATGTGTATGAGAGTTTGATGTTTACCAAGACAAAAGGAGATCTATGCCTACCTTCGAAGATGTTCATGAATATGGTATCAGAAATAAGAGAAATTTGAACCCTATATTTTGGAGAGTGAGAAGGTGCCAAGATGCTTAAATGACTTTTAGATTTGCATTAGAAATGTGTTTGTTCAAAATGCTTATTACAAAATTGTTGATATTCTAAATACTCATTTGAACGTGTTGTGATAGTTCAAAATTTGTGTCATGTACCGTGCAAGTGGCTTTCATGCTATATGATGAATTTTTTTTTCGGACAGTGTTATGACGATTGTTAATATTTTTTTTTATTTGCATGAATAAATAAAGGAATGAATTAATGAAAGAGACAGTTTTGTTATCTAAAGCCATGTACAGATATGTAGCAACACCGCGAACCGAACCAGTCAATGAACCGCAGCGCGCGCATTTTGACGAACAACATTGCAACGAACATTACCACAAACCGAACGACGTCGTGCAACCCCATCGCGCAACAAAATGACGATCCAATTTTGATGTTTGTCGTTCAGTGAAAGAATACTAGCGGAAATGGATATAGCAGTAGCAGCAGCTGCCTATATTTATATTCACTACGAATTATCCAAAAACAAGCGACGACGACGATCGAGACGATTCTGGCAAACGCAGTTATGTACCAATAGAGCACACGGTTGCGTTGATAGCGGAATTGAAATATCAACAAGTGGACAGAACAAAATTTTTACGAGGATGTCTCCGATGGACTTTGAATATCTTCTCACGTTGATTGGATCAAAAATACGAAGACAAGATACAAAGTGGAGAGCTGCCATCACAGTACAAGAACGACTTGCAGCCACGGTGCGATTTTTAGCGACCGACAGTAGTTTGCAATACATGTTTCGAATTTCAATGCAATCGATCAGCTACATCATTCAAGAAGTTTGTGGGGCATTGATCGAAGTTTTAACGGGAAACATACAAGTAAGAAAAATAATTTTACTTCTAGGTACATTACAAAATAACACATTTCTTTTAACCGTCTACTAGGCTTGAGACATACGAATCTTTTCTCTGAGCTCGCTCATTTCGTTCATCTCTCTTTAGTGAGTCGTTCGTTCGGGGTCGTTCATTTGAACGACACGATTACCGACCGGCCTCGAATCTGACGAGAGTATTGTGTTGCCTATAGTAACGACTCACTGAGTCAGAGAACAGACATCATACTATGAAAATTAAATGAAGGGTTGGGGTTACCGATATTATTGTATTTATTTAAATATTAATATTTTTGGTTGAACTTGAATATAACGATTGAATACTGTCTTCCGAAAAAAGAAGGGATATGTGGTCCGGTTTTGAGGAATTACCGAATCCTGAATCAAAATGCAATTTTTGCTCTCAAATCCCATCATTTCAACGTATAATTTAATGAGAGATCTCAAAACAAAACAATTGGATTCCCTAGGTAGTGTCTGTACTGTTACCACGTTGTCAGTTCCCAGTTCAGTTGCTGCATACTGCAGACAGGCTTTGCACAATTGAACGAGCCATATTTAACAAAAGAGTCGTTCAATCATCGCTCACTTAGATGAGTCGTTCATTTTGAACGACTCCTTCGCGAACCACACATGACTATCGTCTTCACTAGCGCGGCGCGGTTCGTCGCGTGGTTCGGTTCGCGGTGTTGTTACATATCTGTACATGGCTTAAAATATGATGTATCGAAGCTGTAGACAGACTGGCTAATAAATTCTAGTTTTATGACACAATGTTCAAAAGCCTTTCATCTCAAATCAGCTTGTTCAAAGAGTTTTATTAGTTCTGCTAGATTATGAAACAAAAAAAAATGCGATACACATTTTCTTTTTGCATCTTACTATAACAACAATTTCTGATGGATTTATATAGACATAAGCAATGTTGAACTATTTTCACTAATGGTTATATTACTATGTTGGTGTCACGCGGATACAGGTCGGTGTAAAATGAAACAAACGCACACAGAGTGAGTGATTTGGTAGCATCTATAACGCATTGTTCTGTGTGTCTATCTGTCTCTCTTCAACCTGGTGTCTTCTTCTGCAACGTCACGTGATTGCGAACCGATCAGAGATGAGGCTCCAGTCAGGTAATGTACGCAAGCAGCGCCAGATGGACTCTGATATACCTCTCTCTTCCTCACATATTCCAACCGGACGGTCGACTCTGTTGTTTTTAGGTATACCGAGATCGGAACGAGCGTAAGCCGGCGCGGGGCCTCTGCCGCGTAGCTTTTTAGGTCAACTACTCTGGAAGATTATCATTGTACAATCTCAGTTTTATGCTAATTGGATGATATGCCATATTATTACATATTCTAGCTGCGACCCGCGACTCCGAATGTGTTAAATTGTTACTAATATATAACATTGTTTTTGAGTGTTGCTATAATTGCATTGCCTTAGTAAATTGATAGTCAGCTTATTGTATGCTTAGGAAATTTGGTTGGTTACCAATTTTTTGAAATTAGCATTTTAAATCAAACTAAATTTCTTATTGTAAAAACTACCTCTCCGCCAAATCTTCTGTTACACAATCCATTTAAGTCTACTGTAAGCAGAAAGTCATCTTTGCCAATTTTTAGATACATACTAGAAAACTCGAAGCAGTTTCAAACTTGCAAGTGCCATTTAATCCCTTAATACGGCCTTGTTACAAAATCCGTCTCTAGTTGAAATGTCATGTCCTTACCTCCTTGCAAAAATTCAGGTTTGGTGATCAAAAAGCTTCCGAGATTTCGCGATTAATGTGTATCTTTTCGCTTTTACGTATATCTTAATTCAGCCCCATTGCAAAATCCGTTTTTAGCTGAGATTCCACGTCCCATTTCTCCTACCTCTCAACCAAATGGCATGTTCATGAGTTAGAAAGTTTCTGTGATTTCGAGATTAATATGCATCTTTTTGCTTTTATCTATATTTGCCCTTAGCTCCCTTAATGCGCCCTCGTGTGGTCCTAACTACTGACATGTCCTGTCCGTAAACTCCCTCCCTACCAAATGTCATGTTAATAGGTCAAATAATTTTCGATATTTCGTGATTATAAACGTCTCTTTTATATATACGAGGATGGTCCGATAAGTACTGAGTATTTATTTCTTAAGATAGTCTCCTTTTAGCTCGATACACTTGACTCAACGATGCTCCAACTTCTTTAACCCGTCTGAAATATACGTTTTCTGGAGGTCTGCAAAGTATACCTTAGCTGATATGGTTGAGCGAGTATCTTTCCGCATTTATATTTATATACCTCTCTCCATAATCCCCCTTCATTCAGCTCTGTCGCAAAATTAGTTCGTAGCTGACATGTTCTGTCCATAAACTACCTCTGCCAAGGTTCATGTTCATAGGTCAAATAGTGCTCGAGATAAATTTCTTTAAACTTGAAAACTGATACGGTTGCCCATAGAAATGTTCATCCCTCTCCTCACTCATCTTGAGGATATAATTTCTGAAACTCTTTGTTGATAATCATTATTTTTAAGACAAAACATACTACTACTTTTAGTCTGGATCAATTTGAAATATTCTAAATTCTCTACAAAAAACTTGAAAAGTGTGAATTTCCACTTTACTCCCTTGAGGGTGGAATTTACAATATTCCCTTGTAAGTGCCCATTTACACAGTATAAAAAAACCGAGCATATAAAACCCATATCTATATACCTAGCGTTAAAAAATAACAGTTTTCCCCATAGCAGCTTTCACCTCCTATTTCAACCCCCTCCAGTCTAATTTTCACAACAAAAGGTGGCATCTGTCCGTCTCCAAGGTCTAGTCTGTATATATGCTAAAATTCATTAAAATCGTTTCAGCCCTTTTGGCGTGAAAACGGAACATAGAAATATACATACCGACTTTTACATTTATAATAGTAGGGATAATATTCGGATTCGGTTTTTTGCATAATCTGTTGCAAATGGACCATTTCTAATGAATCTGCATGTTGCTAGATCCAAACTTACTTCAAAAATTGTTTGAACATTTTTTTATACCAATTTCATGAGTTGATTTTTTTCGTCCTCGATATGTTTTTTAGCTTTTTTGGTCATTTTGCTCTTTACCTTACAGTTAATATTTTTCCAGATATAAGCGATACAGCATTTTAAAAACTGCAAAATATACCGTTTTCGACCCCGAAAAGCAATATGAAAAAACGAACATTTTAATGTTGCCCAAGTATCTAAGCGCGCCTTCAATGCATATTCGTGACTAACAATTAAAAAACAAAGGTTATATACAATAAAAATTACACCTAAAATGTTTTGGAATGTAATTAATAGATGTTTGAAGAATATTAAGGAACTTTCAACATTCAAGTTTTCGGTTTTTTCATATTGTTTCGGGGTCTAAAATAGCACGCAATTTACATTTTATAGTAAACGACCCGAAAAACCTAAAAAAAACTTTGTTCGGAGCGAAACAACGATTTTGGGGATTCGTGTAAAAATTTAGCTTAAACATTTTTGGACCTGACAACATGCAGATTCGTTAAAAGAGGCTGTTTTTGAATAAGATTACGCGAAAATCAGAATCAGGGTATTTTTCTGAGCGGGTGCCGAGCTACTTCCTGGATTAAAAGTGATTAGGTAATTAGCTTCCAAAATAAGTAGTCAATCTATGAAAACAACAGCACAAAGTGTGGCAATACTGCTCTCCATCTGTGCCCTACTACTATTCCGCCTTGGAAAGTGATTTGTTATAAAACTTTAATGTTTGATAACTAAACGAATTTATTCAATATTGCGTGAAATTTCATTTGCTAATTTTTTCAAAACAGTGTCCTTCCTGTTTAAAGCTTTCAATGCTCAAGATTATCTTTCAAAGTAGTTAATCTAAGCATAAAATGTCGCGCTTAGGCGTATCTAACTAGGTGTTTGGTGTTAGGGCTGCTTTTGCGACTTTTGGCGTAGCTCATTTCTCCTGAAGCATGGCGTAAGATTAGCATCACGAGGAATGAGGTTTCTGGCTAAGAGATGTCCAAAGATTTAAAAATCATTATATAAAAACTGGTGCGTGCGCAGGCTGTTATCACACAAAGTTAAAAACACTCTGTTTTAGTATTTTATATCGAGGTTCCTGAAGGTGAATTTTATAGGGCATTAAAAATTATCGGTATATTATATTGCTTTGCTCATGTATTATCGGGAAGTATCAACAATCCCTTCTAAAGTTGAAATAGTTTAAAGTCGCGCGTAATAAGTTTAGTGTGACGCGATAGGTTTCCCTTATGCACTGTTCTTGCTGTTCGATTAAAAAAAAGTGTGTTGACTTCTACCTCACTTAGCATATTCGGGGCCGACTACGTGTTCCACAGGATCCATCTGGATCCTTCTAAAAGCAGTCTTTGTGCGAAATGAATAAACCTACGCGGTGCTGGGTCCAGCAAGACGATCTGAATATATTCGTGAAGCATCAACATGATCTTGAAGACACGCCAAAATAATATTAAGTCGTCAAGATGGTTACTTAAACAAGAGTTTCATCTTCGATTCTGTTTCAAATTCAATTTATAGGTATAACCAGGTCGGTTTACCTACACTGCGTGCGTCGTATCGTTTCGCCGAATTTTTTGCTGTCTGATAATTTAGCTTGTTTTACAGGTATGTACTATACGCTATGTAAAACAAAATCATCAACTTTGAGAACATCCGCGGTTTTCTTAAAGTAGAAAATATGGCTAGTGACCACCCAGTCCCGTTTCTAATTCAAAGGCATACCTGTGTGTCCTGCTGCAGCATGTGCTAGTGCGATCTATGACTTGTAATACCTACCCGGTGTTTATTTCCCATTACCATCCATAGATGACAATTGACGTCTCCTAGCCACAATACCTCCCTTCTCGCCACACTTAGAGCGTAATTGCAGGCAACCCCTATCTTTCCCCGATCCCCTAGTCTTGGAGGGGCTCCACTTGGACCGGATATTCCGACGATGCGCATGCGCGACTCCCCTTTCAGATGGCTGGCTAATCACGAGCCTCTAACGCCTCCCTCTTCCCCATTTAGGCGTGCTACCTGAAGGCCATCGAAACGCGGCCTGACTTCGCCGTGGCCTGGAGCAACCTAGGTTGCGTGTTCAACGCCCAAGGCGAGATATGGCTGGCCATACACCACTTCGAGAAAGCCGTGGGGCTGGATCCGAATTTCCTGGATGCGTACATCAATCTGGGGAACGTGCTGAAGGAGGCGAGGATTTTTGATCGGTGAGTGGAGTGTGATTTAGATGGGGTGGTATAGGCGTCAACACAGCTATGGTTTTTTAAATTGTTGTTTAGTGGTGCTAAATACATGATAATGTTTGCACAAGTCGAAAAAAGGATGATACAATAAAAATACTGAAACAAACGGAACAAACAGTATAACTTATAACCCAGGATGAAATAAGAAATAGATAATGTATACGAGTATAGTATATCACAATTATTCTACAGTATTTACTATATTGTTCAAGTATCTTGTTCACAAGGTGCAGTTTTGGGTCCACTGATATTTAATATTTGAAGACATAAGTGGATAAAGATGTCATGTAACAAAATCATTTAATGCAGAAACATTTTTTAATGGGACTTTTTATTTTATTGACATTTTAAATATTTTGTTTACTTAAATCGTTATTATCTTGTTTTTGAACAAAGTAATCACAGAATGAAAGAATCACTTTTTAAGGTTAGTTTAACGAAAAAAATCAATGTCAAAAAAATGTTACCTGACACCTTTATCCACTTGTGTCTTCATTTGTTTGAACGATATATTCAAAATTAATAGTACTGGTAAAATAGTCAGTTTTGCGGACGACATAGTCATACTGTATAAATGTTAGGATTGGAACGACTTGGAAGATATTATCCAAAATGACTTTTGTAAAATTAGCAATTAACTTTGCGAAAACTCATTATCACAAAATTATTAGTGAACGCGACACTTTTAAACATAGTTATAACACCCGCACGGGTATCCTGTAACTTGAAAAGTGACATTATGCCTTTTTTTGACATTATGCTGTTTTTTTGACATTATGTAGATATTAACTTAGCACTCAGTTGTACGTGTTGCCTAAACGTCATGAGGTTTGTTATCAATCTTTGGCTCTGATGTGGTATAAAATCTGGTTCTGAGATGGGATTACTGGAGGTTTAAACAGTAAGTTGTATGTGTTGATGATAATTACATTGGTTCTTGTCACAAATACACTTAATTGAGATTCAAAGCTAGAAATTAGTTGCACATCCACTTTTTCTTATCCATTCTGGAAATTACATATACAAACTTGCTGAATTTCAAAAATGAGACAGGTAAGAAATAATTATATTCACTGTACACTGTAGAATTACAAGCCATATATATATACTAACCGTAATTACACACAACGGGGGCGCGGAGATTATTTCCCGCAATTCTCCTCAGTTTTTCGTAATTTATAACTTTGAACATAACCTCTCTTCAGAAAGCACAACATAAAAATAACCCATCGGGCACAGCCAATAGATATACTTCATTGGCAGCATATTCAGTAATGATTTTCTCACACAGCAAATATCCTGATTTTATACACATGCAGACCAATACACATAATTATCCATATGCGATCATGCATTCAACCCACTTTCTTCTCAGAGATAAGAACTACAGGCAAGAACCATTTGGTCTCACAAAACATATGCAACCAATAATGCGTTTAGTTTAGTTGAGTGATTCCTCCTTAGATGGACGTTCACAACGATCCTAGTGAGCAAACGTGGAATGACTGTTTGCGCCCTAAAAACTACCTAGTTTGCAAGATGACATCTTAAAGGTTTTTTTGACGTTTTATGGGTTTTTTACATGATACCCATGCCGATATAAATTACGCGCATAAAATGTTCCTAAACCAAACAAATCTGTAATGAAATGATCTCACCTTGTTTAGTTCCAAAATCGTATGATCATTTACCGAATGATTTAAAACAATTACGTAATCCATTAAGATTAAAAAAAATATATATAAAAATTGAATAGTACGCTTGGAAGAAACAACATTAATGGAAGATTCTCAAATAATTCACAGTAAATATATTTTTACAAATAATATAATTTAGGTTTCTTTTTCTTGGTTTTCTGTTTTTTTATTTATTTCAATTCACTTACAATTGATCCATGCACAGGCACTGTCCTTTTACGGATAAATTATATTTACTCCTTTTATGTTACTTGTATTTATAGAGTAAATAAATATTTCTACTAGTATAATAATAAAAATAAGTAAAACAAAATAAAATCAATGTTACAAGAATTGCAATGGTTGAATGTAAAACATTTCGATTTTTCGGTATTTTAAATTTGCCGCGTCTTTTTCCTATTCGTAATTTTGGTAAAAAGGTTGAATGTGTCTTTCTGTAGCAGTATAGACTGTAAATAAAAATAAATATCGATATCTGAATCAAATGCATATTCCCTATTTCTGACAGTTGTGGACGGTCAAACAAGTAAGATTGACGTACACAGCTGAGCGACGTTCTTTTGATAGCTGAGTAGTCACTGGAAATCGTTTTCGTAGTAGTCGGAAACTGTCACTGTTGAAATATGTACAAAACAGGATCTCTAGGGATATGATATAAAGTTTTTGGGCGCCAAAAGTAGTTTACATGTAAGTACCATGTCTGTCCTACATTATTTTAAATGTATCCTTTCCTAGCTGTCTATATCGGGGCGGTAAGGAAACCACTGTTTTTTACTTTGTGCCATATCTATTTTTGGTAGGGCATAACTTTTGTCGTCTCCTACTTAATACCATTGATTAACAAATTCTATCTGAAGCCAATCTTTCTTCCGCTAGGCGGCGCTTTTGTAGTTCCGGGTCAAACTGTCAAAAGTAAACGGGAAATAGACATATTTGATAGAAAGATAACCTACATTTTCCCCTAACCTTAACTCCCCTCTTCCCCGATCAAAAATTAATAGCTCATCCATGCATTGTTTGTAAGTTGCCGTCGCCCAAATGCATTCGTACCGCGTTGTGCTAACGGCGCTCTTAATGCACCGAGCGTGGTTCACCTGCAAATTTACCCTATGTTGTTGACACGATCCCATGGTATAGTGGACGAAGGCTAACTTTGGAAAATCCTGTCTATCTATAGCAAAAAATCGAAGAAAGCACTGAACAAGAAAAACCTTCTACTTGATTCCAATTCAGCAGCACGTCGCGTCATGAACCTCCAGCGACTCAAAACTCCGATTCAACTTTAATTTTCTTGAGAGGCTCCCCCGGCACATAAAAGCGAAACCGAACGTGACAAGTTACGAGAATGCGGCTAAACGGACCGGTTGCTTTTAAAGTAACGTCGCTATTTTACGATGAAAACACCCGGAAACGATATTTTTACTAGGTGATAACAGAGGATTTACCGATGGATTTGTTACGGCACGAATACCAAACTTTTTGTCAGAGTTGAATACAGTCTTTCCCAGTTACCATTCAAAAAATGACCAAAGTAGGTTGACTCTGCGCTTTCCACACAACGCCCTTATCAGTACATAAAAGAATAAGTTCAGCACAAACTAGACCCTCTTCTGAAAAAGAAGTCAGTCAGTAAGGTACATGCAATTAGTACATAGACATTATTTCCTTTCTCTACTGGCAGTGCATCTGGAAACGTCGCCTCTTCCCGATATCTAACTCGGGCAGATCTGGCACCGTGGTAGTGCGGTCAGAGCATAGAAAACACTATGCTGTTGCGCGGAGAAATACGTGTGATTCCATGCCACAACTCATTACGGTCGGCGCACGACGCCAGCAGCAGCCGCGGCCGATAGGTATGCGATCCGTTTCCCGAGAATATTTTTCTGTTTTCCGGGTTAATGCACAGAGAAATTTATTGTGTGTTAAATATGTCTAATAGGTGTGTAGAATTACCAATGTTGGGAGGGTATAAATGTAGCATAACAAATTGACGTACACCCTCCCCACCCCCTTACAACCCCCACCGCGAAGTTCTTTTTGTTTGTAAAATGTTTTTCAAAAATGATCCGGATACTCCGAGACGTCAAAAAACGAAGTTTGGGCGTTTTTTATTTTTTCGTTTTTGGCCTTTTTCTCCGCCGCCACTGGATCGATTTTCATAAACTACAAGGCTTTTTGGTCCTTGACATAGTAGTAACGTTGTGTGAAAATTTCATCCAAATGCGAGAGGCACTTCTGAAGGTATAGACGGGCCAGGGATTGGCGCACAGACAGACAGACATGTTTTTTTGTTATATAACATCCAAAAAACATAATATCTCATTTTCGCGATTACAGTAGGCGTTGAAAGTAAACATAATGAATGCCAATGTGCTGCTGATGCAGAATGGCTATTCGCCTTAATGCCGTAACGTAAAATTCAAAAAGTCACCAGAGATTCTTCTTGGTATTGACGTGATATCCAGATTCCAGACGACCTGGCTAGGGAATTACCATATTAGATCAACCGACACGAATCGCAGATCGTGTTAGATCCAGTAGCGTAGTTTCAAAATGAATAGTTTTTTATACTGAAGCAGTCGCGTAGCGTATTTCTATCTAAGCGAAAACAAGGCAATAATTGAAAAAAACGAAGTATCGAAAATGAAGAATGAAAATTATTACCTATTTTAGGTATTCACGTAATCATAAAAATTAATTATTTATCAAGTATATTTAGGCAAGCAACACTCAGAGACAATGAAGTCGCAGGCTGCGCGTCTCCCATCTCTGCTTTTAACAATAAGATGTCCATGGAATCACAACTGAGCTTGCATTATCTTTACCATGGCAGACTATTAAACTTGGAAGTTTGTGGTGTGTCATTCGACGCTATTTTTAAACGGCAAAATCATATCCGTTGTATTTCGTGCTGGAAATATTATGAGCATCTGGATATGGATTATAAGAAAGAGTAGGACCTTTCATTTGATCTGTCACTATTGTTGTTTCCAGGTACACCGTGAATTGAGCATATTACTATTTTTAGCTAACATTGAAAACTATAGAAATACATTATTTACTGCCATATTATCGCAGGTAGTGACCAAGTGATATGTTTCATGAACTATTGAACTATTGGCATTCCTTTTAAAAAGATGTCGTCAAGGTGGTTGATTCCGGGCTTACTGAGCAACGCTGTTATGAGTTCGTAAAGGATTACGTTCGGCACAAGTTGGCCCCTCTAAGAAAAAAATTAAACGGATCTAGTTAGTCAAACTGACTTAGGCCCGTATCGTCAGTCGTCCATACAATTGTAGGGCGCCTTTATGGCCTCCTTGATTGTCATAGTTTTCTATTTTTCCATGTCAGTGCTCTATTTTGAGGTTATGTCACAAATATCTATTTGCATCAAATTGTGCTTGCTTTTGAGTTATATCATGTTTTATCAGCCTGAAATTTCCTACAATTTAAAAGGAAAACATATCTTCACAATAGGAGAGCGCTGACGCTGAAATTTTTGAAGGAGAGATAGGAGTATGACAATCAAGGAGGCCATAAACGCGCTCTACAATTGTAGGGACGACTGACGGTACGGGCCTTAAACGATTAAAATTTGCATATTTTCCATGTTTTTTTCCCCTCTTATGATTTTACTCCCTGAGACAATATGCTCTTCGTTTTAAGGATAAATGTACGGGAAAATCTGATGAGTGAAATGTGTTAAAAGGTAATAATTTCCACTGCTGGAGCCATAGAAGTATATACTTCTGTATAACTATAAAAAAATGTATTCTCCCACACCCCCCTGCAACTCTATAATTCCCAATTTTTCAGTTCTTGAATTTTTTTCATAAATGATCAGGGTCCTCTGAAACGTCAAAAAACGAAGTTTGAGCGATTTTTATTTTTTTACTTTTTCGCCGCTAGCGACGCCGCCTCTTGATCGATTTTCAAAGACTATAAAATAAAGCTTTTTCTTCCTTGGCGTAGTAGCAACTTTGTGTGAAATTTCACAAAAATCCGAACGGTACTTTAAAAGTTATAGAGGGTTCAAGGAAAATGAGAGACATGGTTTTTCGCGATTTACATGTCATATAACACCCAAAAAACATAATATCTCATTTTCGAAATTTTTCGCGATTACAATACTTCTACGTAGGAAGTAAAAAGTCTCGACTTTTCAAACAAGTTACCTCAAAAATTGTTGATAAATTTCGTTGTATGTCTGTGTCCACGCCAATGGACGGCAGATATCGATTCTTTCCCGGGGTCGTAACATTGTTATTCTGATATCTGATAGAAATTCTCCTTCAATATTTATTGCACTTAATGGACGCTGTCTCGATAACCATCAAATCAAGATTATATCGATCGACTCCATTATTTTAGAGTTACCGATAAAATCTAGAGTTTGCATGTGTAACTATGTCGATAAGAAGTATTACCATGCTCTGTGCGATATTTTTATCCATGCATGAATATAATACGTTTGAAGGCTCGTATTAATAAAAAAAAACAAAAATTAAATTGGAACATTTCAGCAAACTGAGTCCGGAAAAGTCAACGATAAAATAGTTATTTGTATTTTGAGATCGCAAAATAGTACTTTATTGCTTGATAAATGCTTTTGATAAGATTTTCTCTACAACCGCAGCAATTTACCCTTTTCGGTATTGATAGTTCTGAAATTGGTAATAATTTATGAATAGATATTATTTTTTCATATTATTGTGACATGTGGCATTCTGGTAACATGGACACGTTCAATCATGGGTCCGACCACAATCAGTAGCAAGCGGTTTTGTTACGTTATTGCTGTCTTTTTTTATACCGAAGCAGCCGCGCAGGCAGAAGCCTAAATGCCGCGACACCGCGGCTGCTATGATGATCCAAAAGAAATTCTGTTAATCCGATTTTTGAACTGCTTAAGGTTAGTAGAACTGGGAAAAGCTTCCTCTTGTAGATTGTTCCACAATCTCGACACCCTCGGGACAAAGGAGCGGTCGTATCGGCCAGTTACGGATGGCAAAGTTGTCATTTGCAGTCCATCCTCGGAAAACGTTAACTTTGCGTGCCCGAGAGCAAGCGATAATACGCTCTGTTTCGGTTGGTTGTAGAAAAATTGATGTTTACTACGCCCTAATATGGTCAGCTTTAACTTGATATACTTGAACTCGCACAAGATTTTATCGGATCACTCAATATAAAAAATGGGTCAAGTAGGTTGACTCTGCACTTCTCATGCGACACTGTCATCAGTTCATAAAGTGGCATGGTCAAGCCAAACACCCATAAAAAACGTCAGTAGGCGCCTTTGAAACATCAAAAAATGTAGCCTGTACGATTTTTATTTTCTGGTTTTTTGCTTGTAGCCTGAACGATTTTTATTTTCTGGTTTTTCGCTTGTAGCTCTGCAACCGCTGGATTGATTCTCAAAAGCTTTTTCGTACTTGGCATAGTAGTAATCTTGTGAAATAAAATTAATCAAAATCCGAGCGGTACTTTCAAAGTTGTAGACGGGATAAGGCTTAGAGGAAAATGAATCGTTTTTCATGATGTATATAACATCCAAAAAACATATCTCGATTGAAATTTTTCGCGTTTACAACACTTCCTCGACAGTTGGCGTCGGTAGTAAAAATGGTTTCACGCATTGGATATTGTATAGTTCAAAATGTTATGTGTTGAACACCAACAATGCCTACTATTTGTCATCAGTATATTTTGGAACATTTTTGATCGTTATCAATAAATCACTCTACCAGAATATCCGCAAAAATTGCATTATCAATTGATAACACTAAGCGAGATAAGAATTTTTGAAAATAGTGAGTCAATACGTATAGGTGATCTAGCTAGCTCAACTAGTAATTATATTAAATAAACCGGATAATACTAAATGTTTTTTACGTATATGTTTACTCAAAGAACAAAGGAATATATAAACAACTCGTTTTACAAAATTGGTGCTAACTAACCAAAATCAAATTTACACATCTGCAAAACACATGTTAGCAATGAATTTGAATGAAACACTAAAATAATACATTACAACAAAAACCTTTAGAGAGCTGACGTAATTTTCTCGTAATGTCGTAACTATTTCAAATAACCTCGGATGAATCTTGCATCGAAATGTGGCGATGTGTTTTGACTTGGCGGCTGTGCTTTTGGCCGCTGAAAGGTAAGTTTTTTCATGCTAAATATTTTGACGTTTTTATTTTGAACTGACGAAAGCTGGAGTTTGTTTTTGCGATATCCACAGTCCACAATATTTTCCACTTGGCTCAACAGATATTTAAATCTACGTGATGTTCATATTTGCTAAGTTGTATTGTACTTGAATCTTGAAATACAATGTTGTTATCTTATGGGTAATTCCAGGACAATATATCATCCAATAAGGTGTGCTTAGGTGCGGGTTATTTAAATTAACATATAATCGTGAATCACCGAGGTGTAATTATTTAAGGATATTTAAATCCGCTGGTGTTGACGTTATATTTATCATAGTATCAACATTGGAGAAACACTGGCTACCGTATAAGAAATACAGGTCAGCTGTTTTTATACGAGGGTCTAAAAATATGTCTCTTGTTAATACCATGGAGCATGCTTAATGATTTGATCTTTGATTACCTCTTTTTGATATCCTTCCATCCTATGGCCTCCCAGAGAAACTTTGAAGGTGGGTGGCTGACTTCTTTTCTGGCCGCAAGATATCCTTCATAATTGACGGGTTCTCCTCTTCATCCCACAATGTCAACGCAGGTGTTCCCCAGGGACCGGTCTTGGCTCGGGGATTATCCATCTTACATATCAACGACATCCTTTCCTGTACGATCAATCCGATCCACACCTTTGCTGATGACAGCACTTTACATGCAGGAATTCAGAGTGACAAGCCGATCTCTGCCCGTGAGCTGGAGAAAAGAAGACTCTCTGACGAGAGACCCGAAGGTTATCACTGCTTGGGAAGCATCAATTTGGCAGTTTGGTGCTTCCAAAACACAGGTCCTGTACCTTGACTACCTAGAAACCGCACTAGCGGTCATCCGGTTTCGATGGATGGCCGAGTCGTACCACAGCCGTTTATTTCGGCTAGTCGGCGTCTAGATCAAGAGGACTTGATCTGGCACGTACATGACTCGTCCGTAGCGGTAGCTGCTGGGACAAATTAGACTATTTGTTTAGGGCTAAGAAGTACTTTTCTCCACATGACCTTTTTTATACACCACAAAGTATGTTCCAACAATTTTCTTATTTTTTCTCGCAGCAATAAAAGCTCGATAAAGCACAACATTCATAATGCCCCTTCTGCTTAGGAATAACCAGTCTATGTACAGCAATGGACAAAAGTATATAGACAACTTAATATTGTGCTGTATTTCTTTTTTAACTTGTTTTATTAATACACCAACCTGTATACATAATTCGTTATAGCATAATACTCACTTATACATAAATAAATTCATTAGACTCCCTTCAATAAAAAATTAATTGGAAAAAACTGGAACTATGAAGGACAAAAATATATAGACAAATTCTTTTCAACATTAGTTTAGTACAGTTTCGTGTCAGAAGAGGATTAGTTTGTGTTCATCACGTATTGTGGAATAAGTTGAGTGATTTTAAGACCATGCCGCGTGGTCCAGAAATTTATTTCGATGTGAAAACTAAGATCAGTGAGTTATACAACGACAAGTCGATAGTGCCAAAAATTTGAAGCTGAAGCGTAAAGCAGTTTGGGCTATTGTCAATATTTTGAACAAATATAAACAAAAAGGTATCTTGGAAGCCTCTAAGAGAAGTGGTCGGCCTAGAAAACTAAATGCTAGATCAGTTAGATTAATAAAAGTAATTTCGTCCAAAGATCCGTTTAAAACCCCAAGACAAAAAAAAGCCGAAATCGAGACAAAATGAATTGCCAGTGTTTCTACGAAAACTATAAGTAGAAGATTAAATGATTTGAAGTTATTTGCATGTCGCCCAAGTAAGAAGCCGCTAATCTCGAGGAAAAAGCGTAAGGACCGATTACAATTTGCTCGGTTGCATCTTGATTGGAGCACCTGTGACTGGAAGAGGGTATGTTTCAGTGACGAATCCAAGTTCAATATGTTTGGATCAGATGGTTTTCATTACGTTAGACGTCCTAGTGGTCAAAGATTGAACACTTGCCCAACTGTCAAACATGGAGGCGGGTCTGTTATGGTTTGGGGGTGCTTTTCGGGGTTTGGGATGTGACCTTTATATAGAATAGATGGCATTATGGATAAGTTTGTATACCCAGACATACTAAAGCATGTCATGTTACCCTATATGGAAGACAATATGCCCTTAAGATCAATCTTCCAGCAAGATAATGACCCGAAGCACACTTCAAATCTCGCAAAGAAATTATTTCTGGATGAAAAAATACCAGTTCTCAAATGGCCTTCACAGTCTTCCGATATAAACCCCATCGAAAATCTATGGGAATACTTAGATAAGCAAATACGAGATAAAAATTATTCAAACAAGGATGAACTTTTGCCGCTTTAGAGCAAAAGTGGAGATAGATTGATGAATCTTATATCAAGAAACCTCTACAATCTATGCCGGGACGATGCCAGGCGGTGATTGATAATAATGGTTATGCTACAAAATATTAACACAAACATGGTTGGTTTTCTATAATTCAATGAACTTTGCTTCCTTTTCCTTAATTGTTTTGCTTTGTCTATATATTTTTGTCCTTCATGGTTTCAGTTTTTTCAATTAACTTTTTATTGAATGGAGTCTAATGAATTTATTTATGTAGAAGTGAGTATTACACTATAACGAATTATGTATACAGGGTGGTGTATTAATGAAACAAGTTAAAAAAGAAATACAGCATAATATTAATTTGTCTATATACTTTTGTCCATTACTGTATATGACCCCATAAACTGCAGATGAGGTGAGTTAAATAGGAAAAAAAAACTGAAAAATTGGGCAGGCATTCTTGAAACCATAGAAATATTAGGTACGTTAGATAAATGGATCAAAATCTTGATCAAAATAAGTTATGCGACAAGTTATGTTGACAATTTTGACATTATCAACGTGCATCTGAATAAATGTGCAGAAGCTCTACACACTATATTTCCCAGTCACGCCCTCCTTACGGTCAGTTCCCCTTCCATCCTATTTCCAGTTTTAATGCACAAGATTTTATAAGGAACCACCCTATATGTAAATGTTGTGCTACGCAGTGAAAATCCATCTATTTTCCGTAGTAGTTTTCCTGGAAAAGTGTAATTATTTTTCCGTTTCCACTATCGTTTTCCGTGGGGTGGAAATGTAATGGAATGGAATCATTATTCCGATAATAGCTGTTTCTATTTGCCATCGTCATTCCCCGCACGTGATGTTTACCCTCTTTCGTCTAAATACACAAACAGTTTAGAGTGCAATTTATATGCATCAGAAGAGTTCTTAGTCCTTTTACAGTAGGCCATGTTTATCATCCCGACAACTAGGTCACCTTTGAGCCTTTTTGTCGACCCCAAGCACCAACGCTGAAGCTAACAACATAACTATGATTAAAGCTTGATATCGAGCTTCGCAGAACTTCAAACAAAGATCAAATCCGAATATCTTGGCTCTTATGTCCTTGGTACACGATACACTTGCTTTGTAATTAATCGTTTATCTACACCAACCATCGGCCAAAGGCTTATTTTTTTTAAGCCCAAAAGCTTTCAATCAGATTGCGGCATCAATAAAGGTTATTAAAACATCAAAAAGATTTAAAAAAGAAATCAAGTCATGGATTATATACAGCAATCAAGGAATTAGATCCATAAACTTATAGCCATTATTGAACTCAAAGCAATTTATGTATACCATGCGTGTATTTGTGTTTGAACTGCATTTAAGGAGAAATATTCTAAACACAATCAGTTTAATATCAAAATACCAGCATTATTCAACTTTGATGTACTTACCCATTTGTGTTTTTTCATTATCATGTGAATCCAGTCACAAGTTCAAACTTCTTTGGGTAGTTTATGTTTATTGTACAATAACTATTTTGTGTACGTTATCCCAATAAACATTTTTTGTAATCGCGAAAAATTTAGAAATCGAGCTATCATGTTTTTTGGATATTTTTATGACAGGTACATGAAGAAAAACCGAGTCACTCTTTTCGGTCTGTCTGTCTATCTGTCGGTCGGCCTACTTGTTAATTATTGGTCCATCAATAATTTGAAAAGTACTGGTCAGATTTGGATGAAATTTTCGCACAAGGTTACTACTGTGCTGAGGACAGGAAAGCTGTTGTAGTTTTTGGAAATCGATCCAAATCGGCTGTGGGGCTATGGGGCAAAAAACGCAGGAAAAAATAGAAATCGCTCAAGCTTCATTTTTTGGCGTTTCAGAGGCGATTTTTATAAAATATCTGTCAAATTAATTTTTAATTTTTATATTAGATCAAAATAAACTTCATATAAAACCTATTTTTTCATTTGATCCCGATCACAAAATTTGCGACTAGGCCACAATTTCCGCCAATCAAAAAGGAGGATTTGCGACTAAGTCGACTAGATTCATTAGATCCATTACTTCAAAAATGCCTTCTGATTGGTCGAATTGCCCTGGATGCAAAATCGGCCCGTAAGAATACAAATTTGACACTTTACACAAATATATATATATATATATATATATACATATATATAAGCTTAATTCCTGAAATATGTTGACGCTAATATTGTCCCGTTAATAGCTCAGTGTATAAGGCAGCTAATAAAATGACAAAAAACATCCTGGTTCCGAAAATTTCAGCAATCAATCGTATTTATGGGTGTGAATTGAAATGCTCAAGTAGTTGCATTTCCTTTTTTTCTGTATCCGAATTACTTTCTTCCTCCTAAATGATTCTTCTCGAGGCTCCTCGGAACGAATCCACTGAATTGGAATTCCTCAGGCAATTTCATTTCTCATTTCATCCCACGACGTACAATTACATTCAGTTATATAACTGCTCGTCCCCTTTAAATGTCCCTACGTAGGGCTTTCGAACTCATAAATTAGAGACATCTACCATGGAAAAGTTTTAAATGTTGAAAGTTTGGAGGATGTAGTCGAAATTGGTCATCCGTAGAGGAGGTGGTTATGGGTATTCATTGGGGTTTTAAAGCTTTGAAATTCGAAGTAGTCGATACGACGGAAAAGCGAATTTACACTGTAGTTACAAGGACTGTAAATTAAGTGATGGTACTGATTTTTTTAATTTTTCTATTAAATATATCTTAGAATAACTTCCTTCTGAAACCACATAGCACCGGAGACGGATCTTCCACTCCTCATAGCATTGCTGAAGCTCCGATACTGGAATAGCCTTCAGCTGGTCGGAACAGCCGTTTGAATGTTTTCGACTGTCCCAAAATGAGTTCTCTTGAGGTGATTTTTCACCTTCGGGAAGCGAAAAAAGTCACAAGGGCTCCAGTCAGGCGAATAAGGTGGCTGAGGAGCCACAGGAATGTTTTACTAGTCTAAGGGCCGATTTCACCAACATTAATATTATGGACCAATAGCAAAATACCTTATCGAAATGCAATTTGACGGAAGCTGTCAAAGGTCTCAGAATATCAGTGATTTCTATTAAAATGTTGAATAAAATAGTGAAAATTCGACTTTATTATAAACAAGACCACTTTTTGATTCCAACATGATGCTTTTGTACAGAGAAAACAGGACAACTTTCATGTATTTTGATTTATGTTATTGGTGGACATTTGACCATCCGTTATCACCTCAGCGAATGGGAATGGGAGAAATAATAGGTCGATTTTCTAGCTGTTAAATTTGGCCGCAGGTTTGGTCGTTTGTTAATTCATGGCAATCTCGAAATTTGTTAAGTTCAATATACTGTGTGCATATGTGATCATTATAGCTACACATACCTGTTGAATTGTGCGGATTTGCAAGAAAATAGAATATAAAATGTATTCCAACCAATTCCTCATCTCTCTTTACATCATAATCATCATTTGTTATAAATTCATGGGTTAATGAATTTCTTCAAAGCAATCAAAACAGTATGGTCGTCCCCATCCTAAAACACCGATATGTGTAAAACATGTTAATCCCTACATCTCCGAGGTGCATAATGCAATTACTGTAGACATCGACCTAAAATTATTAGTAATTACTGAAAAATAAGAGCTAAAAAGCATTATAAATAGTGATAAAATATTGGTGGTTAAGGTTTTTGACTGGTGACTGGTGGGGATACAATATAGAGATGGCGACGATAGACGATACATTGATGTATCGAAAACATCGATACACCGGCCTTAGAACATTGATCTTTACGCATCGATGGTTTCATGACGATATATCGATATCGATATATCACATCCGTAACCGTATACCCCGAGTCTATCCTTAACTGTGCTACCATCTCTAAGCGAGGACTGGTAGCTTCGAAATTGAAAGGCGAGAAAGCTATTTAGGTGTTTAGTAGTATTTGAATATTATCATTACAGACGAGCACTGAGCCACTGGGCACTGTAGTCTTTTCTTCATTCTGTACTTCCCCAAGGGATAGAATAAAATAGACTAAAAACAGCGCGTTTAAGTTCTCAGAGAAAGATTTTCCTCTACCGGCCCTGGACATCGTTTCGAAATATGAAATTCTGAAAACGCTATAAAAATAAAAATGAATACACAAAGCCTACTTACCTATTTCAGACAAAAACAAAAACGACTGCCACATAACGATTGCCACCTTGACATCATTCTGCAATCTGTTAAAGTAGTGATGGGCGTGCCTGCTGCACGGTATACGGTATCGATATTCGATAAAATATTTTTCTTTCTACCATGAATGCGTGGAAAAAACAAAATAAGGAGAGATCTAAAATAAGGGGTTATTGAAGGCCTAAAATAGCCAGGCGCTAATAATTCCTGGCCGTATTTGAATATCTAAGCAGGCACAGTAAAACAAAAATAAGACTTTGAATTAATAAAGTTTATTTCGACAGTTGGCAGAGTTTGCTCCACCGGGACGAAGTGTTGACGGATCCCACAGAATTATGTGTCACTTGTCGATATGGTTAGTTTTAAAATATCAGGAGATAATCAGCTGTTATTCAAATCAGTGTATATGTTTTGTGATTCAAATATCGTCTAATATAAATATAACCCAGAATATGTACTCGGTGAAAAAAGAAAAATATTGCAAATTTCTAGTTTTTCTGCTGGTTTTAGGTTTGCTGGTAGCTCTACAACATATATTTGGGTATTTCTTAATGGCTGTGAGTATAGTGTGGATGTTTGAAGTTCCTGAACAACGAAAAATATTCAACTTTATGGATGTATGGATATTAAAAAACCAGAATGGTTTTGTGGGAATATCAATCTAAGGTGCCATAATTAGCAAATGAATGAATGTTTGGAAACGAGCAATATCTATGAACTTTTTGGTAGAGCCAGTCATCAAGTAGGTGCTTAATGGCTATCTGCAAGAGGTTTATAGGAAAAAACACCCAGTAGATGATCTTGAATCAGTAAAATCGCATATCAATTCAAGAAAATAATATAGACATGAATTAAAAATCAGCAATAGTAATTAAATCATGAATTTTATTCAAAAATCAAACATATGTTTTTAATGTTAATTTTGACTGAATTATATGTAATTTCTTAATATTCAATAAGCTATGGAAATAAAACAACTCGGTACGTAGTTTTAAATGACTGTGTTTTTCGAAGTATTCTCCACGAAGATTAATACACATCTGCATGCGCTCGAACCAATTTTCGAAGCACTTATTCCACTCGTTTGCTGGCAGATCCAAAGCGGCATTTTTGAATGCGTCAACTGCTTCTTCTGGTGACTGGAATCTTTGACCACGCAGTCTGTTTTTAATTTTCGAGAAAGTAAAGAAATCGTTAGGACTTAGATCGGGACTTTATGGAGGATGGTCCAATAATTCCACGTTCTCTTCCGTTAAATACTGCCTTGTTTTTTGGGCTGTGTGCGAGTTTGCATTGTCTTGGTGGAGGATGATTCTTCTTTCGGGGTTGATTTTTCGAAGCTCGGTGATGACTTTTGGCAAACAAATGGTACAGTAACAGTTCTTTGCTAATTAAGAGGAATTCTTGCAATATGACCCGCTTGTGACACAAATGTCGCGACCATCTTTTTCGAAACACTTCGAGAACGGATGACTTGTTGGCTTTTCTTCACCTTGGAACACCCAAACAGCCGACTGTCGTTTATTTTCTGGTTCATAACAGTAAATCCACGATTCATCACCACTAACAATGCTGTACACATTTTTTGAGTTTCCGGAATTGAAACGGTCAAGCGTTTTTTGACACCAATTAACCCTGGCTGCTTTCTGCTCTTCAGTCAACAGGTGCGGTGTCCAACGAGAAACTAATTTTCTTCTGACTGCTGTGGCGCTTCGAAAACAGACAGTAACTCAGCAGCATTCTTGTTGCGATAATTGTCTCTGAAAGTTGTAATAAATTATGGCGCGAAAATGGTTGAGATCCATTTTTCTAATGACTTGGTGACACTTAAAAATTCACTGTAGTGAGAACACTGCACGTATTGTTGTGAAACTTTGAATTTAAGTTTACTAAAGAGTGAGGTTAAGATTCAGTACTGACGTTCGAACCGCGCGGTCTACTATGTTTCTATATGCAAAACTTAAAAGACATCCCATCGTATCGCTTATATCTCAATAACTGCCAACTTTGGTGAACAGATGAGAATATTTTTTGTTTAGAATGAAACGAGAAACCTAAAACAACTTTGTTCAGAGCAAACACGATGTTGGGGATTTGTAAAAAAAATGTTATGCAAAAAACTAGTCAGAATATTTTTCCGAGCAGATCCTGATATACTTCATGGACTAGATGCAGATAGATAGTCGCAAATTCGACCAATCAAACAGGATTTGTGCCCTCCTCGAAACATGGATGAAGTCGGTTGCAATATCTTGATATGTCAGCTATTACTGAAAAAAGGGATATATTTTTAACAATCCATCTACATGTCGATTGAGCTTGGCTATAAAAACATATTTATTCTCGTTGAAGAATGAAGGTTTTCCGAAAAACCTAAATTACATATTTTTTTCTTTATAGGTTTGAGCCAGGATCGCCAAAGTAGATCAATGATTTTTGTCCTGGTTTACAAAGTTCTGCTTAATACATTCTTTAAGACATAAATAGAATCGCAGAACGCTTTCAGACTTTGAGTTTTCCGATGCAGTTTTCATATAACAATGTAGGCGTGGAAAGTAAAAGCATTCATGGGGAGAGAGTTCAGCCATCCGTTCATATTTGTTTCCATAACGTTGTTTACCGTAGCAACCATTAATTGAACAGGACTTGCACCGAGTCGAGATTTATGTAAAATTCATGCCTCTAGCAGTGGTTTGCTACAAAAACTTTTCCTCGTCGATTGGAAGTGAAATATCGGACCGAGCTGGACTTGATTGGGTTTTCGTGCTCAAGGCGAAAACAGCAAAATAGCACAGCTGCTCTGTTTGTTCATATCGAAGTTTCGGATTTTATTAGAAAAGTTTTCAGTCGACTTACATAGAGTAGTTTTTCTTTTCTATGTAGGGTTTGGAGGATTTTTGATGTTTGAATGAAATGTCTGGTCAGCTACATTGTTATTGTATGAAACCTATATCAGGATCGTGAAGCACCAAATTTACCCAAATAAAAATCATTCAATAGTATCTATACCATTTAAATGAAAATTATAATTTTTGCCTCCCGTTGTTACAAGCGAATCAATAAATATGGACTAACTAGGGTAATTTAGGACGCGACTTTGAATATAGCTACCAGAAAACGCTAGAGGGTTGCCAAATTGTATTTGGAGTAGGAAAATGAGACTTCTATGGTCTTTTGTCAAGCTTAGCGAAACACCTATACTAGGTTAAATTTTTTATATTTTGTCGCCGTGACATCAAGCATTGATTAACGTATTCTTCTTGAAGATAGCCAACCAGATACTACATTCCGGCACCCAATAAGGGATCTGAAACATACTAGCGCCATAAATTAGACCGTAGCAGACCACAAAACTATACTTTGGCGTTGGAGTGTCTGGTTCTGCTACTGATTTATAGATGGCGCTTGCACTTTTTAGATACTTTTTAGCGCCTGAATACAGAATACTTCAATCAATGTTGGCACGGAGGGGACATTTTCAATGGACCGTTCGTATGGGCCTGTTTGGCTGTCTTGATTCGCTTAATTTTTTATATACATGTTCGTAGCTAGTTTTTGTCTCAGATGATTAACTTGCCGAACATGCTCCTTTATGAACTGATAATAGCGTTGCGTGGAAAAATCAGAGTCAACCTACTTGACTCCATTTTTTCATTTTTTCGAATAAATAATCGCCTATAAGATATCTAAGCTACGGTAAGTTTTTCTCATCGAAAGTTATACATTTTATGTTAGTCCTGAAATCACGTGTATTGCTGAATTTCTATTAAAATGTGCAATAGGCTTACATTTTACAAAATTTGGTGACAACATGATCTAAAGAATATGACGCATGCCGCTGTTCTCCAAGGGTAATTTAAAAATGGTTTGGGTGTTCATTTTTAGATTTGAAACATCAACTTTCATTAAATTTGACGGACTCGAGATTTCTTATCTACGTTAAAGTTTTCTTCGTGACAGATAAAAGTTTTGCATTAGAACTGTGTGAGATGCGTTATGAATGTACCTGAAAACTGAATGTCACAACCAACGAATTCGGGTAGACTCGTAGGAACCAAACCTATATGTTTACATTTTATTATTGGCCCCGAAATTGCGTAATTTTAGTGCATACTTTTGACTCATTTGTTTGTAATACTTACCGGTGGAAACATCTAGCCTCATTAGGATTTACCTGCTCTTTGCAAATTCTTTAAGGAGAGGTACGTTTTGAAATCGTCTAACACCACAATTAACTGCATACATTCATTTTTTTAAACAACACTAAAACCACAAATTGTATGACAAAACTGTCAAAAAATTGACTTGTCATGTGTACTTTGATTCTCACCACATACTATGAGAGTAAAGATACAAACAATTCCTTGACTAGCTCCTTCTACCTAGTCTTAATCCGTTGGTCGGCTCTTCTTCTCTGTGTCCTGGTCTGTACATTTATGGTTGAATCGACGAATCCAGATAAGTTCCCGCGTTTTCTAGACAGAACTCAAGTCTTCTCATTGAACCTGGTATATAGCGGCCGATATTTCTGAATGCGTGGCGAATATTTTCGAAGTGCGGTCGCGTAATTCTGGTTGCCTAAGCGTCGATGTCACGAGGGTGTCTCATTGTTACTCAAAGTTCTAGTGAGAGTGTTACAGTATTAATTTTAAAAAGAAGACAAACAAATCCTTGACTGGCTCCTTTAGCCTAGTTTGAATTCGTTGGTTACAGCCAACACTGATAAATTTATTTGGTTAAGAAGGGCATAGTCCACTCATCGCCAAAGTACAAATTCTTGACACATATTAAAGTTATTTGCGGTCTACAATAGTCGTTCTCAAATAAGAATACAGATATATATTCTGATCAATAAATGGTTTGAAATCATCATCTAGTGGTATTGTGAAACTAATGCAAAAAAAGTTTTCCTATGTAACAAAAGCATAAGCCACCTCTACATGGTGTTTCAGAGCCTATCTTGTCGTTTAAGTGGCTTAGAGTTTTCTTAGCGTAAACATGTGTGGAATATTCGTGTTGTTTCAAAACGCCATTTAGGAATCATAGCGTCATCGGTCAGCGAATTGTCAAAAAAATCAACTCCGGACTATGTATAATAGCTACGCCACGTGTGCTTTTAGAAATGTGTTTCTTTATTCAAATGTGGCTTAGGTACCTTTTTGCTCTAAGCCCTTCAAGTTTGACATTATCCGTTAATAACTTGCAAATCTAATCACTTTCACGTTTGTAATAACGAGTATGGCAGCTCTAAACACGCTGCCAATATTTCGTATACAAATACACTCTTGACCTGGTTATTCAGGATGTTTTTTAAAGTTGAGAAAATACTGTAAAATCTCATAAATTGCCGCGTGTCACCTGTGTCTTAAAATAGCCGGAAATTCGGAAAGTCAATCGATCTTTATAACCGTGTTTATCTCCCGAGTGGTAGTTAGATTTGAGATCGACTCGTGTAATTTGAGTTTTCGTACAATAATGGTACGTTTTGTTCGACAATCAGGGAAGAATCCTGGGAAATTCCGGCCTGAAAGTCCGGAATTTCAGTGGCATTTAAATTGGCGTGAAGAACCGGCACGGGTGTTACGTATCTTGAAGAGTGACATTTCGTCGTTTTTTTACCTTTATTAGGTTTTTTTGTAACATAACGTAGGTTTTTCTACAAGATATTAACTTAGCACAAGCTGTTGTACACTTGTTGTGAACTCGTTTTGCAGTTGTACGTGTTGCTTAAGCGTCAACGAACAGCTAAAAATTACCTAGCCTGCAACATGACATTTCGTCGGTTTTTTGACGTTTTTTAGGTTTCTTACAAAATACCAGTGCAGGACTGAAATGCCTTATCCAGGTTCATTCAGCGCTTTTGGGGCTAGGTATAAATTCTCTCAATGAAATTTGACTTATGTTTAAAATTCCAGGTTTCGTTCGCGTTCTATTGCATATTTTTCGAGGGATCAGTACTTTCTAGTTGGTTAACGACTGATTCATGGCTAAGAATATTTTTTGTTTAATAAATAATATGACGTGCTATTTTCTACATAACTAAATAGTAAAATATTTGATGTGGGAAATGTGACCGAGTTCTATTTTACTCCCCACGCCTACTGGCGGAGAACTATTTTACTTCTCACACCTACTGGCGGAGAACTATTTTACTTCTCACGCCTACTGGCGGGGAACTATTGTATGTATCATACGAGTATGTCACTCATTTCCGTCGGTTTGTCTGTCTGTCCGCTAATCTTATAACCGCCTATAACTTGAGAAGTACTGCTCGGATTTCGATGAAAATTTTACACAATGCCAAGGCCGCAACAACTTTGTAGTTTTTGAAAATCGGTCCAATCATGGCGGAGAAAAAGGCGAAAAACGTTTCAGACGATCCTGATCATTTTCTGAAAAAATTTTGCAGGTCTCAAAAATTGGGGGTTATGGGTTGCAGGGGGTGGGGAGAGTATATTTCAATTTTTGGGTATATTTATGCGCGTCCACCCCAGTAATTCCACGCATATATACTCAGTGACGTTAGAAGTGTTGCACCCAGAAAATATAATTTCTGTAACTTGACTACATCAAGAATGAAACGATCACATTCTCACGAAATTTTAGTGACAAGTAATAAAAAAAATTAATAATGTGTTGGGCGACCCCGCAGCCGAATACACTCCTGTATACGTCTAGGGATCGACAAAATGAGATGATCGATGTCTGGTTGTGGCACCTCATTCCAAGCAACTCGAGATTCGTGGATTAGCTGTGGCAGAGTCTATGGCGGATGGTGCAAAGTCGATAGTCTCCTCCCCATCATATCCCACACATGTTCGATGGGATATAAATCAGGCGAACGGGGTGGCCACTACTGTGGACTTCGTGCACTGACTATGCTGAAGTTAAATATCGCCATTCACGCGGGATTGATAATCGCAACGATCATGTGCACCTGCAGCAATTCGTCTCAGGGGGAGGAGGAAGGTCATTTAATTTATTTTTTGTTATAAATGTTCGTCGCTAACTTTTTTCTCAGAAGGGCTAACTTGTGCCAAACAATCACTCACCAACTGATGACAGCGTAGCGTGGGAAGTACAGAGTCAACTTACTAGACGCAATTTTTTGGTTGACGAAGGTGAGTTTTTATTTGTTTTTTCTTTTCAATGTACTGCAATGGCCTGTAGTCCCTTATATTTTGGCTGGACTGCTGAATTCCGCATGCCATACATGTCTTCATACATTTCATATCGAGATTCCACTAGAATGTGTTTAGAAATATTTCGAATTCAATGACAATGTCATCCTCGCCGATATTCCAGACTTCTTGAGCTAAGCAGGGGTTTTGAATTCTCTTGGTTGGTGCTCGCCGCCCTAAATCTTCCTTCTGCCATTCTCAGCTCGAAAACAACTCTTCATCCGGACATTACTGCAGTGCAACGGTAAACATCTCAACATTCTCGCCAAGGCACGACTAGGATACGGATCGTTTCGAGTATGTCGTTCAGAGATTCTTGTATCCCGTAAGCGAGAGCAGTTGAAAGCCATGTCGTCCTATCGTTGTAGTTTAGTCGATAAAAGCGTCAAACTTTAAATGGACCTAACAGCTGTCGCGTTGGAGAGTTTGGAGTCGTTTACAACACAATGAGATGTTTGGAGTTATATTTAGGAATTTTGAGATAGGTGCTTAAGCGGTGTCGCCGAACAAAAATGACGAAATCGGTAGATAATGTCGTTGAATTTTTTTCTACAAAAAAGCAGCCGCGCAGGCAAAAGCCTTAAATGTCAGTTCACTGCGGCTGCTATGAAGGTTCCAAGGGAACTTTGTTAATCCGATTTTTGAACTGAATAAAGTTAGTAGAACTGGGAAAAGCCTCTTGTCACAATCTCGGCGCACTACGGACAAAGGAGCGGTCGTATCGGCAACTTGTGGATGTACGAAGTTCGACACGGTTAGGATGGGAGGCCGAAGTCAGGCGGGTCTGTCTCGCAGGCATATCGCGCGGCGGCATGATGGAAGAGAGCTCTGAGGAGCAAAGCACGTTGGTGTAGCGGTAGAAGAGAGAGCGTCGGTACGAAACGGTCGGTAAATTCAAGGACAAAACCGGCAGTAATAAACAATCAGATCCATCGTAAGATCAGCCGTAGATCAATGACCTTTGCGTCTATGAAAAAGTATATTCTTGTATTCCGCGCGTACTCACACAACACATTTTTTTTGAGAGCTTTCAAAAAATATAATTTTTTTTATTTCATCTGGTACAATGAGCATACTGTTCGCTCTTCAAACTCCTTTGTAACCATCCTGGAAACTCCTTTCCCCATTCTTGTTTATAGGACTCAATATTTTTCTGTTTTACCCTGAACTTGAAGCATCATCTGACATCTTAATTCAGTATATATAGATAGTATTTAATTAAAAGCAGATGAGCTTTGGTTTCCTTATTGATTGTCCGGTGATTCGGTAATGGTGGAGATCTACCAGTCTGCACCTGTTGTACGCACAAAAACCAATACCAGCAAAGCGGAGTGAGCTGTGTGCGTACATAATTATTTTTGGTCCAAGCCTTGTTTCGGTAAAAAATCTGGAAATATCTGAATTATCTAAAAAAATCGTGGAAAATGAGAACGTGTTCAGTATTTTGGTAAATAGGTCTCATTTTGGTATAAATACTGAAAAATCGGTAGGTTTGGCAACATTGGGCTTGAGGTCTGAGAGGCTCAAGACTTGTATGTTTAAACATACTGCTTTCGTTAATTCGACCATAGACAGCCAACCATGGCCGTATGTTTATAACTCATCAGCATGGTCTAGGCTTTGTCTCTGTGACAAGAGAGGAAGGACATGAGATCTATGGAAATAATATAGCACAAAGCGTCATCTACTATCAGATTAGAATCCACCACTCCGAGAGTATATAGCAACTATCGGTTGGAACTGTAAAGATCTCAGTTCGCGTTTGATAGCACATATAGCACTAAGACCGCTAGAGGCTAACCATTCTGGTGGTAAGCTGGACACGGTCTACTCGCCATGAAACGATTCCAATGTACGGGGAGATCTATGATGTGCGAAATATGTCTAATAAGAGCGTAGAATTACCGGGGCTGGAATTGTATTGATATACTAATATCAAAAAATTGCTATACACTCTCACCCACCCCCCAATTAATTACCCCTAAAGATTTTTTTTTTGATGATAAGGAGCTTCTGAAACGTAAGAAACGAAGTATGAGGGATCTTTACATTGTTCATTTTCGGCTTCCGTCCGAGGAACCGACATGTCATATAATATCCAAAAAAACATTATACGAGGGGCACGCTGTATATTTTGAGATGCGCATTAACTATATTAGTTAAAACCGGCAAGTTATTAGAAAGAGCAGTCCTTTATTAGTAAGTCGCCGTATTCAGTTCATTTGCAATCGTCTTACAGAGCACGTGGTGTAAACAAATTTAAGACGAAACATGGAGTCGTCTCGAGAGAGTCATCGCTCTATGATTTACCATGACCTTTTAAAGTCGGTTTAACTGAACATCAATGAATCGAACGGTTACAAGAGGCCTTTAGAAATGAAGCTCCGTTCCGGGCAAGTGCGTTTCGCTGGTATGCCGGATTTAAAAGAAGGCGTGTTTCATTGGCTGATGAAGAACGTCGCGGTAGGCCATGTTCTAGTGTGACTCCAGAAAACATTGCTAAAGTTCAGCGGCTAAATGAAGAAGCTTCTCGCTGCACATATGCGCACCATTTTGCATGATCATCTTCATTGAAAAAAGATGTTGCAGAGGTACAATTCTGCATCACGACAATGCCTGTAGCCACACTGCCCAACTAACTGTAGACTTTTTACGCCAGCGAAACATCAAAATGCTAGAAGATCCGCCTCATTCGCCAGATTTGGCAATGTGTAACTTCTGGCTCTCTGACTGGTTAGAAGCATTTCATTTGTGGAAGGTCAGGTTACAGGAGTGCATTGATGCTGGACTAGAATACTTTAAACATAAATAAACTAGTTTTCGAAAAATAGTTTTTAGTTTTCATGTATCTTAAAATATATAGCGTGAGCCTCGTATCGAAATTTTTCGCGATTACAATACTTCTTCGCCACCATGCGTGGGAAGTGAGAAACGAAAGTGGTTGTTAATAGCGCACAAATGTCCAGACGTTTACTAATTAGCCCTCATCGTTGTGGGGCAAGCCATAAGCGTCCAAAACTAGGTTAATAAACTTAGGACAATCGTGTACCGTTGTACAAGCGTATAACCTACGAAATTGTGCAGCCCCTCCTCTTACTTCCCACCCCTTAAATTCCCTTACTATCCCATCAGTGCACGCACCCTGGTCTGGAACCCTCCTCGGGACGCAGCCGGCGCAGCCTCCCGACGGCATCCGCATCCGTCGCCACGGTAACGCTCCACGCGACGCCCCTCGCTCTATTCTCTATTCTGCTGTGCTGTCTCAGTCGCGCTCCGTTGCTCTAAATGCACGCGTCGCGTCGCCCGTACGCTCAATCTGTCTCTTCAGCCTGTCCGAGGCGCTCTCCGTAGTTTCTGTCGTAGTGTGCTTTGACTCATCTATAATACTATACTCCTTCCACTTTGAAACAAACGAATACAGGGTCCTTCGTAAACGACTGATTAACTTTTGACAATAATATTCGTATACATTTAGAATTCTGGTCTCGAGAAATATTTTCATTAGATGAAGGTAACATTAAGTTGTTTTGAGTTATTTTTTTATATTAAGTCAGTTCAAGTTTACTAATATTGCCTTGCTTCTGGAATGCTGGAACAATAATTATATTTCTTTCAGAATGTAGTTACAGTTATAATTTCCAACAATATTTCACTAGGAAATAAACTGTCAAGAATTCTTCATATTTCCAGAACTTATAGTCTTATATTTTGTTATTAATGTCGATGTTCTAATGTTTTGCCCATCTGAGGCGCTTTCCTTAGTTTCTATCGTAGTGTGCTTTGATTCATCTATAATACTACTTCACACTTTGGAACAAATGAAGACACGGACCTTCGTAAAAGACTGATTAACTTTTGACAATAATATTCGTATACATACCTCAGGATTTCGAATTCTGGTCTCCAGTAATATGATCATTTAATGAAGTTAACATAAAGTTGTTTTGAGTTACTTTTTTATATTAAGTCAGTTCAAGTTTACTAATATTGCCTTCCTTCTGGAATGCTGGAACAATAATTATCTTTCAGAATGTAGTTACAGTTATAATTTCCAACAGTATTTCACTAGGAAATAAACTGACTTATGTCAAAAATTCTTCATCTTCCAGAACTTATAGCTTTATATTTTGTAATTAATGTCGATGTTTTAATTGTCTGCCCATCTGAGGCGCTTTCCTTAGTTTCTGTCGTAGTGTGCTTTAATTCATCTATAATACTACTTCACACTTTGGAACAAATGAAGACACGGACCTTCGTAAAAGACTGATTAACTTTTGACAATACTATTCGTATACATACCTCAGTATTTCGAATTCTGGTCTCCAGTAATATGATCATTTAATGAAGTTAACATAAAGTTGTTTTGAATTATTTTTCATATTAAGTCATTTCAAGTTTAAAATGCTAGAGTTTGTCTCTCAGAATGTAGTCATAGTTATAATTTCCAGCGTTATTTCACTAGAAAATAAACTGACTTCTGTCTAAAGTTCTAGAATCTATAGCCTTATTAAACATGACGCTTTCGTCCTTCCGGCCAAAAGACAGCCAACCATAGACCGTGCTTTTTGGTTACTCATCAGAATGGTCTAGGCTTGATCTCTGTCTCTGGGACAACGAACGAAAGCTATTAAATGCGAACTGAGATCTTTACATTTCCAACAAATAGCTGTCGTGCACTGTTCGCAGTGGTCGATTTTGGCGATAGATGGCGCTTTGCGCTGTCTTATATTTTGCAATTACTCACGATTTTTCAATTTTTGCCCATCTGCGCGCTTCCCTTGGTTTCCATCGTAGTATGCTTTGACTTATCTATACACTTTAACCACAGCTTAGATAACAATCGGCTATGAAACTCTCCTGTCAGTGTCAAAGACGGCCGCCATTTCGGAGGAGAAAATCGCATGTAATTTCCCCTAGTAAAACGATTAAAGAGGTTTTAGTGCTAAGCAGCAGCCGGTGTAAACATTATAATATTCCTGTATAATCTAGAGTAGTTTGTGTGAATCAATAATCAGAAGCTTAACAGAGCAACAAACTATTGATATGACTATTTATTGACTTATTATTTATTTGACTTTAAAATAAATTTGTATTTAGAAAAAACGGAAAAATATTTTCTTTTGTCATGCATTATTCGCTGCTGCGATATTCTAATCCATTGCATTTTCAATGTAAACACTGTTAAAAACACCAGGCGTATTTGTTACAAGAAAAAGGAAAGCGAACCACCAGCAGAGTGACAACCAACTTCTGACTACTCCTCAGCTAAGATAGTTCAGATACCCAAAAAGGTTTGTTATAAAAATAATAGGCAACTTTACGCTCCTTACTTGGAAAATATGCCGCTGTGCTTTAACTTTCAAACCAACGAATTTGTTTATGCAAAAAAGGAAAAAATAGAAATCGCTTAAACTCCGTTTTTTTCACGCTTCAGAGTCTCCTGATCATTTTCATGAAAAATCATATGGGCTAATTTGTGGCGAACATAATCCTTTATGAACTAATGACAGCTTTGCGTAGGAAGTGCAGCCAATCTACTTGACGTCATTTCTGCCTTTCCTATAGTAGTAACTAGAGTCAATACTGCATCAAAATTCGATTGGTGTTATTAAAGTTACCGGACTGATAGTTTAATCAAAATGAATACCCGCTTTCTGGATTTACTCCTATGGACGTGGGAAGTAAAAACCGCCCGTCCTTCCTAATACTACATACTTTAAACTGAAAAATATGCAGAACATGTTTTCGCAGGAAAACGTAAATATCTTGTAAACATCCTCCATGTTTCCTTCGAAGTTTGCATAATATGGTAATTAATCATCCCCTATTGTGCTTGTGATGGAGGAAAATTTGCTGCGGGCATGTTTCATATGTAGGAGGACGCACTATTACTCCCCAAGCTACCCTGAAGCTGCGCAGCTTAGTTATAATATCAGCATCGTATTTGCATACAAGCAATTAGGAGTACGTGATTTTAAGTATGTGCAAATTTAAATTGCCAACATCAGCGTTGAAAGTTATCCTATCGAATAAGTATGGTGGTTTTTAAAAAAAACAATTTTGTGAAAAGAATTAGTAAGAAAAAATTTGCATCAAGCAACTTACGCGAAACTCTTTCAAACTTGCTTAGACCGTAACTGAATCTTAGTCAGGACCTCTGCACACGCTCAATTCTGTCCATGTCAATCTTGTCTAAACAAATCCCATATACACTATCACGAAAAAGACGTCAAGTAGGTTAACCCTGCACTTACTACCCAACGCTGTCATTAGTTCATAAAGGATTATGTTCGGCCCAAGTTAGTCCCTTTGAGCTAGCTACAAACGTGTATGACAAAAAAATCAAATGAGTCAAGTCAGCCAAACAGGCCGATATACAATTAGTTCATAGTTCATAGTCCCAACGATTTGATAACGCAAACGATAGTTTCTTCCTTGCCCCAAGTATTGACCATCTGGCAATGCTACTGGCCCCGGCGAAATTTGTGGACTCATTCTTGTCTTTCAATGTGCCAAGTAACATCACATGATATTTACTAGCATTAATTTGTACACCATGATTTTCCGAAATTGCAATTAGTCATTCAATATCTTGGCAATTTCTAAGACATTGGCTTAGGTTGGAGGTATTAATACTAAAAACCAGAGCACCTCAAATGGAGCCTTGTGGTATACCCGATGGGATGACGTCTTCAGAGGAATTCTCTTTATCTGTTTCTACATATTGCGATCTGTTAGTACGCTCGCCCTTGGCTGAAACGGTAGCTTCTTGCTCATTTTCGGAGAAAAATGGCCGAATTGCGACGCCGAACTAAAATCTTTACCAAGTAGTGGATGTGTGGATGCTCTGATCTCCGAACGTCTCAATTTTACTTAATTCAGACACCCTCCGAGGTGAAAATGAGCTTCATCTAAAATGTTATCCCTTTATACGAAAGATATGGGATCAGACGAGAACAGTAAAAAAGTTCTCCTTATAAGACATCGACGCGACGTGAAGAGTATTTTTAGTGGATATACGTGTTTGTCATATTAAAATCGCACTTATTTGGAAACTTTCCCTTGCGTTTTTCCTTGCACAAGAATGGGATCGCGTACATTATGGAGTATGTGATCCACTTATAAGCCTTGCGCGAAGGAGATAACCGTGGTATATAGACTATGAGCAGTAATGTTACTTCGCGGTCGCACCAGAGAGTTAACTGGATTTTGATCGTCATATGTATGATCCTCTATATTTTCGATTTTTGATTATGTGGCATGGTACTATCACTCGAGAAGATAAATCCCCGCGCGTGAGGTTAGTCTATCTCTTTCGCACGCGTGGCGTTACTCGGTGACAACATTTCTCAGTGACGGGTGGCAAACGTTCAGTTTTATATGGCGCTTTAGCACGTACTTTGTGTCAGGTTTCGTTAGTTCTCAGGTGTGTTTCAAATAAATCTTTGTGTGAAATATAATTGAAAAAAAAACTGACGTCGAAATGTGTACGAGAGAGAACCGCGAGAAGCGTGCAATACGTGTGTTAAAAGCACCTCGTTGCCCAGAAACCCGTGTACGAGGTCACAGATGCCATCGGCACACTTTTTCTGACACATATTGCACGCTTCTCTCTCGTACACATTACGACGTCAGCTAAATTTGAACCTTACCGTATATAATACTGAAGTTATCGTATAAAATTGATCATACAAAAAAATGTTAGGTGAATATTCGAAATATTAAAAAAAAACGGAACATTTGTCACCGAGTGACGCCATGCGCAAATGGGTACGAAGTTGTTTCTAACGTTTCTAAACTGATGGGGCTCCATACAATCATAGTGTTCCAAATAATAGCCGATAATGGTGATTTTTTCCGCTAAATGGAAAAAGCAGTTTAAATTGAGTGTGAGCATATATCTGTTTATCGATAAGTGTTAATATATTCTAGTCTTCGGCGCCGGCGTTGCGAACGTTGGGCTTTTACCTAGATATATGTGAGTTAATTTTGATATATTTCATATTTCATTCCAATATTTGTTTCTTTGAGTGCTTAGTCCCAATCTAAAGTTTGTTAACAAAATTACCTGTATACACATCTTAAAAAGACATTAAAAAATGCAAAATATTGGGAGACTTGATGGATTGATGGATACTTTCAAATTCAAATTCTTTGTTTTCATTTTGACACATAATTGTGTATAGGAATCGTCATATAAAAACATACATAAAATGCAATGTACAAACACATTTACATGAGAATACAAAATAAATAGGTAAACGGACAAACAAACACTATTTACAAACGAATCCAGACACCGATACTGAAACTTTAACTTTGAGTTTTATCTACTCTAATTTTCAATCTAAAAGTTCTTAGGAAGTATAGTATATCTTTACTATTGCGTTATAAATAGTAATTCTATGCTCTCATTTTAGTGCCATCAGATTTCATACAGTATTTCTGCCCTGCTGAACGTGAGTACCATTGGCTCTTTGAATATCCTCTCCAGAGAAATAAAATGTACGCCGATGGTAGGCAAATTATCCAAAAGTATGCACAAAAACTACATAATTTTGGTGACAATGCAATGTTTTGATCTGTTCGAATTCATTGGTACCATCTGTATTCACTGATCGATCCGTCAGTGTCAGTGGATTTCTACGCAACCCTATACATCAATAAATAATGAACGTGTAGTATTGACCTAAGAAGTCTAAGCATCACAAAGGTCAATTTAACTTCTGAAACTTATCCTGCTGTCGTCTCGTTGATTAGAAAATATGTTTTACTGGCCATCCAATCGAATCACAGATGCAAAGTTACGACCACTTTGAAAAAGGCTACCGAGGTGGACAAAAGGTCAGTAAATCTTCTAATTCTACATCTGTGGTTTCATTTGATGGTTAGTAAAACATGAAGGTTGATGACAAATATTTTTCCGCGAGTGATTTCACTTTTCGAAGTCTATATACTATGGTGGCATCGAACCTATTTATCTAATTTTATTTGATGCTGTGCAACCGTATGCGGCTTGCAAGTCATCAATTCGAGTGGAAACCCATAAATTATACATTTGACAGCGAGATGAATCTGTGGATGGTTTATGGACGATCAATTTTTGTTACGGTGAATCTTGATAGAATGAGTTGCGTCCTAGATAACTCTTATGGCTAGTAACTAAATTGCTTGAGGGATGTTTCTTTTCACGTCCCTGGCAAGGAAAATATTGTCAAGGCAAAGATTTTTCAATGCAAAAAAGAACCGTAGCAGATTTATTAATATATGTTGAAAATCTTTTTTTAATGATATACAGGGTTATCCAAATTAAGTGTCCACCATTGGTAACTTTGTTATTAGTAAAAATACAAAGTTGTTTAAATTAGCAAACTAGTAGCATTTTTAACGCTGGTAAAAATGAGAAATAAAAAAAAACAATTGAGAGTCGTTATTTTGATTTTTTTCAGTAAAATAACATTTTTTTAAATGGAAACCCCTGTATATTATATTTTTTTCTGTTAAAAGCATCAAATTTTAAACAAAAAAGTTCATAATGACTTTTCCGCTAAAGTCAAAAATAAAGTCAAAATAACGATAAATATTTTTAATTATTTGCAGTATTATAATATTAAGACGGCTATGAAAACAACATGGCGTTCGCGATTTGACAGCATTAAGATAAGCGACAAATTGTTAAACTGGACATACTCGCAACTAGAAGGCTTTGGAAAACAATGATAAAATCAAATAATGTCAAACATTAGTGTAAATACTTGTTTATAAGCTTTATTGTGTCATTAATTTAAAGAAAAATGTTCTCCCATGAAGAAAAGTGTGATATGTTAGAATGCTATTTAGTGTGCAGAAAATCCTCCTTGAGAGCAAGAGAATACTACAGTGAATTATATCCCGCTCGCATTCAACCGTATGAACGATATTTTCTGAGACTTTATCGAAAATTTAGGGGCAACGAAAATGTTTTTGCTAAAACAAGGGCAAAAAAAGAATTCATAATAAGCGAGGCCACGGAAATTGCAGTTATTGGATATTTTGAAGCTTATCGTGAGAATTCAATAGCAGATATTCTCAAGGACTCTAATTTCAGTTATGGTACTGTTCAAAGGATTTTAAAAAAATACAAATTTATTCCGTATAAATACCGACCAGTTCAAACGCTTTTGGCAGGGGATCCAGAGAGAAGACTTGTTTTTTGCCATTGGTATCTTAGCTTCTGTCGCCAAAATGTAAATAACTTTCGTTACCTTTTATGGACAGATGAATCAAATTTTTCAAATTCTGGAATGTTTAATAGAAAAAACCACCATTATTGGTCAAGAGAAAATCTTTTGTTAGTACATCCAAGAGGCCCACAAGTCCGTTTCAGTTTCAACGTTTGGTGCGGTATAATTGGTTCAAAAATTGTTGGCCCGTTCTTTTATGAGGGAACCCTAACTGGTGAAAGATATGTGGAATTTATGTCAGAAATTCTGACTAATTTCTTAGACGAATTGGATCTTATAAGTAGACATCATCTGCATTTTCAGCAAGATGGCGCACCTGCCCACAACTCCAGAGGTACTTATCATTTTCTAAGTACTACTTTTAATGATCAGTGGATAGGAACAAATGGCCCAATACAGTGGCCTCCCAGATCACCAGATCTAAACCCACTTGATTACTTCTTGTGGGGTTACTTAAAGAACCAAATTTACAAGCGAAGGTACGATAACCTTGACGCGTTAAAGACTGCAGTTAGGGAAAAGATAACCCAGATAGATGGTAGGACCATACTTAAGACAGTTCGAGCAGTTGAAAAACGTGCCCAAAAATGTATTGAAGAACAAGGTGGTGTTTTCGAGCATCTTCTTTAAAAAAAATTGTTATTGTATTTTGTAAGATTATAAGTTGATGTTGAAAATAAAGTTTGTCGATACAATTTAATTGTTTCAGATTGGAGGCCATAACTTCAACAATTTGTAACCTAGGAGAAAAGTTATTGTAAGCTTTTTTGTTTAAAATTTGATGCTTTAACAGAAAAAAATATAATATACAGGGGTTTCCATTTAAAAAAATGTTATTTTACTGAAAAAAATCAAAATAACGACTCTCAATTGTTTTTTTTTATTTCTCATTTTTACCAGCGTTAAAAATGCTACTAGTTTGCTAATTCAAACAACTTTGTATTTTCACTAATAACAAAGTTACTAATGGTGGACACTTAATTTGGATAACCCTGTATACAGGGTGCGTTATGTATTACTTTTTTTCTATTTGAAAAGTCAACACGCTTTTTACGAGGTGAAATCGAATTTTTTTATTGATAAATAAAGGTTCGTTTATGCCATTTATGTATGAAAATAACATCAGTCATGTGACCATCGTGGCTTCGTTTACAGGCCAACATCCGAACATCAAAATTTTCAATCACGTTTCCTAGAATAATCGGGTTTATGGCCGCAATTTCAGTTCGAACATTGCGCTTTAGGTCTTGAATTGTCCGGGGACCATTCGCATACACTTTTCCTTTAAAAAATAAGGCGATTGTTTGGCGAGATGTGTGAGCCGTTGCTCCGTCTTGACGGAACCAAAGATCGTCGGCACCAATAGGATCCAATTGTGGCCACAAAAAGTCTGTTAACATGCCGCGATAACGTTCCCCGTTGACGGTAATGGCCTTTTCTTCAAAGAAAGAAGAATCGTCCAACGATGCCATAATCCGCACCAAACAGTCACTTTTTCAGGATGGAGAGGTTGTTCATGATATTGGTGTGGATTTTCAGTCCCCCAGAATCTGCAATTTTGCTTATTTACGTACCCATTGAAGTGAAAGCCTCGTCAGAAAAGAGCACTGGTCGAAAATCCGTCTGCTCTTTCAGCATCCAATTAACAAAAACACGCCGCTGTTGATGGTCTGCCGGCTTCAGTTCTTGTTTTAGTTGGATTTTGTATGGATGGAGGTGTAAATCAATGTGTAAAATCCGGCGTAATGTGGTCTCACTAATTCCCAATTGTTGCGAACGGTGCCTAGTCGAGGTGGTTGGATCTTCTCGCACACTTTCACTCACTGTGGCTACGTTTTCACGAGTACGAGCTGGACGAGCATGTTGGTATGGTCTACGACTTTCAGCTGAACCAGTTTTCTCAAAACTATTATCAGTCCAACGAATTCCGGGCTCTGTAGGGCGTCCATGGCGGCCAAAACTAGTGTGAAGTTTGCGGAAAGTATTTTTTATATTTCGACCGTTTTCGTAATAACTTTGGATAACCAAAATGACTATAAATGGCATACCTTTGACAGTTAATTCATGCATACCACGAGACTTTTGACTCACATGGTAACACATAAACTTATAGGTAAAAAAAGTAATAGATGGCGCACCCAGTACAGGCATTAATGTCAACGTTGAAACAACCATAGCTAAAGAAAATTTTGAATTCTTAGCTGTAAGATCATATCTAGAAAATTTGGTTATCTTTTAGCTCTAACTTGATTTCTATGGGCTTCGGCTTTTTAAATTTCGCATACTATAACATAGATCGTGCTGGGTAAGACTTAGGTAACATACTTTATTTGATGATCACTTGAAACATGCGATCGGAAATACACATTGTTTTTATCAATCAATATAAAAGTCACAGATTGGTAGTTTACTGTCAGCGATAAATCCTAATAAATATGTTTTATGAGGTACGGTAATAAAAACACGTCCAGTAAGAATAAATATCCGGGAAACAAGATAATATCTTACCTTGCCCATTTTGATTTGCAATAATTACTTTTATTATGATTAGATAAAATATTATAGGTTACTAAGCAAAGGTTCAGTCTAATAATTGTCGCCTAAATAGACTGCATGCATGGTCATGGATCACTTTTGGAATTGGAGATGAAAATTATAGTCAATACCATATTTCTTCTACCGTCGTCCAAACGAAGATTAATTGAAAATTTTTAAAGGACCTTCACAACAGTCGTTGGGGAAGTATTGTAATCACGAAAAACGATGATACTCATTTCCGTCGGTCTCTGTCCGTCGGTCTTTCCGTTATAATTTGAGAAGTATCGCTCGGATTTCGATAAAAATTTTACACAGTGTTACTATTGTACCAAGGACGCAAAAGCTTTGTAATTTTTAAAAAACCGGTCCAGTGGCGACAAAAACGGAACAAATAAAAATCGCTCAAACAATTTTTTTTAGGGTTGAAAATTGGGGGTTGTAGGGTGTGGGGAAGGGATACATGATATGGATACGCTTTCAACATCGGTTATTTTATGCACCATATTAGCCATATTTCACTCTTCATAGATTCACCCGTACAGTTGCCTTTAAAACTTGGAATGATAGAAATGTTTTAGATCTGCGTATTCCTGCCTGTCTAAGCCGACCGCCTGGCGAACCGGTCAGGCTATGCGTACTGAAGCGTCTGTCTGTCGGTCGGACTGTCTGTCTGTCGGACTGTCTGTCTGTCGGTCAGTATGTCTGTTCGCTAATCTTTGACCCCTCTGTAAGCTGAAAAATGCGGATGAAATGAATTTTGAAAATCGATCCAGTGGCGGCGGTGTTACAGAAAACGAAACAAAAAGAACCGCTCACACTTTTTTTAACGTTTCAAGGGTTCATCTTTTGTTTTATTTTTTAGTATATAACAATTGGCGGTTACAGGGGGTAGGGGATCTCAATTTTTTGGTGCTAGTGCAATATTTTTATACGCATCTAACCCTATTAATTATTTGTACCTATCAGAGGTATTTCACACATCATAGATTTCCCTGTATATTTGTCCTTAAATATTAGAATACGAGCATACATACATACATTTATTTTCCATCAAAGAATTTTATTGAAGAAAATATGAACATGTATGAATATGACGCAATTAGACAATTGAAATCATAGACAAGCAGAAATCAAAATAAATGAAATATAGAATCGCAAAGTCATAGATAAAATACATATACAGAAGTGTAAAAATGAAATAATATACATTATAGGGTATAGATAAAACACCTACACAATGATAACGCAATGTTTCCAGATGGTTGATACCTTCGGTAGGGTAGGAAAAAATCGCAACGTTGTCAAATAGGTGGAGACTATGGACTAATTCTATGTGCCTATTTGACCGACATGCTTCATCCAAGTTTTTTGTTATACATATTCGTACCTAACTTTTTACTTAGAGGGACCTATCTGGTACCGAACATGATCCGTTATGAACTGGGAAGCGCAGTCAACCTAGTTGACGCCTCTTTTTTATTAAAATCAGTTATCTTTCATATATAAGATTATCACCATGTGTAAGACTGCATCAAAATTTCGCCACCACAGTTTGCAAATGGTGTCTAACTTCTGGTTTAGAATCATCCCTATGTTCGGTCATCGGCCATGCTGATATTTTTTCATTTAGGGAATATTTGTTAGCATCCTCGAGGATAAGGACATCCAGTATGCTTCTTGTGCCATGTCTAGAGATGCTGACTTTTGCATTGGAGAGGGATTCTCGCGCAGCAATATGGGAATACTTGTTCTATAAGATTTATTAGCATTGGCATCAAGAACTCATAGATCAGCCAGAATAATCTCCTCGACAGCCAGATCGAGATTTTGTTCCATCAGGGAATATTTTTTATCATCTTCGAGGATAAGGACATCCAGCATTATTCTTGTGCCATGTCTAGACATGCTGACGTTTGGGTTGAGGAGGGATTCTCAAGCAGCAATATATGCCTGTGCTATAAAAATCATTAGCATTGCTGTAATATTGGACTTGAGCAGGACTCATGGATCATCCAAAATAACAATCTCCTTGACAGCCATGCTGAGATTTTTTCATCCAGGGAATTTTTTTTAGCATCCTCGAGGATAAGGACATCCAGCATTATTCCCGTTCCATATCTCCAGATGCTGTCGTTTGGGTTGAAGAGGGTTTGATAGAAAATTAATGGCTGTAGAAGGGATACACAATCAATTAGATCCTTTGTGTAGATTGAAGTAGGGGCTTTCGATAAAAGTGGGAGATTTGTTAATCTCCAGACGTTATTTAACCACGATTTCGGGGATTGAGAGAAGTTGTAATCGAAATTCTCGAAAGCTGAGGCGGAACAATAATGAGATGAGGCTATTTTCGCTATGTAATGAGGATTGAGGAGTTTTAGCAAGTATACAGAATTTCGAGAGGGGCGCTGTAACCATTTTTACGACGAAATACTTGAGAATGAAAGACAGATATTAAAATTTATCATTACAGGCATTTGGAAGATACGGTAGTTTGTTTCAAGCCGTATTATAAAAAAGCGTGTTAAATAGCCTGTTACCATAGAACATTAAAGTCGCGATATACAAGTGTTCCCTAACTGGACGACAATATTTAATGGGTCGATTTTTGGGTCCATTTTAAGAAGAAGACTTCATATGAACATATAGCCTAAACCTCTCAACTTTTGATACAGGGTGTTACAAGTTTTCAAAAATAAATCATTTGGCACGCCACTGACTTCATAAATGTTGTTATGATCATGCAGAGAAACTGTTTTTATGTTTTTAATCAAAACCGTACATTGGATTAAAATCTCCAACCATCAAATTTTCCTTAAATATGTGTACCACAATAGGCAGGGGAAATTCTGAACGAACATCACTGGTGGAAATTAAAAAAAAATGCTTCTTGATACATGAGTACATAAACGCCAGATTTCATTAAAATATCTAAAGTCGTTTTACAGTATTACAAATCTTCATAATAAAGTGATTTGTTTTTGAAAGGTGTTTAGCCAAATAGATGAATAAAAAATTCCGAGACAAAATTAGCAAAAGTAAAGACAGTGAATCTCACGCCGGCACATATCAGATTTTTTCCTCATAAAACAGTGTACAATTGTGAAAGTCATCACTCGTGCGATCTAAGCTATATAGTCTTAACTATTCTCAAATAAGGTTAATAATATTATTTACTCCTTAAACATAATATGAAAAATTAGTAAATAAATATAAATAAGGGTCGTGTACGAAACACTGCCTGTACGTGGACCATTAATATTGCAATTGTGCATAGAATTAAAACACAAATAATGGTACAACTAATCAACGAATCATTTGATGTTTACATTTACTATTAGTTTGTGTATGTCTAGGATAGTGAAGCAAATTCTATTTTTTTAAATAAATCCAGAGCATTTATGCTAAAAATATAAATTTTGAAAAATCTCACGTGTGATTTGGGATGGGGAACCAAATTCTTTGGCGTCTCACCAGTTAAAGAGAGGAGGGTCATAATCGCCTAATTAATGGACGTCCGCAAACAAACGCGTTAGAATGTCCTCACTTCTGATGCTTTGATAATTCATAATCCAATACATTATCTCTTCAATTTGTAGAAGCAAGAATGAAAGGATCGTAAGTCATACTCAAACGTTTCTGGAGGAAAGCCAAAGTGTATTGCTCTTTTACGGATTATGGTTTCGACATTATATACGGCAACCTTCAATCCTGAGAGTGTATAGGGTGTCTCACGTATAACCGCAGCGATGTATTACTCGAAAAATTGGCATTAGACAATCATGAAAAAAAAATGGGGCTATAGTATGATTGATAGGAGAAATTTGGCTAAAATATTTTCAAAATGGTGGTCCTCCCGCTTGTACCGGAAGTAGATATCAACTAGCTTATGTTATGTATATTATTCGATTTTTTTATTCTATGCCAGATTTTAAATAAATTTCATGTATATCGTTTATACCTAAATCCAAATGTTTTTTGAAACACATTATTTCAAACTTGTATATTGTACCTGGTGTTTCAATATTTGTCCCAGACCATTGGGATCTCGGTAAAAGCTTAATTGGGGACAAATTTACGTGATTAGCTAATCAACAAAATGCTGCTTAGAAAGTTTCGAAGATACTTAATCACTTTTATTTTTTCCTGACCTTATTTTTAGTGGGATCTCAACATTGCCACTTTTTCTCCTCCACAAGATGGCATAACTAGAAGTTCAATATGACGTTTTATCTCTTGTCCTCTAGCATCAACTTTATTTTTTCTTATGGACGTCATATTGGATTTTTGCACAGATGAATAGTTATACGAAATCTCTTGCGTATTTAGGTAACTAACAAAATGCCGCTTAGAATGTTTAGAAATTCAAAACTACTTCAGAAAAAATATAATTTTCCCAAAATCATTTTAATACGAGTATTTTCCTGACTTTATTTGTAGTGGAGTATCAAAATAAATTGCACATTAACATGGCCACTTTTCTCCTGTACAAGATGGCATAACTAGAACTTTAGTATATTGTATTGTTTTGAAATCCCACAACAAATTAAGTCAGCAGAAAATTATAACGATTTTGGGAACAGTCGGATTTTTCCGTCTATCTAGGAAAGTATTTTGAATTTCGAAACCTCCTAAGCGGCATTTTGTTAGTTAACTAAATACGAAGCTTTGCCCCATTTAGGCGACTTCGTATCTCTTATCGTTTTCGAGCTTAAAATTTGAAACACCCGTTATAATATCACGTATACTACTATACGAGTAAGTACAAATTTTCATATTTATCTTAGTTCGCTAATTTTGGATGTTCTCTTATTCCCATATTCATGAGAACAGCGTGTCTCAAATAATTTATTACCGCTGTGTGTCGCACTAAAACGAGAAGCTATCGCGTATAACCAATTTAGTTACCGTGAGACAGAATAATGTAGTAACAGCGCTAGAAGCTCTATAAAAATGCACAACTAAAGTAGAAACGGCGAAAAATGTCATTACGAGGGTGAAATACGGCAAAATTAGGCGACGAGAAACTCGCAATCCGTTTTACTATCCATTTTCAACATAAAAATATGTAGTATATGATTAGCATATTATCTGGCTGGAATCTAGTATGGTACAACGCGAAAAACTGTCGGGTATGATGATATCTGGTTATTTTTAGGGAAATCGATTTTTCATTCATTTTTATTCTTGGATGCAGACGGAAACTTCTTAGACGAGGTTGCGTGAATTAGTTTTGCAGTCTGTATTAGAAAGTTACATATAAGATGGTAAGAATAAAGGTATTTAGTATGGTAATAGGCAAAATATATCTTACTTCCTACGCCACTCGCGAAATATTTTGAAAATGAGATGTAATTGGAAAGTACCGCTCGGACTTCCGATGAAATTCTCACATAAGGATACTACTATGCCAAGGACGCATAAATGGTCGATCCTTAGGGCAGGAAAGAAGCGTTAGCGTTACCCAATTGATGGGGACTAATTGTATGTGGCCTGTTTGGCTGGCTTGACCCATTTAATCTTTTTGGTATACATGTTTGAAGTTACCTCAAAGGAACTACTTCATGATTCGTCTGACTTCATTATCAAAAACTCAATATCATTTGTGAGTCTTGGACCTTGTTTGAACAGCATTGTTCCTAACTGATAGAAGCGATTTTTGTTGATTTTGTGCAACGACTTCATAAGGTTAGACTACGCATGTATACGTGTCATTGTTTGTAACCGCTTCAGGGGTGCAAGGGGACAGGTGAAGACTGTTTTGTAAACAAACGTTCGACGATTGACATTCATTTTCCATAGGCGTATCAATATTTTGTTTAAGTAGGTTACCAATTCATTCATACAGAATCTCATTGCACTTCAATGTACCCAAAATATCCGTGTTTCGGATTTTCACGATTTCAAGCGAGAAAAATTTGCAAGTTGTACAATATGTAATCATTATCCCGATATTGACTTGAACGAGTTCACAACTAAGAACGAGTTGTTTAAATAGACAATGTTCATGAACAATATCCAAAGTTTAGAGCCAGCATGCCATAAAATAAAATGTTCCCTTGCAAGGAATGCAATGTTTCCACCGAAACTAAAAAGTTGGCAGTGTGCAGTCACTCTAAATTATTGGGTACATTCAGTTATATTTGGTAGCATCTCAAGCTAGTCCCAAAAGAACATATTCTGATGCAGTGTATTTAAGAGGATTTGGGTTTCTGTAGGTTTATTATAATTTTTATAAAACAGTAACAGTGGATACAGGTAATGGGATAATTAAACAACAAATGTTTGAAATATTTTAATTCGGTTATTATAATAATAATAAAACGTCTTTAATAGAAATATGATATACACAATACAATAAATAATTTACCCCTATGTAGCTACTTTATCCAAACATATTAAATCTATATTAAACAGTATAAGAGGCGCGTACAAAATTTCAAAAGAATAAAAAGACAAAATTTACTCTTGAACGCAGTCACATTATAACCTCACACATACCCCAAGAAAAAGATGAGGCAGCATGCCATATGTAAGCTCATACTTATAGCTCTTGGTTGCTCAGTAGTAGGATATGAGAGATCAGGGTAGAGTTGATGTTGTAATTGTAAAGAACGATAGCAGCATGAGGACAAATAAAACAAGGTTGTAAAATTCAAACAATATTAGAAAAAAACCCCAAACAATAAGCAAAAATTGAGGTAAGAATCACATGAAAAGAATGATTTATCTTTTGATCTACTCTCGCAAAGAGTGGACAAATCTGAGTTTAAAACAGGGATGGTCCCATGCGCTGGTGGTGAAATGATGTGATGACTGTGCCCCATGTACAAGTGCAATGTTGGTGTAATGATCATAGCACTCAAAAAGGCGATGTTGGTTCCCCTCACCAAAAAGTAATGTTGGTGCCTCTCAAAGTGGAAGGTTTTATGATGATGATGTCCCATAGAAAAAAGGTATCGGTGATGGTGCCCCCCCCCCCAAAAAAAAAGAATGGGAGAAAAGTTGGCTTCAAGTCCCATTCATCTCACAAGAAACACAAATCATTGACTTCTTTAATTTATTTTGATCATCTCGAATGATCTGAATCACGTAAACTCAGCTGAGGCGTTCTAACAGGTTGAAAGGTCAGAGATGAAAATAACAAAATGTAGAGAAAAATCATATCAAAGTTTTACTGATTTCTGAATAGTATGCTTTTTGTGAGGTCACTTCTGTATCGTCTACCAAATTCTGATGCTAAATTTGACTCGTGGTGTAACCTTAGCCTTATGTATTTAGCCAAAATCATCTTTGTCAGCTGCAGTGAATGATTGTTTTCGAAGCTATCATCTAGAACATGGTCACCAAATACTTCAAATATTGATGTATTTAACTTCCTTAGTGTATAGCTTACTAAGTATTTTTCGATGTTTCCAAGTTTATTGCTAAATATGCTGGAAATGGCTTTCAAGGACCTTACAGACCTCTCCCCTTCTTCACAGACTTTTATAACATAATTAGAAGCTCGTGTTAAGTTGCCATATTGCTTCCTTTTTTGCAACAAAGAACGTGTTTCACTGGATTCCATTAGCAGCAGGCATTCATGACAAGATACACACTTTTTCAAATTTTTCACCACAAAGCCAGATATGTATGCGACAATATCACAGACATACGGAGTTAGCTGCCACAGATGTAATGAACAACTACCAAATATTAAAACTTCTGTAGTATTCTCCATATAATCATCATTCTCTGAAAGAATGTTGCCACAATTAGTTTTAGTCAAAGTGTTGATATATGTAGTGCCTAGAATACTAGTGTTGTCCAGTGAAACAACATTTCCATACTTGGAGCCCTTAATGTCACAATGCAAAAGTAATCTCTTGAAAATACTTTCAAATTGTCGAGCAGTTGGATTATTATTACATCCTCCCTTACTACGCACTGCGCTAAAAAATAGCTCAATATGGTCTTGGGACAGCTTGTATGTCAATATGTAATTCAAGTATTTGAATTCAATGACATATTCTAGATAAAATTGCTGTAAACTAGCCATACAAATCAAAAATCCCAGGAAACCCGTTTTCCTTCTGCATTGAAGTACTGGGGTTGTTTCTGTCTTAAGACCTTCAAAGTATGTCTTGCACTGTTCCAAATATACAAATATCTGCTGAGCATTATTGACATCTAAGCCTTGTTTGAATTCGTATTTTGAGTATCTCGAATTACTATTAAAAATGTCAAAAATATTATTTATCATTTCAGCAAAGTTGGCAGTTGCTGAAGCACCTTCAAATTCTTTCAAACCTAAATCTGTTTCCAGAAACCTCAGTGCATCAGCAACACTTTTACTGAATGTTTGTGCTGCTAGGCATACCTTCATTTTTTCATTTTCCCATTTCACATGTCTTTCTTTAATTTTGGTAGCAGCTCTTAAGCCTTCATTGTTTTGAATGTTTACCAACTTTTCAAAGTATTCCCAAGAAACTAACTCATTTTGATCTGTCTTGAAATTTTTATAAGTTGCTAAGCAGTTCCTGATTAATTTTAGCATGTGACATGGATCGAGATAAACGTACACCCTGTGCGAATCAACTGGATGTGGGAACCAGGTTTTTAAGTTTCCAATTTTCAGATCAGCTCCCAAGTGTTTTATCATCGAAATATTTTGAGAGGCCCCATCAAATGTTACTGAACAAATGATAACACCTGTATCGTGAATAAAAGTAAGAAGATTTGATGATAAGTTTGCCTGTTCCTCTCCACTTAGACCATTGATGAAGAAGTATCCTACAGGTAGCTTCCATTTGCTATTTATAGCCACTAGCATCATAACCAATGCTTCTTTAACCTCAGGAAGTTTATCTCCATCCATATCAAAACCCAAGTCAATGTATCCTGTCCACTTTTGGCCATTCCATTCTATTCGCCGCCTAATTGCCATTGAATCCATGACCAGATTGCACAAAACTTTACGGCCATGCTTCTGTTCCGTTTGTACTTTACACAGTAAGTTGTTTTTTGCCTCCATGCTGAAGCCAGGTGCACCATTTATCCGTTGGTACCATTTTATTAGAGTATGGGGGTGTGGTAGACTTTTATTGAATTGCTCTCTCACAAAATCGTAAGCTTTTGAGCTATAAAAATGCAAAGTTAATGCAAAAGCTCTGAGAGAAGCATTATATTTTTGTTTTGACTTCCCCTTGATAAATCGTTTCAGAATTTCCTTTGTGCCATCATCCACTGATGCCTGAAAACAAATATATATTCATGGAATAATCATGTTACAAAGTAGAATATTATTGAAACTTTGCATAAAACCAAAAAAAAAACATAAATCTTTTTCAGTATTGTAAACATGTTAAACTAAAATGGAAACAATAAGTTCTAGGCTAATTGAAGTGTGTAGCAGCATGCAACTGATACCTACATTCAAAACAAGTCCTGCATTTGGCGTCAAACCACATGTCTCCCTCAAATACTCCATTAATGATTGCTGGGAATATACTTTAGACTTCAGTCTGCGATTTTGCTGCTGAAGATTTTTAATTTTCTTTTTCAGAGACGCTATTGTTTTTTCTGCGCTACCTACAGTTTTGCCAGAAATGTTCCATACATGCTTATGCATTTTGGATCTGAAATAATAGATATTACTTTGTGTGCTCATCATTATCAATTTTGAAAACTTGAACTCACCTTTGCTGCATTATTTGCCTATGCCTAGTCATTTTCCCCGAGATGCTTGGTAGTTCTCTAGGTTCATCATCAGAGCTTGCAGTAACTGTTGCTGACAATGAGCTGGCCGACAGAGTAATTGAACTATCATTTCTTGCCAAAACAGTGTCAGAGTTGTTACTATAAACAAAAATATATGTCAAAATGAATGTATACAGTTGCAGTAAACTAATCCATTCGACTGATGAATAGTATTATTTAGTCACTAGGGACAGTAGAAAGCAAACAACATGTTATTGACCAAGAATTGGATTTTGTTGCCAAAATAATCAATTCAATTAAGTACAACAGTATAGCTGGAATTCGTTAAGAATAAAATAAAGCTTTAACTTCTCATGAATAGTGTTGTTTGGTCAACAAAGCAGTAAAATGGAAACAAAACTATTAACAATACAATTTTGTCATTCATTCAATGACCTGGGAACTATCAAAGTAGCTGGAATTCAACATATAAGGTCTTTAATGTGCATCAGAACTTGAATGAATAACAGCAATACCTTATATTGCATTCAGATGCTGTCACTGTAGTTGAAGATATTGACAAGACATCACAGTTGTCTGATTGAGGACTTGTCAGTCTCTTCAGCCCTCCATCTCTAACTGCAGCACTCATAGATTCATTCCTGCAAGAAAAAAACAAATTACTGTTAGTGAACCAAGCACTACAAATGAGTGTTAGCTAAAAACTGAAGAAACGAAGATTCAGTTCCTGCCATCTGAAAATGATTTTCCAAAACATAGGTACTCTAATGTATAAACAATTCATAACCTTTTCCGCTTAGGAGTAGAATGTCCAATTTTGGCATCGGTACTTGTGAAGGTGTGCTCATATTCAATGATGATCTCTGCAGGTTCAGACATCCTATTGCTACTTGTACTGATATCGACATCCGGGTTCTGATCCTCACAATGATCTGAGCCAACCAAATCCATTTCAGTAACTGGCAGCACGACGAACGAGTTGGAAAACTAGAAATACATAACCATGCGTTAAGCCATTATCATTATTCAAAATATTCCAAGTGAAATTATTCTTATCAAGCTATTAAGAAACCTAGGACTAAGGACAACCCAACGACTTCATATGATGTCGTTGGGACGACCATGCATTTTGAGGTTATAAATGCGTTAATTACTTACACACGAAAACTCACGTTGGATTACTTCCAGTATGGTCTGCCACAAACTACACACACTTGTCTTTAATTATTGTTTATTTCTACCAATTTTTCACTCACGACTCACTGTATATTAGCTGCTTTAACACAACGGAACAAAGAGTTCACAGTCAACAAATAAACATGGGGCTGATAGAGTCAGACGCTTCATAGTCCAGTCAGTTTAAGCAAAAAAAATCGATGCGATACTGAAACGAGATACAGTCAGAGAAATACGCATTAATTATGTATGGACAGCTATTACATACGGGAATATTATGATTGAGAGTGATCAAATTCCATTATAAAGTGTTTTGCATCATACAGAGGCAATCCCAAACTAAAATAGCCTCAAATCAGGTATCTAAAATTACCTAACTATCAATAGCAGATATGTATACATACAGTGAGGGCTTGTTTGTTTATTTTTCGCGGCTTCAAACAATTCCCCTAGAACGCGTAGTCTAACCTTATGAAGTCGTTGATTTTGTGCCTTAATCGAAAGTGTACTTAGATACAAGCGTATTTCTAGCCTTAAGGTTTGCTCGTACAGTGGTCGGTGACTGTGTCTGGGATCGGGCCGTGTGAATTCCGTCTATATAGCGTAGCGGAGTGAACGGAATTTGTGTGGCGGGATCTTGGAAACCGTCACTCGCATGTTGGCGACTGCTGTACGAACAGGACTTGAGTCATCAAATGTTGCGATAAACATCTCCAAACTACTGGGATAAGAACTAACTTTTGTTTTATGTGATATAAGGAAATCTGTTCAGTCGATTGAAGATAATAACAGGATTTAGTGTTTGTCAGATCCAAATAATTTGAAACACGCTTTATGATTTTTTGAAACTCTACTGTGATGGATGATGAATCATAATACAAATAATGTAACTTCTAACTTATTTTAATTACTTTATTTTATTCGGATATTTCTCAACAGACACAAGATCCAATTACAGAGACACACTATACAGGTGATAAAAATAAATAGACACATACAAAAAATAGTTTTATTGATTGGTGATACTAAAAAAAAACGAATGTTTGTAATCAGAAATCCATCACAAAGCCCCATCAATGTGCCGTCTAGTAACACAGGCAAATTAATATATTCCTGAACGTTAATTCTACTCCTAAAATACATAAAGATACTTTCTAAAAGGTACTGAAAAGCTAACAAAGGTTTGCGTTACTGAACTGTTTTTATATATGGGATTATTCTTCTTTTATATACAGTAATGGACAAAAGTATATAGACAAATTAATATTGTGCTGTATTTCTTTTTTAACTTGTTTTATTAATTCACCAACCTGTATACATAATTCGTTATATCATAATACTCACTTATACATAAATAAATTCATTAGACTCCCTTCCATAAAAAATTAATTGAAAAAAACTGAAACTATGAAGGACAAAAATATATAGACAAAGCGAAACAATTATAGAAAAAAGAAGCAAAGTTCATTGAATTATAGAAAAACACCGCCTGGCATCGTCTCGGCATAGATTGTGGAAGTTTCTTGACATAAGATTCATCAATCTGTCTCCACTTTTGCTCTAAAGCGGCAAAAAGTTCATCCTTGTTTGAATAATTTTTATCTCATAATTTGCTTATCTAAGTATTCCCATAGATTTTCAATGGGGTTTATATCGGGAGACTTTGAAGGCCATTTGAGAACTGGTATTTTTTCATCCAGAAAGAATTTATTTGCGAGATTTGAAGTGTGCTTCGGGTCATTGTCTTGCTGGAAGATTGATCTTAAGGGGATATTGTCTTCCATATAGGGTAACATGACATGCTTTAGTATGTCTGTGTATACAAACTTATCCATAATGTCATCTATTCTATGTAAAGGTCCCACCCGAAACCCCGAAAAGCACCCCCAAACCATAATAGATCCGTCTCCATGTTTGACAGTGGGCAAAGTGTACTTGGGGTTCAATCTTTGTCCACTAGGACGTCTAAGGTAATGAACACCATCTGATCCAAACATATTGAACTTGGATTCGTCACTGAAACATACCCTCCTTCAGTCAGAGATGCTTCAATCAAGATGCAACCGTGCAAATTGTAATCGGTCCTTACGGTTGTTCCTCGAGATTAGCGGCTTCTTACTCGGGCGACGTGCAAATAACTTCAAATCATTTAATCTTCTACTTATAGTTTTCGTAGAAACACTGACTATTCCTTTTGTCTCGATTTCGGTTTTTATTTGTCTTGGGGTTTTAAACGGATCTTTGGACGAAATTACTTTTATTAATCTAACTGATCTAGCATTTAGTTTTCTAGGCCGACCACTTCTCTTAGAGGCTTCCAAGATAGCTTTTTGTTTATATTTGTTCAATATTGCCCAAACTGCTTTACGCTTCAGCTTCAAATTTCTGGCAATTTCGACTTGACGGAGACCATCTTTGTATAACTCAATGATCTTGTTTTCACATCGAAAGAAATTTCTGGACCACGCGGCATGGTCTTAAAATCACTCAACTCATTCCACAATACTTGATGAACACGATCTAATCCTCTTCTGACACGAAACTGTACTAAACTAGTATTGAAAAGAATTTGTCTACATATTTTTGTCCCTCATAAAAAAGTGCTTATATTCAGACTTATATTGTGTTCATTGCAGATAATTAAAAACAAGGAATTTAGTTTTTCTACTAATAACGCATTTGTTTATGGAGCAATGAAGTATGAATTCGTTTTATAAATGTATTTAGGTAAATATTCATATTTGTCTATATTGTCCATTACTGTATATGTTCACTCATACCAAAGTCAAAGAGCTAACCTCGTTAAAGCATTTCGTTTTTCTATATGAAGAGGATGCTAGCATAATTTCTGTTGAAGCTTTTGGTAGATAAAATATAGTTCCTACTATTTAACCTAGGTACAGTAAAGTTTAAGTTGGACAAAATTTTATCACAGTTAATCTGATTGCTTAGCAACTTGTGCACAAAGCAGCAGCTTAACAAAAATCTTCGGTGATTAAAACTGATCGTATCAAAGTGATCTTTGGATAGTTGAATGTAACATAATGTGCTTTCAAATACCGCTATTTTAAAATTTTCGCTTGGATATTCTTGACTGTAGATATATGTACATTTTGTACATTTACAATATAAAGGAGACCAAATGATACAACCATATTCAAATAAACTCCCAACTAAAGTGAAATACATACTTTTAATAACACCGTTTTAGTAAAAGATCTGCAATTTCTAGTAATAAATCCAGGGATACGTGAAGCTGATTTAACTGTTTGATTTAAGTGTGTCAAAAATGACAGATCTGAAGCAATAGTAATGCCTGTATTCTGTCGTGTTTGTGATTGTGCAGTATATAATCATATAGTATGATATACTGATTCCTGGTAATGGACATTAGTTTACACTTGCAGTTTCACTATGATTATCAAAATCTTGTGTACGCATATAACTAGATTTTAGATTTATTTGATTCATCCAGAATTCAAATTCCCCGTTTAGAAATTATCGATCACCGCAGTGCTATTTTAAACGCTAAAACGAATCCCGAAGGTGTTCTCTCCCGTTGTTGCTGACCTCAGTTTGGAACTTTGATGTGTATTTTCCGCTATTCAGCATTTCGACGTTCATTTTGATTGGTCCAAGCTGGCTTGTGTAACGTTTTGAGAATGATAATACTAATAGGGGCGTAGACTTAGCGGGATCGGAAATGTATGAATATACTGTCGACAATAAATTGCGACTCTCCCCCACCCCCTACAACCCCTAGCAACACCCATTATTTAACTCCTACAATTTTTTTTTCTGAAATCGATCAGGAGGCTCTGAAACGTCAGTTTGTCTGGCTGCCTCGAATCATCGACTCCCAAACCAGGAAAATACGAATCATTCATTTTTTTGTGTAACTGCTTTTAGACACATTCGAGTTTCGTGGTCTGCGATAAGGTCCTTTTTGGTGATCATTGGATCATCTCCAACTATCCGATACTTTCAACTTATACCAATTGATCGATTCCGTTTTATTGACGAAGACCTATCTATGGAATGAGCAACATGCCTTGGTCTACGAAAAATGCAGAACTTTTAGATTTCTTTCACACATCGAAACACGACAGTACCGAGTGCCATTTATTACCACAATCCACCACTGCGAAAGTGAACAGCCGTCGTTTCTGATGGTATACTCGTCATTGTAAAACTAATAATACTGCCTCGTTCTGCCAACAGAATGCCAACCGTGCACAGCTGTTTCATCCTTATTAGCAATCATCAACTCGGTCCAAGATTGGTCTCTATGTAAGATTACCACAGAATGAATGCCACACTACCGATAATAAATCTCTTCTATGATTCCTGGTACCACCGGTAACAGCGCCATCTGACAATTTCGCCGAACACTAAAACATAACAAACGAAACACGTGACACTTGTCCCTCTGTTATCCTCGAGTTGCATTAGATTTATAAACATAGGTATACAGGGTGTTGTTAATTATGCTAACTTGAAAAATATGTATTCATTATAGGAATTAGTAATTAAACCAAACAGTTTCCAAGTTTTCATTCTGTAAAATAACATTCAACATTATAATAAGCAAATACATGACATTTAAAAAATGGCGTCAAGTCTATTGATAGGTACCTATATATTCTGTTACTATGTTCGCCTTAAAATTTTGAATCCAATTCAACTTCACAGTTTGCAATATTTCCAAAAGCATCATAAAATAGATTAACAAAAGTATTCGCTGGAAGATATTTAATTCAGTTACATTTATTTGAAATATAAAATCATCCTCGACACCATTACCAACCAAAAGCAAGACAAACTAGACCTACTTGCTTATTAAAACTAGCCATACACTTTGGCGCTTTAAAAAAATACAAAATATAAAGATGACTGGTTTATCCATACACACATGTATTATAAAATATGTATTGTGTAAAAATGTATTACACAAAATATAATCTCGTTTGATCTATACCAATCTTTTCAGCCTACTCTATATGCGATGGGCAATTAAAATAATGGTTAATGAGTTGTGAGCAGTATTGGTATAAGGACGATCGAATAAAAAACATTATCGATAGATTCGGTGCGGGACTGTGGGAATGGATCCACCCCATACTCGACAAACATCTTTTACTTCACGTCCGAAGGCGACGCAGACTAGGGTTTAGCCTATCGGCCTCTTTCCCTGTTCTTATTTTCTAACTGTTTTTATGACATATTCCTCAAGTTTTGAATTTCGAAGCTCCCCAATATATAGTTTTGTTTCGTTCCATTAGCCGAGTTCTTCGTGCTGCGCTTTCCTTTAACAGGCCCGAATGCTCTCCCTTCAGGTGCCTGCAGACAACTTCTAGGCGAATCTGATCTCTCTCTCTCTCTCTCTCTCTCTCTCTCGTGCCGGTTGCATGGCTTATGCCTCCAGCAGGCTCCGTGGCCGTATCGGTATCTCTCGCTCTGTTCTCCTAATTCTGTTAATCACCTGGATACTATTTTAAATTTAGATTTTTTTATACTCCAGCTAGCCCGAAGGCCTAAGGCCTAAACACCCATTGGGTACCGTGGGGCTATAGGGGGATACAGGGGAAAGGGGGAACGCCACACCGACTCTGGCGAGGGAACACGTATAAATCATCTATAGAATGAATAGACCATAACTTAACGTTATACAATGAAACCGTCATTGTATATTACTGACATCCCCTAAGAATAACAAACGAAAGCAGAGCAAAGTATCCTCTGTCTGATTTATAAGGTCTATCGAAATACGACTGTACATGTCGATAGATAGAATATACTTTGCTATGCTTTCATTCGTTATCGAGATTCAAGCCTAGACCATGCTGATGGTTGCCAATAAGCATCAAACATCTATACAGGGTTGGCCCTCTGTTGGTCGGACAGACAAAAGCAGTATTAGTAGATTTTCTTGCACACACTTCAGGATGCCTTTTTACCGATCAGGCGTTCGATTTGTTAGTCTTCTAGATAAGATACTCCACGGATCGAGGCATGCTCTGTAATTGATCATTATCATTTTAAACTTACAGAGCTTGGAACGTATACCAACTGTACGACTCTTGAAACACTTCAATCAGGAGTGATAATAAAATCTACCAGATATTTTGAAACCTCAAAGACTTGAAAATATATAGCGATCGAATCATTTCCCACACTAGTATACAACTGAAAAACGAACGAAATAGTGTGCTCGCGCGGTTGTGAATCCTTTGTGATGAGCTATCGGTGGTTGTGATCATTCTCGATTACCTCAAGACTTCGACTTTGAATATATAGCAAATGAACCATTACTCACAATAGTATCAAACTCAAAACGGACGACCGGGGTGCTCACGTGGTTGTGACCCTTTGTGATGAGCTATCGGTGATTGTGATCGGTCGTTATGCGTGGCACGGTGGCAAGCATCTTCGAGGAGTGTGAAAGGTGCTGCAGAGAATGGAATTGCAGTGCGTGGTGGTGTATACGATCATACGAATACCGGAACCTCCAAGGAGGAGATCCGCCTCCTCAGGAAGACTTCGCCGTGGAGGGTCCATTGAGGAGGAAGACGGATGCCTTGGCTGGATCAGCACTCAGATCAAGAGGTGATTTGGTGTTTTAGTGTCATTTTCGTGATAAGTATTTGAGAAAAATATGCCAACTCTAGGATCCACAGTATCACAGATTATACAGATGTGAAAGCTCGTGCCAGTGTCTTTAATCTTCTTGTCCCCAACTGTTTGGCGCATTCCCTACCTGATTCTATGGGCGCCTGGAGCTATTTCTGCCAGAGATGGTTACACTCCATTAGCCTAACGTCACGAATGTTATACGTCAAATTTCAAAATCAACAATTAATCATTGCCTACATGCATTTGGGCAAAATCATTTTTTGAGATCCTTTCATATTGAATGTAACCACCAACAACAGTAGAAGTAAGTAAATCGATATCATTAAATGTCTAACAGTTGACAGCAACGGAAATCCTACCAACCGCATAGGACCCAAGTTGGCGTTAATATAATCTGATATTTGACACGCTGGTACTCTGTGATACATTTCAAGTCACCTACAAATTAAATTTAAATCAATATCACAGGCCCAAAAATACAGCAAATTTTCCGTGCAAGGTCTCATTTTGAAGATATTTTCTGCTTCTACAACTTTTTTTTGACCACATACAGGTACACCAATAATTCATAACTAATTGAATACGAGGGATGTCTTTTAAGTTTTGCTTATAGAAACATAGTAGGCCGCGCTGATCGAACGTCAGTACTGAATCTTAACCTCACTCTTTAGTAAACTTAAATTCAAAGTTTCACAACAATACGTGCAGTGTTCTCACTACAGTGAATTTTTAAGTGTCACCAAGTCATTAGAAAAATGGAACTCAACCGAGAACATTTTCGCGCCATAATTTATTACAACTTTCAACAGTCGACAATTTCCCGTTGTGAGTTTTAGCGACGATCCTAGGGTGGGTGCACCAAAAATGGTCACCCAGGAAAACGTCGATGCTGTGCGGAAACTCATCATTGAAGATAGACATGGGACATATCGCGAATTTGAGGCGTCCTTGAAGATCTCAAAGACCTCAGTTCAAAAAATTTTACATGAAGAATTAGGAGTAAGAAAATTAGTTTCTCGTTAGATACCCCATCTGTTGACTGAAGAGCAGAAAGCAGCCAGGGTTAATTCGTCAAAAAACGCTTGACCGTTTCAATTCCGGAAACTCAAAAAATGTGTACAGCATTGTTAGTGGTGATGAATCATGGATTTACTGTTATGAACCAGAAAATAAACGACAGTCGGCTGTTTGGATGTTCCAAGGTGAAGAAAAGCCAACAAAAGTCATTCGTTCTTGAAGTGTTCCGAAAAAGATGGTCGCGACATTTGTGTCAAAAGCGGCTCATATTGCAATAATTCCTCTTAATAAGCAAATAACTGTTACTGCGGATTGGTATACCACCATTTGTTTGCCAAAAGTCATCACCGAGCTTCGAAAACTCAACCCCGAAGGAAGAATCATGCTCCAATGCAAGCTCGCACACAGCCCAAAAAACAAGGCAGTTTTTAACGGAAGAAAACGTGGAATTATTGGACCATCCTCCATATAGACCCGATCTAAGTCCTAACGATTTCTTTACTTTCCCGAAAATTAAAAACAGACTGCGTGGTCAAAGGTTCCAGTCACCAGAAGAAGCAGTTGACTCATTCAAAAATGCCGTTTTGGATCTGCCAGCAAACGAGTGGAATAAGTGCTTCGAAAATTGGTTCGAGCGCATGCAGATGGGTATTAATCTTCGTGGAGAATACTTCGAAAAACAATAAAGTCATTTAAAACTACCTACAAAACTTGACTTGACATCACTCGTATACGCGCAGGAGTGATTTTTTTCAACTTTGACGTTTACAAAAAATGTTACCTAGCATTTTTTTGCATCTCTCGATGAGCCTTTTCATATATAGGTACCCTAAAAAATATAATTCAGGTGTAAAAATGTCGAACATTGTCGTTTGCCACCCGTCGAGTTTAAATGCTTTTATGAACCATGTTTGCATCCATATTGTATTTAACAAAAATAAACGCACGTGTGCATAAAATCGCATTTGCCAAGATACAAATTAATTTCAACAAACGTTTTTGGAAACGTGCTAAATATTTTAGCACCTGTTCATGTACAGTAATACCCCGACTTACGCTACCCCGTTTTACGCGAATTCGGAGATACGCGGTTTTTCATTTTGATTGCCGCGCGCAGCGCGCATCGGCTCTCTCGCTCCGCGCGCGCATCGGCTCTCTCGCTCCGCCCACTCAGTGTTCAATTTGCATCAGGTTTAAACGTGTTTCGCGTGCAATTGTTTTACGTGCGCAGTGCGTTTTACTTATAATCTCTAATTATGTCGTCTAAAAGAACAAAAAATGAGTCATTTGAGCCTAACAAGAAAAGAAAAACACTGTCTTTGGAGTGTAAACTGAATATAATTAAAGACTTTGAAGCAAAAATGAAAATTTGTGAATTGGCGAAGAAATTTGACCTTCCGGAATCAACAGTCCGAACGGTTGTAAAAGGTAAAGAAAAAATTATGAACGCTGTGAAAGACTCTCAATCTTTGAATTCAAGTATCATCCGTAAGCGTCACGGTATTATCGCACAGATGGAAACATTGCTACAGTCATGGTGTGATAATCAAGTAAGAGTGAAAAATTGTCCTGTTGATCAAAATACAGTGTGCTTTCAAGCAAAGCAGATTTTTGAAAAACTAAAAGAAGAAGCTGGGGAGGCGGCTGAAAATGAAGTGTTTAAAGCTAGTAACGGCTGGTTCAGCCGATTTAAGAGTCGTTGTAATTGGCATAGCATCGCAGAGAGTGGAGAAGCGGCAAGCGCTGATAAAGAAGCTGCATCTCTCTATCCAGAAAAACTCAAAACAATGATAGATGAAGGTGGCTACACTAGCCAAACTATTTTCAACGTAGATGAAACAGGTCTTTTTTGGAAGAAAATGCCTAAAAGAACTTTTATTGCGCGTGAAGAGAAAACTTTTCCAGGTTTTAAAGCCGCCAAGGATCGATTAACAGTGATGGTTGGTGCGAATGCAGCTGGAGATTGTAAATTAAAACCTCTCTTAGTTTATCGCTCAGAAAATCCAAGGGCCTTAAAAAATAAATCCAAAGCTGGTTTGCCTGTCATTTGGAAGTCTAATGCGAAAGCTTGGGTGACAGCTTCTCTTTTTGAAGACTGGTTTGGCCATCATTTTATTCCTGAAGTCGAACGTTACTGCCGATTAAAAGAAATCCCATTTAAAGTGATGCTACTAATTGACAATGCACCAGGTCATCCTCCCGCAACTCTAATTAATTTCGATCCACGTGTGGAAGTTGTATTTTTGCCACCAAACACTACCAGCTTGCTTCAACCAATGGACCAGGGAGTCATTAAAACATTTAAAGCTTACTACACAAGGCGGTCATTTGCACATCTACATGAAGCTATGAGACAAAACAATGAGCTTTCTGTTAAAGACTTTTGGAAGCAATTCAATGTTTTAGATGCTGTAAGAATTATTGGACAATCTTGGAATGAGGTTTCACAAAAAACTCTCAATGGTGTCTGGAAAAAACTGTGTCCATTTTTTTTCACCTCTGAAACTCAAGGAGAAACCATTTCAGATCCTGAACAAATCGATAGCATAATAGAAGAAGTGGTCGATATCGCCAAGCAATTAAATTTAGAGGTCGATAATGATGACGTTCAAGAATTGCTAGATTCACACAATCAAGAGCTAACAATTGACGAGGTTATAGAAATGCGTAAGTATGAGCAAGACATTGAACAAACTGATTCGCTAGACCCAGTTGAATCGGTAAATCAAATGACAATTGCAAACTTAACAGAAGGACTCAATTCAATTGAAAAGGGGTTACAAATTTTAGAAAAAATTGATTCTAATGAAGAACGCGTGTCTACTACAAAACGAGGGATAAAAAAATTACTGGTATGCTACGAGGAAATTTTACGTGAAAAGAAGAAAAATTTAACTCGTCAGGCAACATTGTTAGAATATATAAAGCCTTCGACATCAAAATAACTTCGGTTTAGCTTACTTTATTCATAACAATGTAATTTTTTTTATTATCCTACACTTTATTAAACATTTTTCTTCTAAATTATTGTTTTCTTTAAACTCTGGTCCCGATTAAACAAACTTTATATGTATTTATATGCAACATTGAACCCCGACTTACGCGAATTCGACTTACACGGCAACCGTTCGGACCCACCTATCGCGTAAGTCCGGGGTATTACTGTACTTAAGAAGTTGAGATTCGATTGTGAATGTAGATTACAATAAAACATTATACATGTGCTTTTACAGTTGTCTGTTTCTGGAGTATTGTATTAAAGGGCATTACCTGTTTCATCGTATTATCTTCAGGGCTAATACCACTATAATGGCATAAAAAGTGATTTATTGTCAAATGTTGTGGAAGAAAGGAAAAAAATATTGTAGGGAGATATTAAGCATAAAAAAAGTATGAAAAAAATGTTCAAAAAGAGGGTACTGCAGCCACATTCATTTCATTTAGAAAATGAAAAAAAATACAGCATGTTTATAACTAAATAACAAAATAAATTCGTAGAGGATTTTAAAAAATCTTGATTTTTGTGTGGCTGGCGAGTATTTGACTTAAAACTTTCAGTTTTAGATGAATAAGGGTAGAGATAGATATCGAAAATCTCGGCATTTGTCTTCCAAATGTGTTATTTTGATGTGTAAAATTTGAATGAAAAGAATTACAATTGTTTGAGTTATGATCCCTGCCGTTTTGAAAAATTGCGTTTCGAGAAAAATACTGCGGGGCCGCCATGTTTAAATAATTTTGCTAAATATATGCTTAATAACTACCTCCTCTATTATTTTATTACCATTTCTTCCTATATATAAAGAAGAAATACATAAAATACTTTTTTTTAGATGGTGTCAGTGGTATAACTTCTTAATTACAACTCGAAAAACTGACACACAGGGAGTAACCAAAATCTTTACTCCCGCAAATTTACGTGAGTTGATCTGCGTGAACATATTTCCTAGAATATATTCTACACCGTTCTATATATAGTTTCCTTGATATAACAGATGTGTTTTAAATTCCGATATTTCAATGACTTTTATCTTGACGTAGCCTGCCGAAGTTGGAGCCTTACCAAAAAGCTTAAATAAAAATGCTAGATTATTAGTTATTCTTGGAATCATGACAAAGGGCAATAAAACTCTTCAAACGTTTCATGTGTTCCATAAATGTTAAAATTGAGGGAAATTGCTATATAAGATTGACGTGGAAGTTCAACTTCAAAGCGGCTATTAATGAAGTTGGCAAATTAACATGAAAACTTTATTACGTAACTTGCGAGTTTTAAACTGCAAATCGATCACTTACAGGTTTACACGAGTTAAATTTCGTTTGTATCATTATCATGTATGTAAAGTTATGTATGAATCGGGAGTTTCTGGAGTATTTTGACCATCACGGCTTGATTCCCGACTCTTAGCTTATGTCACGAAACTGTAGAGTCCATGGTGAGGCTCATGTTGCTCTTGATATCACGAAAGCTTTCGATAAGCCGTGGTGCGCTTCCATCCAATGACCTCGCGGAGTAGCTTTGAAGATGGGTGGCTGACTTCCTCTCCGGCGGCAAGATGTCCGTAGTAATTGACACGTTCTCCTCTTCATCCCACAATGTCAATACGGGTGTTCTCCAGGGATCGGTCTTGGCTCCGATATTGTTTCATTTTAATATCAACTTTGCAGTTTTATATTCCTTACCGTTGATAACAGTTGAAGTTCTAAATTCTTGCGGTTCGGTTAGCTTAAAACATTTATTAAAAATACGACGTTCCGTCGACTTTAAATGCCATCTTCAGACACATGTGAGTTTCTAGAATAAATGGTAAACATATAGTCAACATCACGAAAGATGACTATTACGTCATACCATAAATTGTACTGAAGTAATCAATGGACGTACGTCGATGATAAAATCACGAGTCAGAAACATAATGACAACAAATTTATATTATGATTTCGCAAAGTTAGGTTATTTCACTGATTATTTTTATTTTCATTTTATTTCATGGTTTTGAGTGATACCTTAATAATTTTAGTGGCGACTTTTGTTTTGAAATAAAAACAGTTATAATGAGTAGAATACCTCAAGACAATAAAATTAAAGACCAAAGCATTATTCCAAAATAACATAACCTGCTTTAACATAACCTAACTATTCATCTTTCAAATATGATCGATCATGCAACATGAAAACATCGTCTATCATTGTCGGATACATGCAAATTAGCAATACAGTTTGTTTAGAGAATATTTGTCTGTTTGTCTCTGTCTGGCATATCAGAAAGTTCATTAAATATATTCACAAATCGCTGTCGTTTGTCTTCACTACAGACTAAAATGATGACGTAATCGTCATTTTTCGTGATTTCGACTATAATTTCATTTCTATTGTTGTTGGTAGTTTGAGTGTATGTAGGTCAGCGACTGACTATAACTATTTGCAGAAACATTTTTCTATTCTTCTTAGCAACCCTTTTTGAAGTCTTCTGTATCATCTTAATAGTTTTTTCCTATCATTATTTCTGTTGAGGTCCATTTTCATCCAGGCCTAGAATAACTTTGCAGCTTTGTATTCCGGACCGTTGATATCAATTCAAGTTATAAATTCTTGGGATTTGGTCAACTTGAAACATTTATCAAAAATATGACGTTTCGGCGCCTTTAAACGCCATCTTCAGGTACTTGCGAGTTTCTACAATAGTTGGTAATAGTAAATACATTTCTGCCAGATAGATGTTGGTTCTTTGGGTATAGGCTAACGACTGGCGATAAATATCTGCAGAACAATATTTCTGTTCTTCTTAGCCAGCTTTTTTTGAAGTATTTCTCAGGTATCTACATCTTGAGAATTTTCTCAGAACAGTATTTCTTCTTATAAAAAGTAAAAAATATGAGATAAATAACATATGAAATATTGCACACAAATTATTTCTAGAAGGTTTACAAGTCTGATTAAACCAACGCGATCGCCCTTAGACCTGTTTATGTTATACTTTCCATCCTATGGGCACTTGTTCCTAGGGAAGTTTTCAATGGCCTCATATACACGCAAGCGGGAGTAACGGTTATTGTGCTATTGATTGTAGTGTTTTGGTTACTTGGAAGGTGAGCATTCACTAAGTATTTCCTTTTTTCTATGTTCTATTGCTCGGTTTCCTCTGCCAGGGGAAATGACGGAGCGCTTGGGATGTTAACGAGATGGCTTTTGGCTGACATGACATCCTAGGTCTGAATGACCGCTTAACTATATTCTCTTGGCAACCGCTGGAGTCTGAGAGAATCGCATGGCAGGCTGTGTGTAGGGATTGTTAGTTTAAAGTTGTCATGTTGCTCGGTTATCTCTGGATTAGGCGTAACGTCGGAGCTTTTGGGTATTGACATGGAAACGTCATATCGTAGTTTCTGGACACCTTTTCCTAACAGTAGTTAAACTCAGCATATCTGTCACACCTAGGGACCAAATAGTACATATGTCTGTGTGACGACTCCTAGTCTGTCTGTGTGCGACTCCTAGTCTGCCTGTGTGACTTCTCAATAATCAGTCTGTGTGATGATCCTGTAATTAAGTCTGTGTGACGACTCAATAATCAGTCTATGTGACGATCATCTATGATTCAGTCTGTGTGACGAATCCTACACTAATGTAATTGTAACTAGTAGAATTGTGCATGTCATTTAATGAGTCAGTCGAATAAGGGGGATACTCACAAGTCTTTTTCCCAAAAATAAGTGTTGGCCTTGACGATCATTGCCGTTCCGTCACCAAGTAGGTGGCTTTTATACTCGTATTATCCTGACATTGTTGCCCATATCGAATTGTTTACGTACTGCTCTTGTAATAAAATAAAATGGTACAGTGTGGTACTTTAAATCTTCTAAGGCGGCTGTTTTGATGGTAATCGTACTATCAACGTCTTATCTTATATATATACAGGGTTATCCAAATTAAGTGTCCACCATTAGTAACTTTGTTATTAGTGAAAATACAAAGTTGTTTGAATTAGCAAACTAGTAGCATTTTTAACGCTGGTAAAAATGAGAAATAAAAAAAAACAATTGAGAGTCGTTATTTTGATTTTTTTCAGTAAAATAACATTTTTTTAAATGGAAACCCCTGTATATTATATTTTTTTCTGTTAAAGCATCAAATTTTAAACAAAAAAGCTTACAATAACTTTTCTCCTAGGTTACAAATTGTTGAAGTTATGGCCTCCAATCTGAAACAATTAAATTGTATCGACAAACTTTATTTTCAACATCAACTTATAATCTTACAAAATACAATAACAATTTTTTTTAAAGAAGATGCTCGAAAACACCACCTTGTTCTTCAATACATTTTTGGGCACGTTTTTCAACTGCTCGAACTGTCTTAAGTATGGTCCTACCATCTATCTGGGTTATCTTTTCCCTAACTGCAGTCTTTAACGCGTCAAGGTTATCGTACCTTCGCTTGTAAATTTGGTTCTTTAAGTAACCCCACAAGAAGTAATCAAGTGGGTTTAGATCTGGTGATCTGGGAGGCCACTGTATTGGGCCATTTGTTCCTATCCACTGATCATTAAAAGTTGTACTTAGAAAATGATAAGTACCTCTGGAGTTGAGGGCAGGTGCGCCATCTTGCTGAAAATGCAGATGATGTCTACTTATAAGATCCAATTCGTCTAAGAAATTAGTCAGAATTTCTGACATAAATTCCACATATCTTTCACCAGTTAGGGTTCCCTCATAAAAGAACGGGCCAACAATTTTTGAACCAATTATACCGCACCAAACGTTGAAACTGAAACGGACTTGTGGGCCTCTTGGATGTACTAACAAAAGATTTTCTCTTGACCAATAATGGTGGTTTTTTCTATTAAACATTCCAGAATTTGAAAAATTTGATTCATCTGTCCATAAATGGTAACGAAAGTTATTTACATTTTGGCGACAGAAGCTAAGATACCAATGGCAAAAAACAAGTCTTCTCTCTGGATCCCCTGCCAAAAGCGTTTGAACTGGTCGGTACTTATACGGAATAAATTTGTATTTTTTTAAAATCCTTTGAACAGTACCATAACTGAAATTAGAGTCCTTGAGAATATCTGCTATTGAATTCTCAGGATAAGCTTCAAAATATCCAATAACTGCAATTTCCGTGGCCTCGCTTATTATGAATTCTTTTTTTGCCCTTGTTTTAGCAAAAACATTTTCGTTGCCCCTAAATTTTCGATAAAGTCTCAGAAAATATCGTTCATACGGTTGAATGCGAGCGGGAGGATTGCTCTCAAGGAGGATTTTCTGCACACTAAATAACATTCTAACATATCACACTTTTCTTCATGGGAGAACATTTTTCTTTAAATTAATGACACAATAAAGCTTATAAACAAGTATTTACACTAATGTTTGACATTATTTGATTTTATCATTGTTTTCCAAAGCCTTCTAGTTGCGAGTATGTCCAGTTTAACAATTTGTCGCTTATCTTAATGCTGTCAAATCGCGAACGCCATGTTGTTTTCATAGCCGTCTTAATATTATAATACTGCAAATAATTAAAAATATTTATCGTTATTTTGACTTTATTTTTGACTTTAGCGGAAAAGTCATTATGAACTTTTTTGTTTAAAATTTGATGCTTTAACAGAAAAAAATATAATATACAGGAGTTTCCATTTAAAAAAATGTTATTTTACTGAAAAAAATCAAAATAACGACTCTCAATTGTTTTTTTTTATTTCTCATTTTTACCAGCGTTAAAAATGCTACTAGTTTGCTAATTCAAACAACTTTGTATTTTCACTAATAACAAAGTTACTAATGGTGGACACTTAATTTGGATAACCCTGTATATATATATATATATATATATATATTGTTACGGGGTTGACAGTTTCATTAATCATTTAGTTTTGAACTGTTGATAGTAGAATTATACATACTGTATAATACGTAAACATCTTAATTGTAACAACTCTAAGTTCTATTTAGGTCGCATGTGCGATTTGCTTTGATGTAACTTTAGAAACTCATCCCGGGGTTGTCTCTTTCCGTTTAGATTATCTACTAATGCTGCATCTGTGGCTTTAATTATCGATCAGAGCAAACGCGATGGATGAGATAACCTAATCAAACTACGACTAATCTACTTGGCAAGTACTTTAACTAGATGTGTAGTAAAATATGTAAATATCTAAAAACACATTGATTTCCATGATCGCGTTAAATTTAAAAACATTTTTAGTTTACTTCGATGACTGTGATAAAGGTTTGGCTGAGCAATATCTGCTTTTGAATGGAAAATCATGGATGGAAAGTTTTAAAAAACACATCATATACATCTTCCAAACTTTATGGGTAAATACTGGCGCTATAACAGATCCATTATCTAAATTGCGTTTTAGGTTTTTATTAGTTTTAACCTGTCGAATCGAAAAATATAATGCTTTTTCGTAGAATAAATTCATTTTTCAAAATATTGTGACTGCTACAAAAAGTTGTACTCAAGGGTAATTTAAAAATGGTTTGTCTTATAAATATAATTTATGTGTTCATTTTTAGATTTGGAACAGCACGCCCCATCTATAATGGCAGTAAAGTCATAAGGCACAAATTTATTTATTCGCATCAGAACTACTATCAGTCGGAGGATATTGTTTGCCCTTCTCACTGTCACCTGAACTATGCCCAGAATCATCTGTGGACGATAATGGTGTGATAGATGGCGTTATCTTATTTTTGGTTATTTTTTTCTCAAAAAATGAGTGCCCTATTACAGTTTTCTTTTTTGTTTCAGAGCGGTAGCGGCTTATTTACGTGCCCTGAACCTATCCCCCAACAATGCTGTGGTTCATGGCAATCTGGCATGTGTCTACTACGAGCAGGGACTCATCGACCTCGCTATCGACACCTACCGGAGGGCTATCGAACTACAGCCAAACTTCCCGGACGCCTACTGCAATCTGGCTAACGCCCTCAAGGAAAAGGTAAGCTTGAATTCTGTGTGAGAAGTCGAAAGAAAAGTATATCGTTTCGTGACTCTCTAACCATTGATAAACATCCAAGATACCAATCCAATTGAAACTCGCGCCTGTGTGGAAATAAGCATAAGAAAAATTCTCCGATTCTGACTGGGTAGTGTTGCAAAAAATAGTGATTTCTTTTGGAGAAATCAAAAAATTGATTTGTTCGGTTAAATCTAGATAGTGATTTTTTAAATTTTAATTAATCTGTACTGATTTTTTCTTTAAATATGACAATAATGAACTTTGAAATGACCTGAAAAGATCTGCTGAAGACTATTTAGCGATTCCGAAACCTATTTATGTTGCCATTGATAGGCTTCAAAGAACTGATGCAACGCTTTCTGATGTCGTACAAGAAGTCAAAAATATCGACTCAGCGTTTTAGGAGGCAGAAATTTGGACACCGATACGAACAATGCATGACTTTATATCATGTGTTAGCATATCTTCTTGATCCGACAAAACCACATCTATTAGCAGACGAAGAAAAGTGTTGTACCTTGAAAGCCGCAAAACTTCTACTTTCCAGTTGGTTCAATGCCTGGCAAAATCAAATCCTTTTACCGATATAATATTTGATGAAGAAATTCCCAAAACTTCAAAAACTTTAAATTGGTGGAAATGCCAATAGAATCTCGATGCTATTCAGAAAGTACTGTCCAGCGTTAAGTAACTGTTATCTGCCACAGGTTCTTCAGCATCTATCGAAAGAGTGTTTTCAAAATCACTTGGGAAATTAGCTTTCCTGTATAACTGTTACAATTGACTTCCTAAACACATATTTTCTGTTGTTTTAGGTTAGTATAAATATCCTTTAAGAAAAAATAAGGTTGTTGCCGGAGGACGCTAGGCGAAACGATTATCTACAAGGGAGGTCGATATAAAATCATTGCGATCTTGCCAAGATGTGATGTAAATAATGATATACCGGATCTTTTAAATTGGTCTCCCATCATTCGGATCTCGGAAACGATAAGAGATACGACGTCGCTTAAATGGGGGCAAAACTAAATTTTCCAAAAATCGTTTTAATTTTTTTCTGATTTTATTTCAGATTGGATTTCAAAATAAAAAGCACAATAACATTGCCACTTTTTCTGCTTTACAAGATGGTATGAGTGGAATTTCAGTATGACGTTTAGTCTCTCGTCCTCGATATTTATTTTGTCTTATGATTTTAGCTCGGGTGTTTGATTCTCATTTCAAAAATATTTACCATCATTGACATTGTCAAACCCAATACAAACTAATATCTTCATCGTTAGCATTGGAAATGACAGTATACCACGTGTTTATCCGATTAAATTATCAATGCTTCAGTTTTTTTAGTAGCGTGTAGAGCATTCAGATAATTTGCCTATTTATCTGCTAAAACAAGTGTTATTTTAGCACGATTGAGTCACTCTACATTTCACTTCAGCCTTAAATCAATTGTATTTGAGTGCAAGATGTGTGCATCGGCTTAGATATGGTAGATATAAAATGCATTTAGGAAGCTGCAAAATGATCTAGGGTTTTATTTATTCTAAAATGTTTACATAAATTAGCACTATTTTCAATGTTTTCAATACTACCCTCAAAGGATATGAAAAGGGTTCTTTATGCGATGAGTTGAGTATAGGAAGATTACTTTTTTAGGCATTTGAAGTTTTATAATATCAACTGAAGGTATGTTTTGTGATAACACATCAATAAAATCGGAAATATGGTCAGTTCGCCTATGCCTAGTTCATAAAAACTGGAAGAATGCTTGGCTGGTAATATTATGAAATAAATGACTATCAGATAATTTCAAAGCCTGCTCCGGAAATTCGTATTTTTTATACGACCTCGTTTCACCTGCGTAAAAATCCAATATGCTGTCCATAAAGTTGATGATTGAGGATAAGAGACGAAACGTAATATTGAAATTGTAATTATGCCATCTTGTAGAGGAGATAAAATAGCAATGTTAATGTGCTTTTTATTGGGAATGCCTTACCGTTTCCGACTTGCCAATGGTGAGAGTCGAACTTGAAATACCCGGTATAACGTCAGTTAAACGAAACCATAGATATGAAATCAGTCGTATTTAGGGTTACATTGACATATGTTTATCTGCTCCTAAAATATCGGCACTATTTCGACCTTTCACGAAAACTTTTCACATCAGAAATGCTCAAGTAATATTTCGTTTATGATCTTCTTTGCTACGCCTATACGTCTCTATATATTGTTCCTCGTAAATACCTTTTCTTCAAGCATGTATGGATTTTCTGAACTGGAATTTCTCGAGCAGTTTCATTTCTCATATATGCCCACGCACTATTCCATTCAGCTATACTGGGCCATCCAATTTAGCAAATAAAATGGAGGTCAGATAGGCATTAAACTGTATAATCAGGAATGTATACTTAGACGTGTGGAGGTTTAAAGAGTAAATGAAATAGCAAGATACTTAAGAATATTTGAGAGGCAAATACAAGAGGTACTAGAAAAGACATCTACCTAGTCACGAAACAAATTTTTTTTTGATAATTTTATTTTTCAATATAATCCCCTCCCTACAACAACGCACTTGCGCCATTTCTCCTCCCCTTATGAAAAATGTTTCCTCTTGACTCTTCAAAAAAGTCGACGGCTGCTTTTAAGCCATCATCTGCGTCAAAACAGCGTCCAAGAAGATTTTACCCTTTATAAACTCACTGCTGAGATTCTGTTTTTGTCTCAGGATCCCAATGATGCACCCAAGTCTCGTCGACCATCAAATTTGTGCCAAAAAGTCAGAATCCTTAGTCAAAGTTTCCAAATAACTTTTCGAAATTTCCAATCTGCGCAATTTTCGTTAACTGTCAACAATTGTAGAACCCACCTGGCTGACACCTTACTCATGTTCATATTGTCGTGCGAGATTGTTATTACGCTGGGTTCCGATATATTCAATGCCTTACTAATGCTAGAGACCTTCACATGATGATCTTCGAGAACCAATGGCTTCAACTTTTTAAGTCATTTTATCATTTGTTGCTGTTTTGGGTCTTCCACTTACTTAATCTGTTTAGTCTAGAATTTCATTGAGTACCTAACAGATGGTGCGTGATCCCGCTAGACAACAACCATTCTCTCAAGAATTGTTTTCGGCTGATGGCCCTCTTGTAAGAAAATTTATGAAACTGCGGTATTATAATTTTAAGGTACTCATTTTACCTCACAATTCACTTTATAAATTGGAAACTAATTATCAAATGAATTCCAATTTCGCAAGTAAGGTTACAACACATGCCACTATTTTACATAGTATAATGCTTGTTGCGTTTCAGTTGTCTTTTTCATGGCTAGGTAGATTTCTTTTCTAGTGTCCCTCGTACTACTCGATCAGTATTTATTGGAATCCGTGACATCAGTATTTATCCATGGTGCTGTCAGTATCTTCTACGTAACCTTATGCATCAATCAATATTGACTTCCAAGATTACTCCATGCCAGAGGTTCTTAAACTTTTAAGGTAACGAAACACTCACTAAGGCCCTTTTATTTTATGGATCCCATATCCAGTATCAAGTGGTTACAAATGAAAGACACTGATTTTTATGACAACAAAAAGTTTTATCAAAGACTTTAGCTTTTGTGAAAAATAAAATTGTTCCATTGGTTTATTACCCGCCTAATAACTTATACTCTATAATCTGATACCTCGGAGACAGAGGATAGTTGCTATGCTTTCGTTAGTTGTCCCAGAGACCAAGCCTAGACCATGCTGATGGGTGGCCAAAAAGCACGAAACAGCTATCCATGTCTGTGATCGGATGCCTGTTTAGTATTCAATGGCGAGTCGACCACGTCTTAAATACCGCCAGAATCGTCAGACTACAGCGGTTTCAGTGGCCACTAACCGATAACTGCTATACACCTTCGCAGTGGTCGATTGTGATAATAGATGGCACTTTGCGCTGTCTTGTTTCAACTCCTTCATAGTTATTATGTTTCGATAAATATAACGCTTTATGTCAAATTCTGACAAATCGCAGTAAATATTGAACGTCTAGCATTCGCCTATAATTTGATGGCTTAAAAAGTTGACCATAAAGCGAGAAAGTCAGGGATATTTAAAAACTGTATAATATTACTGCTAGATTGTCATCTTGTATTCATCACTTGTGGATACCAAGGAAATAACGTTATTACGTCTCAATAGCTTCGACTAACGAATATATTATGTCAGCATCTAGAGTTGCTTAGTAATTACGTCTATTCCATGGTGCTTGTATTCGCTTATCACGACCTTCTTAAGATATAATCAAATCTGTAAGAGCTTTTGTATACAATTCCCTCTTGCTCTAATAAAAGCGCAATAATACCGTCTTATAGCTGTTCGCTTGAACTTTCAGCACACAACTACACAACTATTTTATTTCTGGGTAAATCGGAAGCGTTGATTCCGGAATCCGGATCTGAAGTCAATTTGACGCTAGGACTGCAATATTTCGCTTCTGGTGTTTTTTGACGGCCCATTTTGGATGCCCTTTTTAACCTAAGGAGACCTTAGGACACTCAAAAGGCGTTGATGACCGCATTCTCATTTGAATTGTACTTAGAGTACAAAGAATCACGTATACGAAACATGGGATTTTATAAAGTGGTTAATCTTCACATGTCACATGCACATACAGGGTTTGTCCGGAAAGTAATAGGACTGAGTCGATTTAAAAAAAATTATTGAGCCAATCGTTACAATTCTTTAAAAACTTTCAAAATAGGCTCCTTCTGCTTCGATACAGCGCTGCCAGCGCGATTTCCAAGCATTGAAGGCGTCACGGAATGCATTCTCCGGAATAGCCTTGAGAGCCGCGGTGCATGCTGCTTGGATCCCCTCTGTCGTCTCAAAATGCTTGCCTTTCATCGGCCTTTTCAGGCGAGGAAACAAAAAAGTCCGGGGGGGGGGGGACATCTGGGCTGAAGGGCAGCTGCGGGAGCGTTGGGATGCCGCCAATGGTCAGGTAGCTGTTCACAAGGAAGGCGATGTGAGCCGGGGCGTTGTCGTGGTGCAACTTCCAGTCGGTTGCGATGTCTTGTCGGACCCGACTGACCCTTCGTTTGAGTCTCCTGAACACTTCCACGTAAAACTTGGCGTTGACGGTTTGTCCAGGAGGAACAAATTCATGGTAGACGATGGCTTTGATGTCAAAAAAGACAATGAGTATCGTTTTCACTTTGGATTTGCTCATTCTTCCCTTTTTTGGGCGAGGAGACGCCGTCGTGTGCCACTTGGAAGATTGCCTCTTTGTCTCGGGATCATACTCAAAGATTCACGACTCGTCACCTATGATTACGTTATTCAAAAATTGGGGGTCACTTTCACACATGTTCAAATTTTCTTGGCTCACTTCCACTCGCCGCAATTTCTGGTCGTCAGTGAGCACTTTTGGGACCATCTTCGCGCACACCTTGCGCATGTTCAAATGCTGTGTCACAATGTCATGAACCACAGATTTTGGTAAATCTAACATCTGGGCAATTAAACGAATACTTAGTCGACGGTCTGAGTTCAAAACTTTGCGCACACGAGTCACATTATCGGTGTTTGTCGAAGTCGAAGGTCTTCCAGCACCGTCTTCATCAGCGACCTCTTCCCGGCCCTCCAACAAGGCCTGGTGCCACCGAAACACACCACTTCTTGCTAAAGCAACACCTGGGTAAGCCTGCTTGATCATATCAAACGTCTCTGTCGCAGATTTATCGAGTTTCACACAGAATTTAATCGCGTACCTCTGCTCTAACGAACGCTGCATTTTCGGCTTGCACCACTCACAGAAACACGTCGCGCGAAAATGCCTGTCCTGACTCTCCAAGTGCTCGGAGACAACTGACCAGCCGCTCATTCGTTAGCTAGGAACGCCCTCTACCGAATCCAGTCGGTGCGCGCACGCTCCGAAGTACAGTCATGGCGGAAGAAAATGAGAATTACCTTCCGGACAAACTCGTAAATCAAAAAGCAGTGATTTACTTTTTTTGTACTCTGCAGAAACAAATTCACTGCCTTTTTCGTAGTTTTGATAATCCATTTATATTAATTCAAATGAACGCAGTAATATAGAATAGAAATAGAGTATATGTAAGTTATTCATATTGAAGTTCGCATAAATGGCTCAAGAGTAAATCTTTTCAACAGCTAACAATCCAATTTATAACTATATAATTTCATTCAATAATTATATATAACAAAACAACTATTTAAATAAAGTAAAAACAGCGTGATTTCTTATATCTTAAGTTAAACAAACATTTTTCTAAATTATTCTTTCGGAGAAAAAGTAATTATTTATAACGGTGATTACTAACTTATTGACAACTGGGTTATAAATGGTAAAAATGCAGTACTTGTATGGTACAGAGAATAATAGTTTAAAAACTACGGCTTATTTACTTTGATAAAATGATTTACTTTTATGCTTACGAAATGTAATTAGTATGAGATATGTGACAAAGTGAAAAAATATTTTTTTGTCAAATAACGTGATTATTGAAATATTTTGTGACTGTAACCATAAAAGAAGTGTATTGGTGTCAAAATTTGAAAAAATAGTAAATGAACTTTACTGCCTTTTATCAAGTACAGCAGTATACCTTTCATGGTACCCACGGGTATTTACACTTGACGCCGACTTGGTGCCTCAAGTATTAAAAAAATATACTATTATAGGAATGAAACTTTTAATTTTGCATTACAAAAATGCTGTTTCAATGTGACATATTAGAATTCTGTCGGCCAAATTACGTAACGTCATCAACCGCGGTAGTACCACCCATCCAGTGGGCATAGAAATTTAACATTAATGGTGTAGTTTCAACGTTTCAACAATTGATTTTTACCTTGTTCCAGGGCCAAGTATCGGAAGCCGAAGAGTGCTACAACACTGCCCTACGTTTATGTCCCTCACACGCCGATTCGCTCAACAATCTGGCCAACATCAAACGCGAACAGGGCTACATCGAGGAAGCGACAAGATTGTACCTCAAAGCGTTGGAGGTGTTTCCGGAGTTTGCAGCCGCGCACAGCAATCTGGCATCGGTGCTTCAGCAACAGGGCAAACTGAATGAAGCACTCATGCATTACAAGGTACTAATATAGCATACTAATTTAAAGACTCAACCTTATTCAACTCATTTCAAAATGGGACCTCGGTTGGCCGCGTGGGTCAGAGTGTCGTGCTACTGATCAGCCGGCCGGCCGGGCCGCGAGTTCGAATCTCGCCTTCGCCATGGATTTTGTGACGCCGTGTGTTTGTCCATAATTAGAGATATACATATAGGGTGACTTGTATGTCACGTATTCCTGTTAAGGGGTGATAGATTAGGTCAAAAGCAACCGATTTTGTCCTATAATGTCATATCCAGAAGTTAACCGTTTTTGAGTTATTTGAATTTTATTTTTTATTCCGATTTCAGACGGTTAAATTTGAAATACAAAAAAACTGCATGTTTGATTTTGAGTTTTTTGTTGTCTTCGCATAGCAGATATTCCAATAGTTCATAATGAGTAATAAAATGTTGAAAACTTACAAAAGTTTTAAAATTACGCTTTTGAAATGAATGATTTTCTTATTTTTTTACTAACTTATTCGATAAAAAAATCAGTTTTCTGTAAAAAATCTCCTAGTAATGAAATGTGCAAATTATGTAAATAATATCTCTATCTAACAAGCTGTCATTTGAGGTATATAAGTTACAACTAACTCAAGTACAAAGACATAAAATTAAAAAAAAGATGAGTAAAGTTGTACGAACGATAATTACGTAGAATAAATAAAAGGCTTTTATTTTAATTACAGTTTTATTTAATTACATTTCCTTTAGTATTTTACAGATTCTGCTCAAATTGTAATCCCGTGTTACGAATACACGCCCGCATTCTCTTACGTAATTCACTTTTGATAACTCTAGTTGTTAAGCGGCTTTTTATTTGGTCAGCTGCACTGATTATCCTCCATCGTACACCAGGCTTTTCATATGTCCCCACACATAGTAATCCCTCGGTGTGAGATCTGGGCTTCTTGCTGGCCAGACAATGGGCCCGCCTCTGCCAATCCATTGATTTGGAAATTTAGACTCTAAATACTAATCTACTGTAGTGTGCGGGACAGCCTTCGTGCTGGAACCGCATATTTTGTCTCGTCGCCAATGGGACGTCTTCCATTAATGGAAACAAGTGATTTTTCAAGAACTCTTCATACACTTCGCCATTTAAATTGGCGGGCAGAAAATGAGGTCCAATTAAATATCCATCAATGATGCCCATCCACACATTGACTGAAAACCGGCTCTGAGACCCCGTCGGTCTTATTTTTCGGGGGTTTAAAGCTTTTTTATCAGCCCAGTAATGAGCATTATGGTAGTTAGTGATCCCGTCCTTATCAAACTTCGATTCATCGGTCCACAGAATTTTGGCATCTTCTGTATCTGCATGTAACATGTACCTGCAGAAATCTAATCGTCTTGCAGGATCGCCCTCTTCAATCACATGCACAGGCGTGTAGTGATAAGGGTATAATCTTGCAGTATGCACAGTAAACCATACTTTGTATTGTGATATACCCAACTGAGCAGCCACAATGCGCATAGACGTAGTAGGGTCTTCCTGAAACACACGAAGGATTTCCTCTTCATCTTCAGGAGGATAGACTCGGGGTCGACCAGCATCACTATGAATAATCACAGCTCTCTCTCTCACTCCTCCACTAAGTCAGCTCTTCTCGCTCGCTTCCTCGTCGAGCCGATGCCATAAAACAATCATGGCATGCGAGTCCTTTGAGGACAGTAACGACTTGTTCAAACAGGTAATACAAATTCCTTAAAAATCCAGCCTCTGTGGGTGTCATTGTTGTTTCTCTGCATGTACTTCAGATAATTAAACGCTTAATACCTCAAATGAAAGCTTGTTAGATAGAGATATTATTTACATAATTTGCACATTTCATTACTGGGAGATTTTTTACAGAAAATTGCATTTTTTATCGAATAAGTTAGTAAAAAAAGAAAATGATTCATTTAAAAAGCGTAATTTTAAAACGTTTGTAGCTTTTCAACATTTTATTACTTATTATGAACTATTGGAATGTCTGCTATGCGACGATAACAAAAAACCCAAAATCAAGCATGCAGTTTTTTGTATTTCAATTTTAACCGTCTGAAATCGGAATAAAAAATAAAAAACTTAAAATTCAAATAACTCAAAAATGGTTAACTTTTGGATAAGACATGATAGGACAAGATCGGTTGCTTTTGACCTAATCTATCACCCCTTAACAGGAATACGTGACATTACAAGTCACCCTGTGTACAAAAATTGGATCTGGCTAATGGGACGCAATGTCCTAGTGCCAAAAAAAAAAGAAAAAAAAAGTCATTTCAACATTCCCTATGCGTTTCCTCTACTCTGAACGAGGCGAAAACCTCGAATTCGTAATAGGTATTTGACCTGTTTTTTCATAATTAAGAGAATAAGAGAGGACGAATAGTGGTTCCAAAGTCCAAAAACGTGACCAAAACTAGAAAAAAATCAACAAAATTCACCAATAAAACTTTATTTATATTGTTTCGGAGTCGCCGATCACGAATATGATATCCATTCCATCCAAACATCAAAGTAACGGATCTAATGAGGCGGACATGTTTGCAAAAAAATGTTTGGAATGTCCTCAAATTCAAGTTTTTCATGTTTTAAAGGTCGATGATAATGAATTTCGTCTAGATTTTTCCTAGAATCCAAATGGCGGACCCAACATCGTGAGCATGTTTGCGAAATCGATTTTAAAACGTGGCACTGTTCGATGATACACCTTTTGACGTTTGATTTAATAGACATTAACGCCCCATGTAGAGCCGTCAAAAGACGAATTATGCATTGTTGAAAAAATCTGGATTCAAAAGCGATATTTTTTTTTAACTTTTGGCCGTCGATTTACCGTTCGCTCTCTACAGTTTTTTATGGTTTTTGAATCATCTAGAAAAAAGGCCGTTAGAAACCTTGCTCCAAACTGTTCATTACTTTCAAAGTTGCCGAGTATCTTGATTAAAGATCAAACTTCGAAGAGTATTTTAGGCTTAGCTTTTTTTAAATATCTTAGAAAATGTACTAAGATAGTTTCTTGAATATTGCACTTGTAAAATTGAAGGCGTGTATCCCGAAAGGAGGGTCAGTCAATTCAGACCTAGAGTCTATACAATTAAGACGTTCCATTGGCGGCCTGACACTCCTCCATAAGTTTTTGCACAACAAAGTAGATCCACCAGAATTTCTTCGGACGTTGAATGTTTGTATACCGCGTTTAAATTCAAAACTAACTTTCTATTGCAATACCTTCTGTACCAACGTATTATTTTATATTCCGGTATATTCTATAATCAATTTATATAATTCCATAGCACACAGTTCTGACACTAATTTCGATTGTATCAGTAAAATGTTGTCAAACTTCAAGGACTGTAACAATAGTTATTTTTTTACATTCGTTTTATGTGGTTCTTGCATGAACATTTATATTGCCCTGTAATTGGATTAGTCTGTTGGGCAATTATGTATAAATAAATAAATAAAACATTATTTCATAGTTAATAACACTCTATAGAAACCGCGCGTCCCTCCACTGTACGAAATATGTTCTACAACTTCCGCACTTGTGTGCTAGCTAAACACTAAACGCCAACTTGTTGAAAATGTGAATTCTTAGCAATAAAGCTTTATTATATCTAGTCTAAACAAATGATTTTTGCAATGTTTAGGAAGCAATCAGGATCCAGCCGACGTTTGCCGACGCTTATTCTAATATGGGCAACACGTTGAAGGAAATGCAAGACGTTGCGGGGGCTTTGCAATGCTACACCCGCGCGATTCAGATCAACCCCGCTTTTGCGGATGCGCACAGTAATTTGGCTAGCATCCACAAGGATTCAGGGAATATTCCCGAAGCTATACAGTCCTACAGGTAGGTGGAACAGTTGGGTGATTTTTTATTTTCAATTTACGAGGGCTGAGTGAAACAATTCTTCAATGATACGACGTACAAATCTGGTTTCTTCCGCCTAAGAAGTAAGTAATCTCCCCACCTAAATATTTTAAAACTCAAGGTCAAGTGAATATTTTCAAATGGATTCCTCTTTTTGACAGAGGAATTGAAAAGAGGAGCTTTTGCGTCCGAAGATTACCTTGATCGTTGCCTTCAAGGTCATATCAAGACATCGAAAACAATTTGCTTTAGCAGAAATGCTCTACAGCTCATTTGTGAGGATCACCCATGGCGACCTTGTCGATGATCTTCAAGGTCAAGTCAAAATTTAAAAAATAAATCTACCAATTGTTAGTAGACATGGAAAAAGGAGGAAATTTTAAGTCTGAATGTAACTACGAAGTAAATATCATGTCAAGCCCAAATGTTATTTAAAGTCAAGGTAAATGTTCCTGTTTTTTCCATTTCCAGTATAAAAATGAGAGGTTTCCTTTGGAAAATTTGACTTGACCATGAATATCATGGTCATGCTCAAGGTCACCTTCCGGTGATCCCCACAAACAAATTATTTTTAATGTTTTGATCTGATCTGGAATTGGCCTTTAATGGCAATGGTCAAAGTCATGGCTAAAATGATGTAAATTTGCTTCTCTCTTCAATTCATGTGATGTGAAATAGGGGGGGGGTTCCATTTGAAAACATTCACTTGATCTTGAAATGACCTTGAATATAAGTCAAGTACATCATCCCGACCCTTCAACCTTTCGAAACTTTTCCTAGATTGCGCAGTTTTCGAAATATTGAGGTGGCGAGATTCAAATGGGACACCCTGTATATGTGATGTTGGATCGTTTGGCGTATCGAGTATGTTTGCTATTTAATACTTTTATCTTTCCCTGAAAATTCTAGAACAGAGAAACACATAACAATAACTTGTAGTATGCACTATCATCCTGACTACAGACTGTGTTTCTCAATTCAATGATCCTATGCAAAAAATCAATAGGCATGGGTGGATGTGGATTTTTTCAGGAAATCTATCCTCAAAATTTCATGATTCCTTGTACTATGAAAATGTAGCAATCAGCATTCAGTGAACATTCCAGGGCATAAGATAAACTGGAACAATACTTGTTTAGAATCCATCTTATGCCTGGAATCTCCATTTTCCTTTATCCCCAGGACCGCCCTGAAACTGAAGCCTGATTTTCCCGACGCCTACTGTAACCTAGCCCACTGCCTTCAAATCGTCTGCGATTGGACAGACTACGATGCGCGCATGAAGAAACTGGTCAGCATCGTAGCTGACCAGTTGGAGAAGAACAGATTGCCTTCAGTTCATCCCCACCACTCGATGCTCTATCCCCTCTCCCACGAGTTCAGGAAGGCGATTGCAGCGAGGCATGCCAACCTGTGTCTTGAGAAGATCAACGTGTTGCATAAGTTTCCGTACAAGTTTAGCGTCGAGTTGAAGGGACGGCTGAGGATTGGATATGTCAGCAGCGATTTTGGTGAGTGTATTTAGAAGTTCAGTTGTTTTTGAAATTAGTAAAATAACAAAAAAATGAGGTAGGTATTGTTTTTAATGGCTTTCGGAGAACTACGTTTTTACCCGTCCTTTAAGTAGGTTTGTAACAATATTTGACTACTTTACGTTTTAACCTTACATTGAAGCTGCTTCCTAAGGCTTGGTTAGGCTAGATGTAAAACTTTTTAGTAGTCATATATAAGTCACAGGCATTCATTCTGATGGATGGTGAAGAAATAATAGCTTTATTTGGGTTCTACAAGGATCTGTCTCAGAACCGTCCGATAGGGGTATTACGTATCTTGAAAAGTGCTTCAGAGATGGCATTTTTGGGGGTATAAGATGTAAGTTGTATACCTATGAGGAAACGGCAGTTCATAAGTGCTTAGTGAGGATTTGTGTGCTAATAGTCTCTGTTGATAATTCCCTTGGTCTCTTGTCTCAAATACACTTACTTGAGATGTATGCTTCATCCTGGAAATTTCATATACAAATTTGCTGAATTTCAAAAAGGAGAGAAAAAAGAAAAACCCTGGTTGATAAAGTATATTACAACTAATCGGTGAAAAAATAGGCTACAGAAAGGAATATTTATTAAATGTGAAAGGGTTATTTCATTTTACATTATTTTTCATTTGCAGTCATTGAAATTTTATTGAAATTTATTTTCGATGTCAAGTGGAAAATACAAATCCTGGCTGTGAGGCAGTTGGAAAATGTTTTGTTTGTGATGCATCATTTCTAATTTTTCTGTGATATGGTTTAATTACACACAACGCGGGCGCGGCAGTGATTTGCCGTAATGCTTCTCAAAGTCTTTGAAAACGGAGAAAATCATAATTTATAACTTTGAACATAACCTCTCTGCAGGAAGGACATCAAAACCCGTCAGGTACATCTAATAAATATACTTCATGGGCAGCAAATTCAGTAATATTTTTTTCACTTAGCAAATATTACCGATTTTATACGAATGAAAACCAATACACTCAATCACCACACAATCATCCAAGTAAGATCTTGCTGCTTTGCTACTCAACCAATTTTTTTCTCAGAGATATACTCTACAATCTCGGCATTCTGCAACCAATAAAGCTGCTGGCCAACTGACTTGCAGCATGGTCGTTGAGCATGTTGTTGAGCTAGCAGCTAGTCAAGTTGACATTTTGTTGTTTTTTTTTTTTATTGATTTGATTTACGTATTCTACCTGAAGGTAGCTAACCATATACTGTATCCTGACATACAAAAAATGATCATAGATGATTTTAGGCACCTTGGTGTCATCTATGAGTATCTGTCACAGCTATGTTTCACCTCTCCGTGTTAATCAGAAATCTTCTTGGAAAAGGTTAGTAAATAGATTCCTAATTGCGGAGAGGAGAAGTATAGATGTCACCAATTCTCATAGACGACGCCTTGGTATCTCATTTCATGTCGGATAATTTTTTGGTCGAGGATATACACTACATATGTTCAGACAAACAATGCCAGTAGTCAATCGCACGTGACTTTGAAATTACGAATACCTATAGCGCAAGATCAGTACAGTTCGGGGATAGTTCTTTTTAGGATCCGAATAAGGCTAGTAACGTCGCGATTTTTATTGATTTCGCTTTTTTACAACAAACTATAGATTAAAGGTTTGGTCGTACAATGGTCGGTGACTGTGTCTGGGATCCGGACGTGTAAATTCTGTCTATATAGCGTAGCAGAGTGAACCGAATTTCTGCGGCGGGATCTTGGACACGGTCACTAACTGGCTGGCGACTGCTGTACGAACATGACTTGAGGCATCGCTCACTTAGTGGTGAAGTCGAGAGAGATATTGTTGTAATATATACTCAGTGACATTAGTGTGACTCACAAAAAATAACTTCTTCAACTTGTTTTTTTTGGCAACCTAATGACTATATTTAAAGCATGCTGTGGCGACAATGTCAACGTTTTATCTTTGTTTTTGTTTACCTTTGTTGAAATGTTATCTCGTTTTTGTGAAGGAAGCAGTTTCTGAGATCTGAGTAGTACACATATTTTTAGTTATTGCCCTTTCATTTACTAGTGTTAAGCATAACCTAATACCTCGAGTTCGAAGATGTCTAAATTATGTTAGCGACTTTGACAGGGGTACAATTATTGCCTGTTGAGATGTTGGTTTGTCCTATCGACAAATTAGCCGCCGTGTTAACTGTAATGCAATGACGGTAATGCGTGTGTGTCATGTGCGGATAGAATAAGGTAGAGGAACACAAAGAAGGCCAACCGGTCCACCGCGGCGTACCACATAGCGTCAAAATAGGCGCTTCAGATAACAGCCCTACAAGACCATTTCGCTGACCAATGGTTTGGAGAAGTAGGTAGACCTATTACTATGCGTACACTATGGTCGCGTTCGAGCTTTTGGACTTTTTTCATACCGTCCAGGGTTAGTGCTTCCTCCGACCGCGGACCACTGTCCTCTGAACTGGAGCAGAGAACGGCAACATTGGGAGGCGTAATGTCATCTTCAGCGACGAATCGCGATTCTGTCTGGGTACGCACGATGGTCGTAGAAGGGTAAGACGCAGCCGTGGAGAACGGCGTGATATTGGATTTGCTTTTGAGAGGCATGTACACAGGACTGTTGGGGTAATGGTTTGGGAGGCTATTGCCTATGGTAGCCGATCATCCTTTTTCTTTGTTCAAGGCAATATAACTACTGCGCGTTGTGTTGATGATATCCTACAAACCACTTCACTGCCGTAATTAGAGGGCCGTCCACGCGTCCTTTTTCAGCAAGACAATCCATGTCCCTTTATTGCTCGTCGAACTACGGACTTTCTTCAAGAAGCAGGCATGAATGTCCTGCCACAGACTCTGACACAGCTGATCCACGAAGTTCGGGTTGCTTTTAATGAGGTGCCACAAGCAGTCATCGATCATCTAATTTTGTCGATGCCTTGACGTATACAGGCGTGTATCAGCTGCGGGGTTGTCCAACCCATTATTATTTTTTTTTCTTATTACTTGTCAATGAAATTTCGTGAGAATGTTATCGTCTCATTATTGATGTAAGACTACCTCATTTCAACAAAAACGAGTTCAAGAAATTATTTTTTCTGGGCTTAATACCTCTAATGTCACTGAGCATATTTGTATAAGAAACGAACAAGCTTAACTTCAAGCAAATCATTTATTTTCATGCAGAAATATTCTATGAATCCGAATGATCTTAAGTAGAACTGACGAGGTATAGCGACTTGCGCTCGTTCGAGGTTGTTCTTTGTTGAATAGAATAATTCTATCATGCCGGAAATAGGACATAGACTAGTTCTGTCCTCCAAAATTTTAACTTCGGATACTTTTGAAACAGTAAAGTATTCCATCTCAACGACTTTCCCAAAAAACAAGGAATCTAAGTAGAATCGTCAAACGTTTGGAGAAAGAAATACCATTTTTGGAGTTTTTGAAATCTGTTTCATCGAATTATTATCCTTTTTAATCTTGTAAAACCAAAAATCTCGCCTATAAAATTGTATCTGTAGACGTCAGCAATAAAACGACGGTATAATAAACCATAAGTTACGACCAAAACGGAAAGTGTGTGAAACTCTTCACGATACTCGGGTGTTGGGAGGAACTAATCATGAAGTTGCCCGCCGAGTAATGTGGTCTTAGCCTTGAAGGTGGATGTAATCGGCCCCGACTTCACGGACGCCCGCAAGGGGGGTGTGGTGTGGTCCTTCTGGGACTCCGGTTGAACCTTAAATTTTGTATATTTCGCATACTTTTCTGGATTTGCTTTCCACTCACCTGGGAACGTTTGCTACCGCCACTCTTTACAGTTTTGGTGGCAGTACACTTTCACAAAAAGTTGTTCTCTTGCCGATGATCGCCCTCTCTGAGAAAAAATTCTGCAGGCGCCCATGCCAGTCTTGGCATGTCAGCAGTCGAAAGCTATTCTTTGCTTTATGTATCATAGTAGATTACCGATTCATGAATAACTTGGTCTAAGGTTTAAGCCATATAAATTATTTCCAGGTAATCATCCCACGTCTCATCTAATGCAATCAGTACCCGGTCTGCACGATCGCAGCAAAGTTGAGGTCTTCTGCTACGCTTTGAGTCAAGATGACGGTACTACTTTCCGAGCAAAGATCTCTAAGGAAGCAGAGCATTTCGTCGATCTGTCAACGGTAGCGTGCAACGGCAAAGCTGCTGATAGGATTTATGCGGATGGAATACACATCTTGGTTAACATGAATGGGTATACCAAGGGAGCTAGGAATGAGATATTTGCGCTTAGGCCAGCGCCTGTACAGGTTGGTGTTGGAGCAAACTCTCATATTTTCTAACCTAATTTTTTGAAATATGTCATCAGTTGTAGTTTGTTGTGTAGTGCAAATGAAAGTATATAGTATAGCTGTGGATTCTTTCCAGGTGATGTGGTTGGGTTATCCAGGCACGAGCGGCGCAAGCTTCATGGAATACTTGATTACAGATGCGGTTACATCGCCAATCGAGGTTGCCAGCCAATACAGGTAAAAACTTACTTACTTTTTCCCCTTGTGGGAGTTGAGCACGGAAATCGTTTTTGTTTGTTTGTTGAAGATTTATTTAGCAATAATGCTACAATGTCATTGTATAATTATTCGCTTACATATTTTTCTCCAATCGATTTTCTATAATTTTACATTCTTGTCTATTCAAATTACATCCCTATGCATTTTGAGTATTCATAAAGTAATTTTTTAATTTTACCTTAAACATTTTTAAATTCGAAAACTGTTTAATATCAGTATTCAATTTATTGATTTCAAATACTCCCTTTTGAAATATATATTTACTAGTTATCGTACTATAACAATTTTGCAGATGTAATAACTAGTTATGATAATGACTATTTAATTTTGTGAAGTTTTATAAATGTGGTGGTAATAAGTGATTTTTTAATTTGAATATGGAAACGAGAACTTGATAACATATGAAAATTTTCACATTCAACCACTGTAGTTCTTCTATTATGTAACTGATTTCTTTATTTTTATTATTATAATGATGACGGACTCGATTAAAATTTATGTTATTGACAGAACAGTGGATTTGATATAATGACTTGGTATAGCATCTATCATAGCAAAACATTGCATCAAGTAGGTTGACTCTGCACGTTCTACGCAACGCCATTAGCTCACAAAAGAAGTTCAGCGCAATTTAAATCCTTTGAGAAAAAATTCCGTTACGAACATATTCAACAGAGAAATCAAACAGATTAGTATATTCAAATAGGCCCGTACTATTAGTGCATAGATATTCTTTCCCTGCCCTACCGGTGGTTACCGTCCATTTGGAATCTTTGTTCCTTTGCATATTTGCGCGGCAACGCAGCAGCGAGTTACCGTTCATTTCATGGTCGGTGTATATTGATAATCAGTCATATTTCTCTGGCAAATCGAAGCCATATGTGTTGAAAAAAATCTTATTTACTGTAAACGTTTCGGTCACAACAGTGAGCTTCTGCAGTACAATGACTTTGACAGTTTTTTTTATTTATCTGTTTTTTGAGGGTTTTTGGCATCTTCGGTATGATGGACGAGAACGCAGATGACCTCATGCTTGCTTGTCGTTTTGGATGGCTGGATGTCCTTTTGGGAACAGAAATGCTTACCCCAGGCGGTAGTAGGCTATGCTGGTTATGCGCGGTGCCATCTTAAAATTTGAAATGATGGCTTCGCGTACTTATGGGACCTTTCTCACCATTTTAGTAACACACTGTATAGAAAGATGAAAATGAAAACGAAAAACAAACGGAGGGTCACCTGAAAGACAGATGATAAAAATATATTGTCAAAGTCATTGTACTGAAGAAGGTCACCGTTGTAGCCTGAACTTTTACCATAAATAAAATGTTTCAACACATGTGGTTTCGATTTGCCACAGAAATATGAGTGATTATTAACCTGAGAACCACAGGATAAGTTTCAGATGTTACGTTATTCCGTGTATATGTTTTTTGCGCAGCAGTACGAATAGTCAAGTCAGCCGGACCGGTTCGCCGGGCGGTGAGCTTGACTAGCAGGAGTACGCGCCAGGGAAACATATATGTAATATGGCTAATCGAGATGAATAGATTACCGGGGTTGGGAGCGTAAAAAAATTTAAAAACTACAAAGCTTGTTCGTACTTAGCAAAGCAGCAACCGTGTGTGAAAATCTCATTAAAATCCGAGCGGTGCTTCTCAAGTTATACACGGTCAAAGGATTAGTGGACAGGCAGACCGTCGGAAATGGGTGACATCGTTTTTCGTATATGTACGTGTCATATAACGTCCAACTTCATTGTCCAGTGGCATTGAAACGTCTGGTCGAGACAAACTTTTATTTATTTGGTAGCGAGCTTAAATCCAATTAAGACCGCATACCCTGCATTTGACAGCTTCATTGTATTCTTGAACATAATTTACAGCGAGAAACTGGCGTACATGCCATATACGTACTTCTGCGGGGACCATCGTCAGATGTTCCCTCATCTGAAAGAACGCCTGATCGTCAGTGATAAGAACGGGCTGAACGTAGCAGACAACGTTGCCATTATCAACGCGACTGACTTATCGCCTCTGGTGGAGAATACAGATGTGAAGGAGATTAAAGAAGTGATAAAGGCGGCCGCAAAGCCTGTGGAAGTGAGCCTTAAAGTTGCCGAGTTGCCTACCACCACGCCAATCGGTAAGTTTTGTTAAATATATGAAAAAAGTAGATGAAAATGAACATTTTCGAAAGCTTGACATGAGGCTTTTTGGCATGTGATATTCGATTGCGTCACGGCTGCAACCATTAGAGTTTTCCGTTTTGCATCTTAACTAGTCAGATAAGACCATCTATGTCCTCCCTTAAGTTTTAATCAGCACACCTGGGCAATATACGTAGTAGAAGTCAAACCTATTGTACATACACATGGTATTCTTAAAGTTGGAGCTTTATTTTACACGGCGGCGGCGTGTGGTTTTTGTAAAAATAAATTGTCCTGGAAACATATATACCAAAGTCTTGAGATAACAGAGATTAGGTTATGAAAAAAGGATAGGGTGAAAAGATACGACGCGTGTCAGTATCCAGGCGTCGCGCGCCGTATAGGTGTACCGAACTGTTTGTTTATAAATCGGATTTGAAAAAAAACTAAAATGGCACAATTCTATAGCAACTTGATGATATGATGTTAGTTCATGGTGAATGTCTTAAGATGCTGCTAATGTTTCTTTGTTTATTTTGAAGAAAAGCCGTTCGTAAGAACGTGGTAGTGGGCACAGTAGAAAACTAGGCAGACCCAAATACTCCAAATTCAGGAACAAGTTAGCAAAATTGTTTTTAATCGAACGATGACAACTTCTAACAATATTGTAATGATAACATCATTTTTACCAATTGAAGATTAACTTGCAACTAATTTATTACAAATGTATGACTATGTCGATTGGACTATGGTGCTCCGCGCGGCTGATTCATCATCCACTCTCGGTCGACTCTGCCCATTTATGCCCTCTTTGCGTGTATTTATTTTTGAGTCGAAGAATACAGAAACGGTCCCGCGTTTTCTAGACAGAACTCAAGTCTTCTCATGGAAGCTGGTAGATGTCGGTCGATATTTGTCGATGCGTGGCGGTGTGCGTAATTATGGTTGTCTAAGTGTCGATGTTACGAGGGTGTCTCATTGTTATTCAAAGTGTTAGTTGCGAGGGGGTTACAATCGTATCATAAGCAACATTGAAATGACACTTGTTATTAAATACAGTGAGTGCTTTTCATCGTTTTTCAATGTTCGCTGCTTTTCATCGCATATTAGCTTCATTTCAAGCATAGTTGTATCTTCAATACAGTATAGTCCAGTACATGGTAAATTCATCCAAAGATCGGGACTAGTGCTGCCATTTATTTTTGTTCTTTGTTCTAGATTTATTTAGCATTAATGCTACAAGATCCATAATATCCATGTTACACAGTATATCACATAATACAGGGTTTTTCAGACCTCTGGGATCAAACTTGTAGGGGTTATTCAGTGTAACAGTAGAAAACATTTGAGTATAGGGACCCATATCCGGAAAAGTGTCACTACGGCACTACAGCCCTAAGACGCGTTAAAATTTAGAAAGACGATGAATTGCCTAAATAGGATTTAATACATATAATTTTTGCCTTTTTTAAATGATATCAGCACAACAATTGTTCAAAATGTCTTCCTCCAGCCTGAATACACCGATTTGAACGTCGCACATGATTTCGGCGGACTTGACTATTCGTCCAATTAAGTCTTGCTCTGTTTCTACTTTACATGTCCCCACAGGAACGGTGTATTCAGGTTGGAGTAAGACATTTTGAACAGTTGTTGTGATGTTATCATGTGTAAAAACTAAATGCATTAAATCCTATTTAGGCAATTCATCGTCTTTCTAAATGTTAACGCGTCTTAGGGCCGTAGTGCCGTAGTGACACTTTTCCGGATATGGGTCCTTATACTCCAATGTTTTCTACTGTTACACTGAATAACCTCTACAAGTTTGATCCCATAGTTCTGAAACACCCTGAATATTAATTCTTCAAGACTACATATTTTTATGAAAACTTTCACTACTATGAATTCTGGTTTTCCATGAGATATTTTTTCAATTTCCCCTTGAACATTTTCAAACTGACACACATCTTGATATCATTACTTAATTTATTAAATTCGTGCAATCCCTATTGAAATACTGACTTGCTCGTTATATTGCTACTGCAGTTTTGTAAATGAAAGTCTCTATTCCCTCTAGTAGAATAACTGTGATACTCATTGTTCAACACAATAAAATTTTTATCAAAGATTACAAGTTTTAGTTAGCTATGGTTATCTGGATTCTAGTCAACTAAATATATTCTTATTTACAGAGAACATGATAGCTTCCGGCCAAGTCCAAACTTCCTTGAACGGCGTGCTGGTCCAAAACGGACTTGCCACAACACAAACCAACAACAAAGCTGCTACAGGGGAAGAAGTGCCTCAGAACATTGTCATCACCACTAGGCAACAGTACAACCTACCCGACGATGCCGTGGTGTACTGCAACTTTAACCAGTTATATAAGATCGATCCTATGACGCTGCATATGTGGGTGAACATTCTCAAGGTAAGTCTAAATGATGGTTATCAGAGATTATTTGACAATTTGCTTCCATGATAATAATACTTTTACTGATGATGCCTTAGATTCATGAAGTTAATGTTTATTTAAAATTTTATTGGCATTTTTAGAGCAGCATGGACTGATCTACTGATAACGATTCCTATTAATCAGTTATTGTCAATTTACTTCAAAATATATAGCTCATATATATATATATATATATATATATATATATATAGCATCTTATCATCTTTACTATGAGTCAGGTAGCACCGGAGCTAGATGGAAAAAAAATCAATTGCCCTAGAATGGTTTTTATTTTCTCCCGACTCTATTTAAAATGCGACTTGAAAATGAAAAGTACATTAGCATTGCGACTTTTTTTTCTCTACAAGATGACAGGAATTAGAATTTCTAAAAAGAAAAAAAGATAATTTTTTAAGTATGTCTTGAAATTTTCAAATAGTCAGTTGTCTCAAAATATCACTAATCAAGCATTCCGTCGGTTTTTTTGAACTAGGTATAGGTGAACACTCGCTAATATTGTGCCTATCATGACAAGGCTCGATATATAAAACCAAATGCTCATCGAATAAAGAACATCCTATTGCCAACACTTTTTTGTAGTGCCATTTTCTTAGTTACTCAAATACTTAACTTTGCCCGCTTTTAACCGACTGCGTATCTTTAATTTCCGAGATACCACTGGTGACAGTCGAATTTGACATACCTGGAGTAATCTTGAGATTCAGGGGTTTTCAATGGATGGTTAACTTTTAGGTTTGGTAGATTCCTTTTTCAAGCCTAGGACAATGTCGAATGCGAAATGTCACACGAAACTCATAAACTGCCTTCTTGAATCTCGTAATCGACATTTTTCATACGACAATGAATAACGCTTTCTAAATGCTTTCACCATTCGAGAAAACGGCGGATGACAAAGTAGCAGTTCACTCGAAAATACTTACTTTTATCTTTGTTACTGACCAACACCCGTCTTAAAATCAAATAACTTAACAAATGTGACAGCACAGTGACAAACGATGACAAGAATTATTACAGTGTCGCATGTGAAAATATGTCGCATACGAGAGTTGAGAACACGCTGTTGCTACGTATGAAATAAACTATCGTATTCTGTGCTATTGCCAACACTTTTTTGTAGTGCCATTTTCTTAGTTACTCAAATACTTAACTTTGCCCGCTTTTAACCGACTGCGTATCTTTAATTTCCGAGATACCACTGGTGACAGTCGAATTTGACATACCTGGAGTAATCTTGAGATTCAGGGGTTTTCAATGGATGGTTAACTTTTAGGTTTGGTAGATTCCTTTTTCAAGCCTAGGACAATGTCGAATGCGAAATGTCACACGAAACTCATAAACTGCCTTCTTGAATCTCGTAATCGACATTTTTCATACGACAATGAATAACGCTTTCTAAATGCTTTCACCATTCGAGAAAACGGCGGATGACAAAGTAGCAGTTCACTCGAAAATACTTACTTTTATCTTTGTTACTGACCAACACCCGTCTTAAAATCAAATAACTTAACAAATGTGACAGCACAGTGACAAACGATGACAAGAATTATTACAGTGTCGCATGTGAAAATATGTCGCATACGAGAGTTGAGAACACGCTGTTGCTACGTATGAAATAAACTATCCTGTTCTGTGCTGTTATGAGACTCATCATATCGCGGTTTAATTACAACTTTATAGTTAAGCCGTAGCTGATCTTGAAGTTGACTACCGTTTCACCAGAAACCAGTCTTTGAAAAACGCCTTTTGGTTAGCAGTAAATTTAGAACATATTAGCAAAATTGTTTTCCCTTGCAGGCCGTTCCAAACGCCGTCCTATGGCTCCTCCGCTTCCCCGCGGTCGGCGAGCCTAACCTCTTGGCCACAGCCCAGCAACTTGGCCTACCGCCAGGCCGTATAGTCTTCAGCAACGTCGCGGCCAAGGAGGAGCATGTCCGAAGAGGCCAATTAGCCGACGTGTGCCTGGACACTCCGCTTTGCAACGGTCATACAACCAGCATGGACGTGCTGTGGACCGGAACGCCTGTGGTCACGTTGCCTGGAGAGACGTTGGCCTCCAGAGTGGCCGCCAGCCAGTTGCATGCGCTAGGGTGTCCGGACTTGGTGGCGAATAGCAGGCAGGAGTACCAGGATATTGCTATACGCTTGGGGACGGATAGGGAATAGTGAGTATTTTGTTATGTCTTAATTTTGATGTAATTTTTCAGATGAATGATCCTGCACTCAAATGGCGCATCTTTCTGTTGGCCACAACATTATTGTTTGAAATTTGTGATTATATTATTATAAGCACGACAACAGTAGGCGGAAAAGTCGATAACACTGATGTGTTAAGTATTTTTTTATGCTGGATAATGCACGAAATTTGCTAATCTCTCTTCTGGTTCCTTATCCAGCTTATTCTTGAATAACTTGACAGTTGTTGCACCCACTGTTTCTTCGCTGAGATAGTTCCACGAGTATACAAAACGATTTGAAATCAAATTTACTATCAACTTGGATGTCCTCTCTTGTTCTAATTTTCTGATATTCCTTCGGAGATGAAGATTCTCATATTGTATATTTGAAGGGTACATGAGTAGCAGCCACTTATGATCTTGAATGTCTCAATTAGCTCTCCTCATGATCTTCGCTCAGCGAATGTTGTCAAATTCATAGCCTTTACACGTTGTTCATATGGCAAATGTCGAATGTCTTGGTGGAATTCGCGCTATTTTACATTGCGATCTTTTCAGTAGTTCGATGTACGTATGCTGGCCAATGTACATCTTGTATAGCTTTTCTATCATAGTAGTGGTTTTTAACAACTTTTTCAATCAAATATATCAGTGAGTTGACTTCTTTAATTTTGTTGGTAATGTGAGTTTCCCATTTTAAATTATGTGCTACTATAACTTTCTGGTACTACATATTTTCATTTTATACCTACCTTATACTATAGTTTATATGAGGATTTGTCTTCCAAGTATGAACTATTGTACACCTTTCTGCATTGAGTGACATTTGCTATATGAGTCTGCAATCTCCTTCACATTGGTGAATAGAATGACCATTTACACTAGTTCCACGCGAGCTGAACGGAGTTTAATCTAGTTATTCTAATATGAGTATTTGTTGACGCTTTTTCAACTAGGTCTTAAATAGTTAATATTTGTTCTATTACGCCAAAAAAATTAATACTATATTTTTTCAGACCTGAAAGACCGTAAAACGTTAATCTGAAAATATATTTTTCTTAGACAGGCGAAAACGCTGTCCGCCATGTTTGGCCAATATTAATGTGTTCTGACTTGATACCATTTATAAACAGCAGCTCACAGCAGCATAACCTCACAAAATTTTAAATATAACTTCTACTAGTATACATAAAAAATATAGTAATTATCGTTATTGTATCATCCGAGAATGTAAAAACATATCGATAAAGATCCCAGGAAAGCTGTGGTTTACAGTGCCCAGAGAAACCGAATATATGCATAATGTATTGCTTGGAGTATACCTCATGTTCGGGACGTATTTTACATTTTACTGTGGCTCCGTGTGAAAAAAATGTATGCTGCAAAAAAGGACGTATCGATATGATATTGTTCAGGTACCTGTTTTAATTGGTAATAGTCTGTTCATGAGTTTTTCAAACAACCCATTACAGAAACTTTTTATGTATTATCTTATCCAATAAAAAATACTTTTTATTCGGTCGTTAGATACGTTGAGGTTGAGCTTAATGCCACTTTAGTAACCCTTATTTAGTGATTAAAATCGTTTTCTGTGATCCTTCTGAGATTTTGTCTTTTTTGCCCAGATGGTATTCGGATTGAGAGAGGAGTCCTGCTGTTTCCTTGACATATCCATCTTTGCTCTCGAGTTTTCGTTTCAGGTGGTCGATTTTATAACAGTTTTTCTTTTTTCCAGCCTGAAAGCAATGAGGCACAAAGTGTGGATGGCCCGCACCACATCTCCACTCTTCGACTGCAAACAGTACGCTCAAGGTCTTGAGTTGCTCTACTTCAAGATGTGGGATCGATTCGCAGCCGGTTTGAAACCTGACCATATCACAGACACCACAGCTAAGAAAACCCAACAGCAACAGTAGAACTGAGATCGACAACAACCAAAGCAGTGTTAAAGGTACTTCTCCACTGTGCAACATGTTGCGCGCATACCAGAAAGGTCAGTGGGTAATTTTGGCGTTTTTTAAACATATGCAAGAATGTCGAGATATTGTACCGAAAAGTTCGATGAAAAATTAAGTTTATTCCTTTTTTTTTTAATGTTCTGAAAGTTAATGTATTTACCATTGACCCGAAGATAGAAAAGAATGAGCCCAAAAATTGATCTGAAATATGGTAGCGCCATCTATGAGACAGTAACAGAAAAAAAAATATTCAAAAATCGACTTTGAAAATATTTAAAATGTTTGGTTTTGTAACTGTCAGATAGTTGGCGCTGGGATCTTCGATTCATTTTTGCCTTCTCTCTGATGTCTATTTTAATCGAGTGGAATAAGTTAATCATTGTCTGAAGATACCTGATTAAAATATGTATTAGCCAGGCCAAAAAGGGATTAAAGCTCCTAGCGCCATCTATGAGATAGTAACAGGATAAAACACCTTACCTATTTTCAAAGTGAATGTCTAAATTCATTTTTGTGCTCTACTAATAGTGAAAAACCTATATCCACGGTGATCTAAATAAGCAGCTCCATTAGTTACGGAGAATAGGAAAAAGCTTATTCGTAAGGTTATGTTTTCCTTATACAGTCCTGTTATCCGAATTCGTATTAGCTTAGTTAGTAACCTGTCAAGATTGTCAATAGTCAGTGTTGTCAAACTGTCACGGTTCACTTTAGTGGTCTAATAAACTTCCTTTTCCGACCTTCGTTATTTGCTATTTCTGTCAACAATAACGTAACGGACAGCTTGACAATTGGTTATTTTTGTTGTAGTAAAAACTCTATAGGCTCATAAGTGGCGCTGATATCTTTCAGATCCTTTTTTGGACGCCATAATACAGCATATGGTTGGTTCAGGTGATTATGAGTCACATTGCCCCTTGAGGGCCGAGTGCTGTTTGAGGGCTGGTCTACCCTTGGAATCAGTGCAGCAATAACGCTTCCTTGAAGGATGTACAAGGGAGAATTTGACATTTGCATTTCACAGTAGGCTGTAATATATGTCATCACGTCATCGATTGGGACGATCTGATTTATTTTTTTGCTAAATATTACTAAATAGTGCAAAATGGTAATATATTTGCTTTCTCGAAAATCGGTACTAATAAACTGTACGTATAGGTAACCAGTATTACACCGAACTCTTCTTTTTCTAGACACTGGCAGGGGTATTGTGAGAAAATCCATAAAACGTAAAAAAAATCGTTATAATGTAAACTTGTGTAAAAACGTTCGATGTTAATACAAGCAAACAACTAAAAAAAAAAAACAAAGCTAAATAAGGTAGAACGACTGCGCTATTTACAGCATACAATTAAGGCTTTGTGAAAAGTTTGGTATCAATAATCCATCCTATGAACCCTTTTCATAAGAAATAGACAGCTTAGTCAATTAATGGAGAATATGGTTATTTCTCTGGCTGTCACAAAATCATTGTACGTATCTTTGTTTGATGTTCTCCCACATTTTTTTCAGTTGTTCACTTGTTCTTTTGGGTGAATCCTTAAAGGTTTTTGTAATTCTGTCTCAGGTATCTAAATTTGCCCAGTATCTTGGTCAGATGCATTTTCTTTGCTTCGTTAAATTTTCTTTTTAGATTTGGTGTTACTCGTTATGAAATGATTATGAAAAATTTGATATGATTGAAATACTGTACCAAGTAGTGTAGCTAAAAATCTGTGGTAGGCTGTAATCTGAATCTGACAATCGTGATTTACAATCTACAACTAGCACAAATTTGGTGTATTTGCCTATACGCACAGTTTACTGGTTCCGACTCCGCCATAAATTCAAGAAAGCAATTGCATTACTATTTAGCATTTTTTAGCAAGATTTAGCACAAAAATAATACTTTCCATATCAATATTATCATCAAAATGCTAAATAGATACGCCTAGTAAAAACAATACTTTCTGACATCAGAGAAAAATAAGCCAAGTGTATGTACTGCAATATGTGCTGTAAGGTGTTGTTAGCAGTGGAAACGTACATTTATGGTGCAGTGTGAAGCAGTATTCGTTATTTATATTCGCATTCATATAACTCTGCTTCAGTTAAGAATGTTGTTGAGAAAAGTCTGATACAGATTTGGACCTGAGAACTACTCGTACTTGACTATATTGTGTTTCGCATACTTGAAATGTTGTCTTGATGGTACTAGATCACACCACATATTCTTAGTATTTTTGAGACAACCTTTTTTGGATCGATCTTTTATTTATATATTTTGGTTTTTGAAATAGTTCAAGTGTATATATTTGACATCGATCAAATTCTTGTGAATCAGAATTTGACAATTGTTTCGCATTTTTAGGCGCATATCGTATAACCACATTATTGCTGATATGATGAAACTCCAGTGATAGTTATTCTATAAAAATGTATGTGGGGTTGAAGTAGATTGATATAGTTTCTAAAATGCAGCAATAATGTATGATGTAATTTTGTAAAGTCAAGTGTTTGGGAATTCTAGTTATTGTTTGATATGACGCTGAAAGCTATGAATATCATCTTAAGACATATGTTAATTGTCAATTTATGATATTTCAGCTAATTTATCACTTATATGATTAGAATAAACACTGATTTTGTGTAGATTTTGTTGATTTACAAGTCTGTACGAGTCCAAAGAAGTGACTTTTTTTACTCATGATGAGAGTTCAAATTGAACTCGGTATATATAGATCACATATATAAATAATTTGACAAATTGTGTATATTTTTTTAGATTAAGGTATGTAAAAATGTGATGAGAGGTTATGCGAGTTAAGATTTTGAATGTGATTTACATTTGCTATTTTATGCGCTAGTTTATATATATATATATTAAGTTATGGATAGTAAAATGGATATGATTCCGTCAAAATGCGTATTATTTTTCGTACCAACCCAAAACCCTAAACGCCATTTTTACACTTCCTTAATGCGAGGACGACTTGTTTGCTTTGACAGTTTTGATAGATGCAAGTGACATAGGATTGTCAAATATGTTTCTTAAGGAAGAAAGCAGCCTTGTTTGTTATGTGGCCTGCTTAATGTTCAACTTGAAGGATCCCTCATTTCACTACTTACAGATCGGAGAAAGGCTCTTTGATATCTTATCACGGTTAGATTACAGAAAATTATATACTCATTTATATAAAACTTTTATTCCGTACAAAATATCTATAATAATATATCACTGGGGTGAATACTCATTAGTTTTCTTTCTCACAGAAGTGGTTTGTTCTCAGTATTTGGAAATAAAAATGAAAGTATGGCACAACCTAAAATAGAAAAAAATATTTTATTCAGGCTTGCTTGGTCACTAATTTTTTATTTCTATTATCTCTGAAGCCCAATCTTCAGCATTTTATATAGGGTGTCCCAATATTCCATGGACATATGAGTACCACGTATTTTTAGGCTCAAAATAAGTCGATTTGAGATGGTTTTTGCTAGACGTTCTACTATTCGACTTTTACGAAAAACTAAACGGTTCGAGAAGGGTGAAAATTATCCCCACTACGACAAATTATAGCAAATATTTTTTGGCAACTTTTTCGACGACTCTTGAATTTTTTTAATTAGCAGATCTTTATATTTACTTCATTTATTGTCTCCTAACAACAGGCCGTCTCGGATAGTTTAAAAAAAGATTTGTTCAAGAGGTTCCCAAACGTCGTAATAATTCTTATTACAATTTTATTTAATACAGGTACTAGTGCGAATTTTTTTAAAAAAAGGTGTTCAATATGACTACCATTTTCGTTGGACGAAGATTTGTAATTTGTCAAATCGGATATCTCTTTATACAAACGAACGCTTTTCCTGCATTTACCTGCGCAGAAAATAAGTACTAACTACATATCCTGTTCATCAAAAGAATATTCCATATTCAACAGCAACTTAACCAAAAATAATCTCAAAATTTAATTAATTTAAAATTTATGGAGAACAAACAAATTAACAATCAAAAAGAAACTCATAAATTACTTATTGTATAAAAATAATCTGACACTGACATAACATCCCTTATTTCCGCCAGCTAGATGCCTACTAGATTTTAACACTTGGTGTAATAAGAAAAAAATTTTGATACCAGCTCCGAAAAATATTTTTTTCTCATAAACTCTGTGGGTCAGTCTGTTTTTATAAGATACAAAAATGAAGCAAATAAAAGGAAGAAAAAAGTCGATGAAAAAAAATTTGCTAAAATTACTTAGGGGTGCGGGTTGGACCCTTTCGTTTTTTTTTGTAAAAGTCAAATATTAGGACGTCTAACAAAAGACGTGTTCCAAATTTCATTCAAATCGAATTATCGGTTCCAAATTATCTAAAAAAATTTGTTTTGATAAGAGAAGTTTGACCCTCTAACGGGCAAACAAAGAGCTTTTGCATCGAAGTAAATTATGTCCCATCGACTTATTTTGAGTTTAAAAATACGTGGTACTTCTATGTTCAACGAATATTGAGACACCCGTATCCTTTAATTTCGGAAGCGGTATCTGCCAAACACTTATCATCTTTCCTAATGATATTTTATCCGTTTTTTAATTAACTTGGATACCGATATCATAATATCCTTAAAAGAAAAACCAGTGAAAAATGACACTTACAGAAAGGTAAAATCGTCACAAAGGCAAATGGTGGGGCACATCCCGTATTCAGCAGATATGGAAACGTGATATTTCCTGCTAAAGTTCCTAAACGTCCTGTCATCAATTGGAGGGCTATTGCTACAGTCCTTCAATAAAAAACAGTACATTACATGAGAAGATCACTATATAATTTGCGAGTCCGATTAATGTCATTCCCTGGTTGGTGGTCAGAGCGGCTTTATAGCTGAAACTTCCAGGTACAATAAAGGTCTATTATTATTACCATTGAACAATTCAAATAAATGTCATAGTCCTTTTACTTCCCACGCCATTGACCAGGAAGTGTTATATTCATTGATGAAACATTTTTATAGCGACCAGTTGAGGGTTGCAGGAGGTGGTAGAGGGTACGTCAGAATGTTTGCCGTCCCTATATTCATGTGGTGCCAACCACGGTAATTACGCACTGAACACGCGCTACTAATTGTCTTGGTTTAATGGCTTTCTTGAATAAACAGACTGACTGTACGGGCTTATATGACTGATTTGATCCGTTTAATTATTTTGTTACACATGTTCATAGTTAAGCAGCGTCCCGTGGAAAGTGCAATTACTTGACGCTGTTTTTTATATTGTTTATTGCTGTAAATTAGTTAAAACACCGTTTATATTACTACAGAGAGAAGCGTGCAATACGTGTGTTAGAAAGAGATAGAAGCACCTCGTTGGCTAGCAACCCGAGTGACGAGGCCACAGACGCGGCTGCAGCTTGCCGCGTTGCCATCGGCGCACTCTTTCTAACATACATATTGCACGCTTCTCTCTCGTACATTTTACGTCAGTAAAATTTGATCCTCACCGTATATGAGATACTGACAGTTTTAAAGTAGATTTGTTGTTACAAATTCTCATAGATGACGCTACAGTATCTAACTTCAACTCATATATTTTTTTGGACGCGGGAATATAGTATTAGGTTCATGTAGAATATGTTATTCAATAGTTCATGGCAGAGTCTTAGTATGACACGTTATACTGAACAAAAATCTTAACTGAAGTCATACATACCTGAGTGTTGTTGGAAACATTTCAACAGTAATATTCATTATAACCAAGTCTGCCACACTGCCTATGGAGGAACCTAGAGAAGAAAGAGCAAGCACTTCGATTGGTGTTCTTGAAAAGTACAAACCAGCCGAGAATACTGCTGTCAGTAATGGCAGAGTAACTAAAATAGGAAAAAAACATTTAGTTGAAAGCAATTGGTTATTTTCCAAAATATTTTAGTTGCATCTAATGGGAAAATTCCGATTCGGATTTTTTGCATAATCTTATTCGAATCGAATCTGCATGTAGCCAGGCCCAAATTTGCGTCAACCTTTGCTCAATTCTTTTAAATGACTTTTATGTTTCTCCGGTCAAAATCTTCTTAGGTTTTTTAAGACATTCTGAATAAAAAAAGGTACTTTAGAACTTTTCTCTAAAGTTGATAGTTTTCGATATTATAAGCGATACAACATTTTTAAAAGTTTGAAATATGCCATCATCGATCGTGAAAAACAATATGAAAAACGAAAATTTTGATGATGCCAATGTTCCTAAATATTGTTCAAACATCTATTAACAAAATTCCAAATCATTTCAGGGAGTATTGTTATTGTCACCCTTTGTTTTTTAATTGTTAATCGAGCGTATGCTCTATGGTTCACCGCCGATTTTTTTTAGACTGGTAAGATACAAATGTTTTTTTATGTTAACATTATAAGTTGTTTCCAAATATTACGTCGATCATTGGGGTATTTAAGAAGGATAGCAACATGAGAAGCTTTACTCAAAATTACTTATTTCTCAATGGTACTAAAATATTTCGAAATATATATTTCAGTTGTGAAATTGACACAATGAAATTAACATGTAAGTGTCTTTTGGTTTCCATTATTGACTTATAGAAATTCTACTTCTCAATACTGCATCGTGGTCAATAATGGTGATCTCTCGACTTGGGGGAAAATATATTTTGTATTTTTATTATTATTAATTGCAAGTAATATAGATCACCGGAAATGCTGGGGTAAGCAGAGGAATGACCGCAACTGCCTTGCAGTACCTAGGAATGAAGATTGAACTGAATAAGGTTAATCGTAACTGAGTTAAGGTGTTTCACTATGGGAGAAAATGCGAAGATTTAAATTTACTGCACTCTACACCCCACATGTGCCTTGGAAAATATTGAGTATACACTGAAACCCAAATTTGTCTGATGGCTTGAGTTCAATGTGTACGAGAGAGAAGTGTATATAGACACATATACTAGAATAGATAGAAGGGATAGAGAAGCTCATCACCGCGTCGCCTAGCAACGCTGACGCGGCAATCTGCTGCGTTGCCGGTTCCCTGAATTGAGATGCGTTAGTTTATACTTTACGCCCAAATGATGGTTTTATTTTGAGCGTATGCATTTCGATTTGTGAATTGTGTAGAATATGTTTAGGATCGACTCCGGCGCTCCTTTTTTGGTCGTAATGAAAGGTCAGGATCGCCACAAATTCTGCATCATTGAATCATTAGTGCCACTCACAATATCACATCTTGTATATTCCAAGATAATGTTTCCACCTCCATGATCATAGTTGAGCGATTTTGGTCAGTACCCATCTGGTGCTCGTAGAGGAGTGTCGTCCTGCTTTGAAATGTTTTTCACCCCAGTCTTCAATTGCCACCAACGGGTTGCATTTTTGATCCTGCACGACCTTTAAACCAAACGACCGAACATGCCCCCCCCTGGATTTTGCTGTATGGGCGGTCATGTTAAATGTTGTAACAGACCTTCTTGAGTTTGGCAGTAATCTAACCTATTGTAGAAGCCTGTGCTAACATTTTCTGGTGAAACGTATTGGCAACAAGACAGATTGCACGACCTTCTGCGTCACTGTTCACGCGCTTCTCTGTCGTACACATTTAACTCAAGCCATCAGACAAATTTGGTTCTCCCTGTATGCATGTCAAAAATAACATTTGCTTTCTGACGCTGATAGTTTTACGTGGTCTTACATACAACGAATGATCGTGTTCTATCAGGATTCGGAATAAAAATCAAATCCGATTGGCTCATTCCTTCGACGGGGAATACAGCGGACTTGAAGGCATTCTCTTTCAAATACGTTTTTTTCCAAAACACGAACGGAAAACGAAGATGCATTACCATTGAAAAAAAAAAGTGAAAACAATCTATTTCAGAAACACAATTTGTCTAGGTGAAATATGACCCATTATTTTTTATTTTATGGAGTAAATTGCTGACTATTGCATGATTCGTTCAGTACAACTTACTTGCGAGTTTTTTAGATCCTAGCCATTCAATTAGATATGTGCAAATTAAACAGCAAACCATTCTTGTGGTTGCTACAATCATACTGTTGGTGTAAACGGACATATTGTTCGTATTCTAAAACAGAAAAAACACGAATGTTCAAAAAAGCAGCAGCTTCAAGTAGGTACGAGGTAGGTATCTATACTTACCACACTACAAATAATTTTCTCCTCAACCACTTCTTCAGGTGTTTGTAAATCTTCCAACATAGTGCATAGGTCCGTACTGGTACCATTGTGATTCGACTGATAATCGTTTATCGACTGAAATATTTGTGGAAGCCAGAGTTTAAACGTGTTATTACTGAAATTGATCAAAATTAACGTCGGGTTCACAAAGTCACTTGACTTAACTTAATCAAACTTAACCTAAGGAAGTCAGTTTGTTTCATATGACATTCGATTCGGTTTCGTTTGGTTATGAGGTGTGATCAAAAAATACGGTGAACAATTTTATTACGAAGAAATTATTCAGCTTACACGTTTTCGTTAGGTTTTGTGGCTATCTCAATGAAACATACTATCAATCGTATTACTTTAACTGGATGTAGATACAACAGTTATCGATATAAAAATTCACTGAAATGAACATGTTTGCTTTTTGTCTGCTATAACCATGACCAACCTCAGACAGAGCTGTTTCGTGCTCCTTAGCAACTCAACAGTGCGGTCTAGTAATCCTGGAGACAGATGAATGGAAAGCGAAAATATAGAAGGTGTTACTTAATGATGGTCTGTAATGAGTGAATAAATATTATTATTATTATTATTATTAATTACAAGGGCGTTTTCTTGAACCAGATTCAGGTAGAAAACTCCATATAAAAATAGGCCCTGGAAAGTCTGGTTTACAAGATGCAGGACGTTAAAGAGTGAGCTTTGCTTTTGACAGAGAAAAAATAATAGTAAACCGTCACGGAAAGTCAAAAATATATTCGTAATATTAGAACAACATTCCTTGGCATCAAAGTTGAGTTGATTTTATTTTAATAATTTTTCGACATGTAATGAAGTTGTTTTTATTTTTTTCCTCGCAAACGAAGTAAGATACGAAATGTCTAGCTTCCTGTACTGGTTTCTGCCGTATTCAGTTACGTTATATTTTCGTAGCTTGCCTTCTAGTAATTCGCGCTATTTTTAGTGTTTGAATTTCTTGTTCAATGTCTCTGAACTTGATGTTTGTGTGTCATGAATCAAGTTCGACTTCTATTTAATTGTTCCGCTTCACTTTTCAGTTTTCTATTTTTTTTATTATTTTTGTTATTGGATTATACAGGGTTATCCAAATTAAGTGTCCACCATTAGTAACTTTGTTATTAGTGAAAATACAAAGTTGTTTGAATTAGCAAACTAGTAGCATTTTTAACGCTGGTAAAAATGAGAAATAAAAAAAAACAATTGAGAGTCGTTATTTTGATTTTTTTCAGTAAAATAACATTTTTTTAAATGGAAACCCCTGTATATTATATTTTTTTCTGTTAAAGCATCAAATTTTAAACAAAAAAGCATACAATAACTTTTCTCCTAGGTTACAAATTGTTGAAGTTATGGCCTCCAATCTGAAACAATTAAATTGTATCGACAAACTTTATTTTCAACATCAACTTATAATCTTACAAAATACAATATCAATTTTTTTTAAAGAAGATGCTCGAAAACACCACCTTGTTCTTCAATACATTTTTGGGCACGTTTTTCAACTGCTCGAACTGTCTTAAGTATGGTCCTACCATCTATCTGGGTTATCTTTTCCCTAACTGCAGTTTTTAACGCGTCAAGGTTATCTTCGCTTGTAAATTTGGTTCTTTAAGTAACCCCACAAGAAGTAATCAAGTGGGTTTAGATCTGGTGATCTGGGAGGCCACTGTATTGGGCTATTTGTTCCTATCCACTGATCATTAAAAGTAGTACTTAGAAAATGACAAGTACCTCTGGAGTTGTGGGCAGGTGCGCCATCTTGCTGAAAATGCAGATGATGTCTACTTATAAGATCCAATTCGTCTAAGAAATTAGTCAGAATTTCTGACATAAATTCCACATATCTTTCACCAGTTAGGGTTCCCTCATAAAAGAACGGGCCAACAATTTTTGAACCAATTATACCGCACCAAACGTTGAAACTGAAACGGACTTGTGGGCCTCTTGGATGTACTAACAAAAGATTTTCTCTTGCCCAATAATGGTGGTTTTTTCTATTAAACATTCCAGAATTTGAAAAATTTGATTCATCTGTCCATAAAAGGTAACGAAAGTTATTTACATTTTGGCGACAGAAGCTAAGATACCAATGGCAAAAAACAAGTCTTCTCTCTGGATCCCCTGCCAAAAGCGTTTGAACTGGTCGGTACTTATACGGAATAAATTTGTATTTTTTTAAAATCCTTTGAACAGTACCATAACTGAAATTAGAGTCCTTGAGAATATCTGCTATTGAATTCTCACGATAAGCTTCAAAATATCCAATAACTGCAATTTCCGTGGCCTCGCTTATTATGAATTCTTTTTTTGCCCTTGTTTTAGCAAAAACATTTTCGTTGCCCCTAAATTTTCGATAAAGTCTCAGAAAATATCGTTCATACGGTTGAATGCGAGCGGGATATAATTCACTGTAGTATTCTCTTGCTCTCAAGGAGGATTTTCTGCACACTAAATAGCATTCTAACATATCACACTTTTCTTCATGGGAGAACATTTTTCTTTAAATTAATGACACAATAAAGCTTATAAACAAGTATTTACACTAATATTTGACATTATTTGATTTTATCATTGTTTTCCAAAGCCTTCTAGTTGCGAGTATGTCCAGTTTAACAATTTGTCGCTTATCTTAATGCTGTCAAATCGCGAACGCCATGTTGTTTTCATAGCCGTCTTAATATTATAATACTGCAAATAATTAAAAATATTTATCGTTATTTTGACTTTATTTTTGACTTTAGCGGAAAAGTCATTATGAACTTTTTTGTTTAAAATTTGATGCTTTAACAGAAAAAAATATAATATACAGGGGTTTCCATTTAAAAAAATGTTATTTTACTGAAAAAAATCAAAATAACGACTCTCAATTGTTTTTTTTTTTATTTCTCATTTTTACCAGCGTTAAAAATGCTACTAGTTTGCTAATTCAAACAACTTTGTATTTTCACTAATAACAAAGTTACTAATGGTGGACACTTAATTTGGATAACCCTGTATATATCCTAATATATTTTTCTGCAATGATCGTATAATTAATGATAAATCTCAAATCAAATGCTACGTAACGCTGTTCGGAGCAGTGGCAATTTCATATACAGTTGCAAAATTTACGAATATCGACATTGGCTAAAATCAGCGTACTCTTTCCTCGTGTGTGGACGCGACATTTTTGTAGTAGCTCAGTATCTTTATATTTAAGTAGTATTTTTTAGTATAGTGTATATTTTGTAGACAAATAAGTATTATTCTTATATGCCGAGAATAAAAAAGTGAATCGTTGTAACTTATGTTACACACACTTCGAAATTTTCTTTTCATTCTTTCAGGAGTCGGTTCGTTAACGTACCTACTACTACTTGAATAAAACAATTTTTTTTAAACTAAAACAATACTTTCAGTTGCTTTCTTCCAGGGTTCAATTTTCTGTACCTTCTGACAGTGATGACATCTACGTCCTATCATTAAGTAACACCTTGAATAAATAAACATTGGTGAATGGAGACGGTTAGATTTCATCGTCTACCTCCGCACATAAAAATGCATTCCCTCCGCACATAAAAATTCATTCACCGTTTTTTTTTGACACACCACCACACGTAAGTTGAGTTTTGTTATGTTGAGTTGAGTGACTTTATAGACGTATCATTAGAAACTACAAAGCTTCACTAGACTATCAATACCGACCTCGATGTCACTAGAAGTGACGCAGCACAGGCTAGTATCATCCTTGAAGTATACGGTTTATGTAAAATCAGTTTCAGTTGTTCTATGCCATTTTTTATGGTCTCCAATGGACTTCGCTGCTCGAATGAGGTATCCTGGCTTACGTTAGTCTCTTTAATAAGTTCCTTGTACTGCGGGTAAAAGGGTTCATGTCAATTTAACTAAGATTTATCTTTGCTCTTTGAAAAAGGTTACTGATGCAGCCTAAATGTTAGTGATCTAATTTTCTTCAAGATATGTGGTTTTATTCCGCGACCAGGACAAGATGGGGATGGATAAGTGAATCAATCACACGATGTGTTGTGTCTTGTTTTCTAATTTAATATTTCTTGATTCCGCGGAAAGTATTGAAAATTTACATTTTGAAGGACGTTCTCATCACTTAATCGTATAGTCTAATCATATTAGCAAATTTCCCCCGAAATATTTGTAAAGTCTGGTTTTGGTGCAAATTGTTCAAGGGGGTATTCAAAATACGGACGCATAAAATGGGTACACCAATTTTTGTGGGAAAACTTTTTATTTGACAATAAAGAATAAGAAAGCGTGTTTTTTGGGATTCAATCGAAAGTGTTGACAGGAACTAAAAAACTTTCCATATAAGATTTTTAGGTATTTATGAGACCTACAAAATGAGACCACACGTAAAAAGATCCGACTAATATTAAAAACGTTATGGCCGAAAAACAAGGCACCTGTTAGTAATGCGACGATGATTTCACGCAACAACTTGAAATTCTTTATATCCGTAGGATTCATACTTCTAAATAACAACAACAAAATTGGATTATACTGGTCAAGTAGTTTTTTGAGAATCTCTAATTGTTTGTCCCAAAACACCTGTTTTCTCACCATCACTACTAGTTTATTGAGCAATATACAGGGTTCGTTCAAATAACATTTAGTAGCAAAATACTCGTGTTTACCTTGCCGATATGAATTACAAACCATTCCGAAAGATAAATGTTGTTTTTATGCGAAAGCAAAGATTACGTTTTTTTCTTCTAAATAAATTCAAATATTTTGTTTTTGTGAGTGCTACGATATTCGAAAAACATACATTACTATACACATTTTAAAACAAAGCGGATGTGAATATTATCTTTTGTTGCGAATTATTCACAAATACGGAATGTTTGAATTTGCTTAGAAGAAAAAACGTAAGCCATCCTTTTTTGCATAAAAATAACATTTATCTTCCGGAATGGTTTGTGATTTATATCGACAAGGTGAACTAGTGTATTTTGCTATAAAATGCCCTTTGAACTAACCCTGTATATTGCTCAATAAAGTAGTAGTGATGGTCGGAAGACAGGTGTTTTGGGATAAACAATTAGAAATTCTCAAAAACTGCTTGACCAATCTACTTCAATTTTGTTGTGGATATTTAGAAATACGAATCTTACGAATTTGAATAATTTCAAATATCTGCGAGAAACCAATGTCGCTTGACGAACAAGTGCCAAAACCTGCATGTTGCCTTGTCTTTCGACCATCATATGTTTGCTATTAGTCGTATCTTCTTACGTGTGGTCTTATTTTGTAGGCCTCATAAATATCTAAAATCTTATATGAAGAGTTTTTTTCGTTCCTGCCAATACTTTCGATTGAATCCCAAAAACACGTTTTCTCATTCTTTGTTGTCGCATAAAGTTTTCCCACAAAAATTGGTGTACCCATTTTATGCGTCCATGTTTTGAATACCCCCTTGAACAACATGCACCAATAAAACCAGACTTTACAATTATTTCGCAAACTAATATCAAATTTACCGATATTTGTAAAAAGTGGTGAATGCGCTTACTAAACTGATCGGACAAACTGGTAAAACTAAAGAAGACGCGGTATCCTTGATTCTCGATTATCCCTATGATTTAGAAAGAAAATATTGAAAAATCATCTTTTGACGGACTTTCTGTCGCTTCCACCTGAAGCGTGTTAGCGCAAAAGGACCAGGCGCAAAACATTGGGAAATTGGCCCCAGTCGACTTGTCTAAAAATTCAGTATGATATATTTCTTGCCTTCCTGAACAAAAGTAACCATGGTACCAATGCAATCCTGGTGACTGTGCCGATTCTATTTCTTAAAAAAACTCGGAGAATCAGTATACTCAAGAAAATATTTCGTTAAAGCACCTTGTAAGAAGGTTAAATGTTAAATCAGGTCCATATTACAAATGATTCCTTTTATACGGTGTACCAATAGTTCATACGCCATTCGTCCTGTGTTACAAAACTTTTCTTTCTAGAAAGTGTCTAGACTCGCCGATGAAAACGACTTTTTAAATCAGGAATTCTAAACTGTTTAAGGGGAAGACGTACTTGTATTAAGTATATGATTTTTTTTTATTCTCCAACTACCACGAAGGCCTAAACACCCATGGGTACCGTGGGGCTATAGGGGGGTACAGGGGAAACGGGGAACGCCACACGGACTCTGGTGAGGGAACACGTGTGCATGCAACATGCACACATTCTGGTAGCACCTACGAGATCCGCCGGGTGGTACCTCCGCGTTCGACAGTCAGAGACCGTCTATTACCTACGAACAATCACAACATCCGTAGCCAAGAGAAAAATTTCTCCTGGGACGGGATTCCAACCCGCACAGCGCCCGGCGACTGATCAGGAGACCGAAGAGTCTACTACTGCTGCCACCGCTGCTGCCTAAGGATAGATTGATATCAATGTATTGTTAGATCAGTGGGGTATAAATTGGAAAATGCCACCTCTGGATGGAAAACAATGGCAGCTGTCCACGGAATTAGCCAATGGATATTATTTAGTTACAAAGACAAGATGGGTAGTTTTAAGAGTTATTCAAATACTGCATGTATAAAATCTAGCAACCTTTTTAAGATAGTGCATGCTCTTTTTGATAGGTATCATCCTCCGATTATTATGGAAGGTAGATAACCGCATCAACGGTCAGCATCGGTTAGACGAAGTAGAAGATATCCGCAAAACTCACGTATTTAAAACGCAATAATCTGTATATGGATATCTTATCAAAACGTTTATGAAAGTACGAGGATTTACCTCCTAATATTGCAGTGATTAATAGGCATTACTGTATTTGTGAACCTGGTGTCCGAACTCTAGGCATATGTGGTCGTTTGACATGCGCTCCATGATACAAAAAATGAATAGTGAATAAAATCTAATACCCTGAGGCTACGTTCTCATTAGTGCATTTTTTCCTTCCATATTCTAAATTAACATGACGTTATTGACTTTGTAGAGGTCATAATCGAAGACAATAAGATAACCACGAATTTTCTGTGGTACAGTATTGCGAATTTTCGAGCAACTAGTGCCATCATAAGATGAAAATCAACTTGCCTTGAAACTGAACTTGTAAGAATCATGGTCACAATCAAAATGAAAACTTCAGGTGTTTTAACGAAATATTTTTTCAGTATACTGGTTCTTCGAGCAAACATTATCCGCCTGTTTCTCAAAAACTAATCATGTGATTGCTTTGGTCCATGGACAAATCGATGGGGACCCATTTTCCATAATATGTTTTGTGTCTGGTCTTTTGTGGCCATCATTTTTGGAAAGAGGTGAATGCGCTTACTGAACTGATTGAGTGAATTGTTAAAATGAAAGAAGGTGCGATATTCTTCTTTCTTGTTTTTTTTCGATGATTCTGGGATTATAACAGTCCATATTAGTGTTGTAGGAATTGTCTCATTAACAAATCAGTGGACTTCATCATGGTCGCCCGCATGAATTTTTCTCTGAAGGTCCAACAGTTGGCAAAAGATAACTTTTGGCCCCAAAACTATTTGAAAAGTGGTCTGTCGCAAATTTTACCAGGGGACCAAATCCTAAAAATCCTCAAAATTCTACATAACATCATGCTAAATATGCAAATTTTGAGGTCCAACCGAATTCCCAAGGCGGGTCACAGCCTCCCACTGCTGGCGCTCATAAATTTTATCATTGATTAACGTATTCAAGCTGGGGCCTGTAACCCGAACATCACAAGTATTACAAGTCTACAAGTTACAAGTAATTTGCTGTACCTACAACTCTCTCTTCATTCCGTAACACAACGCAAATAACTACACTTATTTACAAGCGAAAGGAATAAGTGACCTACTACAAAATTGTAGCTACAAGTGTACGCTACGTATAAAACAATTGTGATAAAACCTGTCGCAGCATATTTTGTATATATTTTGTGATTTAGGACCGTATTATGTTGATGACATCATAGGTAAATATAACGTGACGATAAGGTGTAAAATAAATATCGCCGCAGAACGTAAGATGACTTTTGACCAAAACTAAAGGAAACAAGCCAAATTTTCTGATGAATAAAAAAGCAGAACAAAATATTAATCTTTACGACAGCGAAGTTACTACTATTATGTCATTACCAACTCTCACCCAGATATATAAATAAGTAAAACATTAACCACAATTGTAGGAAATTCTGTAACTCAATCCTACAAGTGTGGACGATGTGTTAGAGAGTTAGAGAATACGTCTACAATTGTAATTTTTCTCCTCTGATCACTGGCCCCGCACATGTAGCTACAAGTGGTGTTGTGATACGAAATAATTACAAGTGCAGAGCGAGTATTTACAATTGTACAACTTGTATATGCGTTACAGGGCCCTTGTTGAATGCGTTAATGATTTCGTTGAAACATTACGAAACTATGCTTAATTAGCCTATAAAAACCCAGAAACTAAGGAGTGTTATACCGGCCACTTTTGCTTAATAAACATCCTGTCTGACGGTGCTAGTACTTACAGTGAACGTACTCTTCCCTTTTCCCGTATTGACAGCATAAACTTTCTGGAAAACCTCCATAGCTTCCGTATTTTTCCCTTGACTCATTAGATACTTAGGGCTCTCAGGCAAGAACATATAGCATATGCCACCAAGCAACGGTACTGTCGCACATACCATAAGAAATACATTCCAGGAGTGAAAATCTGAAAGGGAATATTCTAATGGAGCCTCTATCCGGACAATACAACTACAGAAGGTATAGCCATCATGCACCAAGTGCCCATGGCCCGGCTATACAGGGTGTCTCATTTTATTCTCAACTTCATATTCACTATATCATAGAAATAGTTTTGATCATGACCTTCACCACGATCTGCAAGGTCATTTCAAGCAATTATTTTCAAATGGAACCCCCTTTTTACACAGGAATTAAAAAGAGGAGAAATGTTACATTCGAATATGACTTTAAGGTCAAGTCAAGATTTCCGAAGGACCCCTCATTTTTATCCCGGAATTGGAATATATAATAATAAGGAAACGTTACGTCAGAATGTGACCTTGACATCAAAGTCTAGGTTATCCGAACCTTAAATGTTATTTGTAAGGCAACCGTGATTTTTATGCCAAAATTGCAACGAGCAAAATAATTGTATATTTGAACGTGTGAAATTTTGACTTGATCTTGAAGATTGTTGTTGTTGAAGATTTATTTAGCATTAATGCTACAATGTCAATTTTGTATAATGATTCGGTTACTATTTTTCTTCAATCCATTTTCTGTAATTTTACATTCTTGTCTATTAAAATTACGTCACTATGTATTTTGATTATTCATAAAGTGATTGTTTAATTTCAGCTTAAACATTTTTAAATTCGAACTCTGTTTAATATCATTATTCAATTTATTAAATTCAAATACTCCCTTTAGAACTATAGTTTTACTAGTTATGCTACTATTACAATTTTGCAGATGAAAATCTATACTGCCTCTAGTTTCGTAGTTATGATAATGACTCTTTAATTTTGTGAAGTTTTCTAAATGTGGTGGTAATAAATGATTTTTTAATTTGAATATGAAAACGAGAATTTAATAATATATGAAATTATTCACATCCAACCACTGCAGTTCTTCTAACATAAACTTAATCCTAGAATATTTTTTTATTTAAAATGATTCTCATAGCTTTATTTTGTAGAATTTGTAATTTTGAAAATATGTTTTCATTTGCTGTAAACAAGATGGTTGAACAAAATAAAAATGGGGAAGAATTATAGTGTTATACACAATTTTTTTGAATACATATTAAGATTATGGGAAACTATAGAAGTAATTTATCTTTTTCGATATTTTTGAAATAATGTATTCATAATGTTCGTGAAACAGTAGCTTACTATCCACATATATACCAAGATACTTAAATTTGTTCATCATTAATCATGAGCCTAATTGTATTGTCACCTAACTGTTTCCCTATTGACATTCATTTTGTTTTATTAGTGTTTAGTTTAAGTTTATTGACATTTAACCAATTCATAATTATTTCAAATCACTATTTAACAGTTCTTAAGCAGTGTCCAAATGCGTATGTGCTATATATATATATATATATATATATATATGGTTTCACCAAAATGTCTTCTCACGTCTAATAGGTACTTTTTAATTTGTTCGGGTGGATTGATATTTTTAACATGTAACGAAGGTATCTGTCGTTTTTTCAACAAGCCCAATGTCCCCGTCCTTTTGTTTTTATACTGATTACAAGTTCGATCTTCTCTACGTTCGTTTTGAAACACCTTGTGGCTGCAAATTAATAATTAATTGTATTTTGTGCCCAACTGGTTGTTGGCTTTGGCAATGACTACTGCTCATATATATATAGAGTGAATTCTTATTATCATACTCACTATATTCCAATATACTAAAATCCCACTGGTAGGGCAATATCGCCCAGGCAAAAAGCGGCAATAACAAATTGCTAAAACTTATACTCATGCCCCTAATGAACTGCACTTTGCTGCGGTACTTTTTTGAATGGAATTCTGTCGTGTGCGCTATTGCTGCTGAAAAGGGACCACTTATTCTGTAACAAACATCTCATAAAAGCATAGTTGGTTCTAACTTGGCAAAAAGTGCTCCAAAAAGTTGTTAACTTATTATAACTAGCATCTCAGCTTAAAAATGCATTTAAGTTCAAGACAGCCGGCGATCTCAAAATGTTTTAATAAGGCTATGGACACAATAATTACTGTGGAATTAATGCAAAGACCGATGTTACAGCTACAGGTAACATAACAATAAAGCCCAAAATTACCTGCATAGAACAGAAATATAAAATATAGATCGACACTCCTAAGGTGGGAAATAAAATCGTGTCGTAATATTGTGAAATGTTTTGGAACACTAGTGCTAAAATATCTACAATGTTTAAACTATTTTTCCATTTTGAGATATTACTCAATGTAAAAAAGCGCGTGGACCACAAATACAACCAATAAGAAGACGCCTTTGAAGTAATCGATAATATAGATTTCTTCTAAAATGTCTCTCAGAGAATAATTATACGTTTAATTCCCATATTAAATCAATCAATACGTGATAAATCACTTGGTTTAGCTACAATAGCCTATTTTTCTATTTGAGTCCAGGCACTAAATTAGAGGCCATGGTCATAAAATTAAAGGAAGTATTTACGCCATACTCGAAGCATGGGCACATCTGATACAATATCTAGTTGACATGAAAGCAATTAAATGAGCATTTTATTCAAAATAACAGTGTCTTACTGTTGCTGTACAAAATTCATTTGATAAATTCTTTGAAGACATAAATAAAATTACAGTAAATATTTCATTTACTTGATTGCCGTGCAAAAAATCTTGTTCCTTAAGCCAGCCCTGTTAACAGGGAGCATCCGCGCCATCTACCTGGGACTAGGAGGAGTGCTTCTAGCCATGCCACCGCCACCACGGAGCGGCAAGGTCACGTAGTCACCCTATACCGTCCAGTAGAGTGCGTGAAATACCTCTGTTAACAGTAACAGGGCTGGCTTGAGGAACAGGGTTTCTCGCACGGTAGTAAAGTCAACTGATTATTTACTCCATATTTGTTAATGAATCAGAATCTTGTAATTTTATTCATGTATCCAAAGAATATTTATTAAGCAGAATTTTGTACGGCAACAGTGATTTACTGTTATATTTAAGCAAATGCTCAGTAATGGCGTCATGTCAATCTATTGTATCCGGCCTGACCCCTGTTTCGAGTAGGCCACAAATGCTTCTTTCTGATTGGTGGAATCTGCGTCAGTTTTGTGTTCAGACACAAAAATAGGTTTTTGTGGCTGAGGCATGAGATATATGAGGTATTTCATGATTTAATCTGGGAATTAGGAACCCATCTTATCCAAATCATATAATTTTTCTCTAGTTTGAGAGAAATTATAGAAGAAGTCGACCAAATTCATTAGAACCATTACTTAAAGACGCTTTTTTATTGGTCCAATTTGTGCCAAATGCATACATTTTGATTCCTGCAGGTCAATAGAAAAATCGGGCCTAAATGGAATACTTACATCAATCCTCCAAAGAATTTTGCGATTATGATCATAGTTTTCGATGTAGCAAAGGCACCGATCATAGCAAAAAAGGCGTTCAGAAAGTATCCGTAAACTAACACTTTTTTTCTTCCAAAAGAGTCGCTTAACACTCCCCAAAAGAATCCACTAACCACCATACCTAGAATAGTTATTTATGAGTCTGGGAAATGAAATGAGTGTTAATGGCTCTCGACGTATAACGCCAAGGGATGTTTCGACATCGGTGTCGTATGCGACCAACGAATTTGGACTTGGTAGAAGGAGCAAGCATTTGCAATTTGTAACCAAAATTATGAACTCAGTAACAAAATTCAATTTATACTACACGTCGAGACTTAAGTCGACGACAGTTGTTGACGTTTAACATTAAATTCATTCTTAACTGCGAAAAAATGTAAAAAGTGCACGGCAGGGGTATTATGTAAAAAACCTGAAAAACGGGAAAAAACGACGAAATGTCATCTTGCAGACTAGGTAGTTTTTAGTGTGCAAATAGTTTATTCCACGTTTGCTCGCCACGATCGCTGTTCGCTGACGTTTAAGCAACACGTACAGCTACAAAACAAGTTACAACAAGTGTACAACAGCTTGTGCTAAGTTAACATCTTGTAGAAAAACATACGTAATGTGACAAAAAATCTACGAAACGTCAAAGAAAACGTCAAAACGTCACTTCTCAAGATACGTAATACCCGTGCCGGTGCTGGAAAAGGTAGTCGAGAACGGAGAAAATAGTTATTTTCTTATCAAGCGCGGACAGTGATACTTCTCTGCAAGAGTTAGGAACAACTTTTTTCAACCAGCGCGTAACAAGAAAAACTTCAATACATTGTAGCAATTTAACCTAGTAACAATTTCATTCAGCCTTCAGAATGCGACAGCTCAATTTCATTTATGTTGACAATGATATATTGATAACAATGGTTAAATTTAACACCCGGTGACATTTTTACTTTACACTTTACTACAAAGTTACTTTTCGGTACGCCGTGCGGAAAAGTGACCCTTTCCAAACTGAAATACGCGAGGAAAGAGGCATTTTCAGCATGCTGGTAGAAAAAAGTTTTACTTTGTCATCTGCCATTATGTCGAACGGTGACAAAATGTCAAACGCGTCATTCATTGTCGCATGGTCCTAGCTTCACGACATTATTATTATTATGTTAACTAAAAAATGTCAATTGCTATATTCCAGAACACCCCCCTCCACGCGCGGACTATATGGAGTTCGTGGCCTGAAAAGTGGAACTGAATGACCCAAAACCCTATATATTCATAAAGCACATTTTACCGTCCGGCTTTAGATAAAATTATTCATTTTGGATTACTTTCATTGTATTACTTATTTACCTACTTATAATTTTGCTGATGCAACATATTTACCTATGAAGGATACACTGATAATGAATCCTTTGTCTTCTAGAGATATACCTAGATCACACTGTGCTATAGGCAAGACGTATGATATGTTTACAGTCTCGAGAACTTGAGAGAGACATGGAAAGAAAAGCACCAAAAGCAAGACTAGGTTGAATTTCCCGAACCCAGTTTCTTCGACAGCTTCCTCAAATGTTGCCCTCTTGACATCTAGAATAGAGATGTTGGATTTTTTAATACTGAAGCAGTCACGTAGGTAGAAACCTAAATACCGGGGCACCGCGACTGTTATAAGGGACTTAAAAACACTATGTTAATCCGATTTTTTAACTGCCCAATGTTATCAGAACTGATAAAAACATCCTCGGGCAGATTGTTCTAAAATCTTGACACCATAGTTCGACACAATTCACGTTTTTTTTTTGACGGGTCCACTAGTATTGAGTGTCCCAAATTACCCGCTAGTAATAACGGGGGACATACATAACATACAAACTTGTTCCTTGTGTAAATCGGATGTGTAGATTTCAAATTGACTGTAGAATACTGGGAGTCCCAAACCACCCATTGTATTCCTCAAATTTAATCATTAGACATTTCGCTTCTTTTTGAAGTACATATTTGTATTCAGCTTCACAAATTGCTTAAAGATCACCCTGTAGAAACTAATGAAATTTTGTCAATAAATAGGTTTATAAAAATGAAATGAGGACTGAGAAAACATTTTACCCGACTGCCTCAGAAGTAGGGTCATGTTTTTGATCGTATATATGTGGACAAAACAAACTACCTGACGCATTTTGACAAATGAGGTGTTGTTGGATTCGCTTAGTAGTGCGAATGCCACTGGATATATTCACATTTTATAAAAACAAAATAGAGGATTTTAATGAAAAAATTCAACCTCAAAACTCACGCTTGATGGGTTTTGACATATGAAGTGTCTTTAGATTTGTCTTGATAGTGCGAGTGATACTGGGTATAAAAACATAATTCGATTTGAAAAAGACAACTTCATGCGTAGTTGAAGTTTGGGACACCCTTTAGTGCTGAGTATTTTTAAAATGAGTCCTTAGATACCATATACATCAATCATAGATTATTTTGAAAAGTTCTGGTCTAGGAGCAACGCTCTGTCGAAGCACTATTGGTCCATTCTTTCACAAAAATCGATCTTCATTTCTTCTAAAATCGATTTTTCACAAATAGATAAAGTTCGATTTTAAGGTAATGTATTTTAATCAGTCAATGTTCGGCAGAGCCGCACCGCAAAACTTATTCGACATAAAGTAACAAAACGGTACACTTCTTATATGAAACATAAGTAATAAATGATTACAGCTAACTTGACCAACGTATCATGCAACAATTCCGAGATGTCTTAGTAAGTCATAGCCTGATAAACTTCGCTTTTCTTACCTATTTCCGGTTCTTCCAAGTGAGTGCTACCTTTATCTTCTCTGTTTGGGCCCTCCGAAATACTATGCATGATTTCACTATAAACGTTAGCCGAAAAATGATGAATTTGACGTCTATCACAATGTTGCGCGGCTGCCAAATTCAGAGAGTTCGAATTTGTCGGACGAATCACGTGAACTGTAGTTTATTTTATATTCTCAATAGTATCACGTTAATATTTTGGCAAGCTCGCTGTGTCTGTATCTTTGCACGCAGCTCACGAAATTGCTGATATGCTTAAAAGTTTTATAGCCCAGTATGCAAATATTTTAACCTAAAACGATTCTATCCTCGGAGATATTTTCTACTCATCTCGTTATTTAAGGTACGTTTCTATTTTTTGAAAGGATCACGGTTTATAAGCGGGATTTACTGCGAATGCGAAAATCAGATAAATGTGTTTTGTTTCGCAGCGGTGTTGTGAGTGAAAATTAAAACAGCTTTTAGATTGTCCCAAAGTTTGTTTTTAAATGCATTACAATTTACTGAACAGCTTGAAGGTTAATCAAATATCTTTTAAATGATGTTCAGCTTCTGCAAATAGTCCCATGCTTGATAGTCAAAGTTGCCTCATAGAAGTCTTAAAATATTTTGAATACTTTTAATTTAGAAAAACTTCTGACAGCAGGAGGCGCGTCTGTGGCTAATAGGGGCGTAGAATTACCGGGGTTGGAAGCGTATAAATATACTAACATCAAAAAATTGATGCAACCCTAATTTTTTGACCTTATAAATTTCTTTCAAAAATGATTAGTATCCTCTGAAACGTCAAAAAACGACGTTTGAGTGATTATTATTTTTTTAGTCTCTTTCTCTGCTGCCAGTGGACTAATTTTCAAAAACTACAAAGCTCGGTCGTCTTTGGCGTAGTAGTAGCCTCGTGTAAAAATTTAATCCAAACCCGAGCAGTACTCTCCAAATCATAGACCGATCAGTCTAATAGACAGACAGATAGACATACTGACAGACAGACCGACTTAAATGAGGAAACATGATATCTTATTATTGGAATTTTTCGCAAGTACAATATTTCCTCGCAGAGTAGGGTAGGAACTGAAAAAAAAAATTGAGAAAGCTGTGTTCATGTTGAACATGCGCCGCCACTTGTCGCAGTTTGCAACACGTGCACGGCAGCTTTGTGTGGACAAACTTGTTTAGATGTGGAAGTAAATATGACGAATGCATGTTGCGCAACGGTCTGCAACATGTTGCCCGGCCAGGTGCATTGCCGTTTAAACAAGCTGCAGGCACATCTTAAGCAATATACGCTGGCACATAGGTACCCTGAATTGTCTCGGAAATTTTATCCAGGATTACATGACTATAATGTTTGCGTTCGCTACCGGAATTGCCAAGATTAATGTTATCTCAAGAAAATATAATAATTTACATTACACCGTATAAAAGCTATAAAATCATCTCGTATTTAATTATGTGTTTGTATATTGTTACGAAATTCGGAATAGAATTTCATTAACCATTGGCCATTACTTAAAATAAATCTCAGACTGCCACTACTCAAGGGTCAGTCTGACCCTCCTATAAAACAATAGATATTTGTTTAACAATTAAGAATCTTGAAATAAACTACACTATTTAAGAAATAGATTATATGTAATAAAATAACACAACTTTAAATATTTCCTGAGCTGTTTGGACAAACAATAACTGAGCAAGTAATGCAAATTGGTTTTATTTTCAGACAGTTGAGAGATTGGACATTCTATAAAAAAAACTGAACTTTGATAACTTGCACCTGTAAATCTTATAGCTAGAGTACTGAATGTTTAGTCATTTTATGATCCACATGTTTTGTTCCTATCTACATACTTTTTCAGTTTTTCTGACAGTTTAACTATTCGTCATTTGTTTGTCTGGGAGATTCGTAGGATCTTTGCCCATTAGTCACTGTCTAGTGTACCTTAACCGAATCTATCAGTCCTGGTTGCCCTGAAACCAGACAATGTCAAGGGCAAAGAGAAAGGGACATATAAAAAACAGGGACAAAAAACAAAAATAGAAGTGTATCAGTTTAAGCGGAAACACCTAGGGTTTTTAACTTGGTACAGGGATTAATTTTGAGGTGAACTCAAAACAAGGTTTGATTTAGGTTTTTTTAGTATATAATTTTGGGTTTACTAAAAGTGTGCTAAATTTTTTCTATTACAATGAGAGCCGTGGCCTTGTATGTTTACCAACTTGTTCCACTGTGTAGTCCACTGAGTCGTGCAACAGAGGGTTGCTGTGCGATTCCGCTTAACAATGGTTTGTTTTGGGATAAATTTGGTGAGCGAAACAAATATCTGATAATTTCAAGGCCTACAATTCTGTTTTTCTAAAGTGTGGCCTATTTTTCGAATCAAAATCAAAAACTAATTTATATGTGCAAAATGCAACATAGCGGCCTTAAGAAATAATAAAGTTGATGCTTGAGGACAAGAGAAGAATGTTGATGTGCAATTTATTTTAAAATCCCAATATAAATAAAGTCAGGAAAAAATCAAAACGATTTTCAGAAAATCCACTTTTGCCGTCACTCTCTGGAAGTACTTTGAATTTCGAAACTTTATAAGTGTCATTTTGCTCACTACCTCATTTAAGCGACTTCGTTTCCCTTCGTTTCCGTTTCCAAGATCCCAATGGAGAGTGTCGAATTTGAAACACCCTGTATATGCAGACTCTCACTAGAAGAAAGAAGTAAAAATACAAGGATTTGATAACGTCTTTGAATAACAAAGGGTGTTCTTATACACTAAAAAGCTAAAACAGCTGCACATAACTACAATTATCAAGATCTGTTTACATAGTTATAAGTTTCACAGGGTTCCCAACATAAACGAAAATAACTGAGACTACGAAAATACATAGAAGTATGACTTAAATTTCGTAATTTTGCATTTATAAGTGTAACAAAATTTTTCGAAAGATTTGTGATCACAAAAAATCGTATTAATTATGGTTCTTGAAAGTTTTGTCCTCTACTACAGGATCAATAAACAAAATATTGAGTACAAAGCACTTTGGCGCTTCCTGTTATTTAAAATGGAATTTCATTGATATTTTTTCTGCTCACCCGAAAATGTTCCTGTTGAATTGCGGCACTGTTTTCTCCATAAAATTCAGGTTTTTGGGTTTTATTCTGTCCTCCAGTAGATCTTCAAGGTCGTCATCTTCTTGTTATATAGCTCAGTTTTTTTACACCGAAGCAGTCGCGCAGGTTAAGCCTACATGCCAGGGCACCGTGGCTACTATGAGGAAACTTTGTTATTCCTATTTTTGAATTGCCCAAGGTTAGTAGAACTGGAAAAGCTCCTCATGAAGATTGTTCTACGATCTCAACACCATTGGAACAAAGGAGCGGTCTTATCGGTCAGTTCTGGAAGTACGAAGTTCGATACGGTTAGGATGGGATGGGATATGATGGAGGAAAGCTCTGAGGAGCAAAGCCCGTTGGCGTGTAGATGGATCGCTATCGGCCCATCGGTGCGAAAGTGTAGCCAGGCCGTCCATTAGAGAAGGGTAATCGATCATTAAATGCTTTTTGCGAAGCAGTAACTTGTCCTCGAGATAGTTTCGACACATAATATTGGATCATAATTTTATTTGACGAAAAATTCAGTACTCTAACTAAAGCAATTGCGGAGGTCCGAGTTGTCAAAGTCGAGTGTTTCTTTCCATAGATTTTCCAAAATCTCAACGATTTCAAAGCAGGCCCTTTAGTCTGATATATCAAATTGCTTCGTTTGGAATGGCCTATCCAAATCTGCAATATGTGGCTACTAATTTCGAAAAATGTATTTATGGGTCACCCCGTAGTTATCAATCACCCTATAAATATAAAACCATTTTTCAAATCAGAAGTCTGCTGATGGATATGATTTTTTAGATGCCATACGTAATAACGGACGTACGTTCCGTATATGTTTTGACGCTAGTGTCTTTGTTATTAATACTTAGTCGGTAATAAAGAAATTTGAATTATCGACCGAGCCCACACTAAAAACTCACCCTCTATGTTCTGGGAGCAGTTATGTAGCCCCTGTTGTGGTGAAAACTCCCAAGATAAAATTAAAGATGCGACTATTCTAGGTACCTCGACACTTATGTTTCAGAATAATGATATCACATGATTAGAAGGGTCATGCATCATCAACCTCGAACCTAAGCTAGCAGCTATTCCGACTTTATCGTATGGGCACAGGGGACCCGACTCCATAGGAGTCCCCCAAATATCCTCAAATCAAAGGGAATATCAAAACAATGTCTGGGCACCCCCTCCACTTGCTCTTCAATTTCCCCAACAAAGCAGGGCCCCGAATGTCTTTGGCCTGGGGCCTTTTCACTGCCGGGCCCGAGCTTCTTGTGTGCTCAGAAGCCCCTACGTAACTGAAGACGGCCCTAGTAGCAGGTAGACTCAGACCACTATCGGGTATTCTCACGGGCCTTACTGCAAACTAAATAAACATGTGTCAATTATCTGAGTAAAGATAAACCTTATCCTAGAGAAAGTGTCTGAAGACAGAGATTCGGAACGAAGGTTGTTTTTAACATAAGAGAGCTTTTATAACCAGGCAGAAAAGCTCGACAGTGAATTGTATCAAACTCACCACGTGAGTATTTCGTCATGGTGGGCAGCGTCGCGTCGTTTTCATGCCAAAGGTATTTTTAGCGTCATGCACATACGTGTGTGTGCATGCGTAACCTGACAAATAGAAACCTATTGTTTTTTCACCGAAGTAGCCGCGAAGGCACAATCTCGAAACCCTCGGGACAAAGAAGCGGTCGTACCGGGCAGTTATGAATGTACACGTCGTTTCCTTAGTCAATTTTTGTCCTCCTGTACCTTGCTGCGCATCATTCGCCTCACTATTGGTTGAATAACAACCCATTTGCCCTCACTTACATGTTTGGCTAAATTGTCAGCAGTTAGCCTCTCTGGCAAAAGTTCCAAATGTAGTCTAGCTTCTAAGTTTTGCATTTCCATAGTTACAACTGCTTTCTTAAGAATTAAAAATCATTCTCCTAGCCATTGGTCAGTCAAGTCGTCATCGTCGCTTGTCAGAGCGGCCCGTGGGGCCTTAGCTCTTGAGTCACAGTGTCAGTTTGTAAGTCTGTCAACCCAGAAACCAACTAGCTGTTGCTGTATATACTCTTAGTTTGTCGTGTACTGATATGTTATCAGTAAATCACTGAATAACGTTCGTTAAACACAATATATGTATTTTTGTTTTTAGGGTTATTGGAATAATCTTTTGTCTAACCTGTACTATACCTATTAACTGAATTTTAAATAGATGTTTTGATACATTAGCTAAGGCCCGTATCGTCAGTCGTCCCTACAATTGTAGGGCGCCTTTATGGCCTCCTCGATTGTCATAGTTTTCTACTTCTCCGTGTTAGCGCTCTATTTTGAGGTTATGTCACAAACATCTATTTGCATCAAATTGTGCTTGCTTTTGAGTTATATCATGTTTTATCAGCCTGAAATTTCCTACAATCTAAAAAGAAAACATATCTTCACAATTGGAGAGCGCTGACGCTGACACGGGACAAGTGAAATCTAGAAATTTTTGAAGGAGAGAAAGTATGCCAATCAAGGAGGCCATAAACGCACCCTACAATTGTAGGTATGACTGACGATACGGGCCTAAGTGATCCTCAATGCAAAGGGTAGTTATAACAACCAAACAATGACATATATCTACTACCAAAATACAGCCACATGCTCCTGTTTATTGAAAGCATGATAAACCTGCACATTTTGGATGGCCATATAAATCGATGTTTAAGGGATAAAAAACATTGTAGAAATTGAGCGTTTTGTAGAAAAACGGTAGATATGGTTTGACTTTGAGGTTGATATCTAACTTACAGAGGGAGATGACTAAAAGCTTGATATATTCTGTGCCAGAAAATAAAATGAATCGAAATAAAAAAAAAGTTTATTGCAGAAAATATACATATAAATGGAGTGCTCTTAAATAATACTACTGATTATATTAAAACAATTCATGCAGCAAGGCAAAGTATATAGATTTGGTCATTTACACTTTTTCAAATCCTAATCTTTTCTAGGCAACTACTGATGCTCAAATATACTTTTTACCAACATATACTCATGCATTATACCAGCACAGGGCTGCCATCACCAAAATTAGCGATACCAGACAAAAGCTTCAAAAACCCTGAACATTTGGGTGGAACCGAGATTTTTTCAATTTTCATTCAGCAACACATTTTCCATGCGTATTACTTTTCAAAACCCCTGTGACAAAAATTCTCCAGGGAATCCTCAGTTACTTTTTAAAAATCTCTTCGTGATGGTCCCCAGACAGATGACAGCCCTACTTTACCGTCTTGCTTAAGCAAATCAACAAAATAAGAATAATCTATGAGAGTAGCAATAAAAAAATATAAATGAAAAACTATCACACAAGTTTTGTTGGAAACTATTTCCACATACATTTATGGTATCATTTGAAGTAATCCTCAGTGTGAAAGATCTCCATACCTTTTGAAGGGCTTCTCTCTGATGAAGTGCTTTTTTTCTAAAAACAAGAGAAAGATTATTTATTGAAACTGTCTAAGCAAATTCAAACATCTCTTACAAATAAAGGTGTAAATATACTTGGAACTTTCATTGCAGGTTCATTTATACCCAACTCAGCCTCTGCCTTCTCAATATTACTTTCAAGTGTATCCATGTTATCTTTCATATGTGCTACCAAAACTTCTAGTACATCAATCCTTTTGAACATATCATCAAATCGAGGTTTGTAGTTTGGTATAGAAGCTATTATATCATTGTAATCCTTTCTATCTCCTGCGATAAAAGACAACATTGTTTGGAACTCTTCTAGTCTGGCCAAAATTTCATCTATGGAGGTTTGCAGAGGCTGAAACTATTTCATAGGTAATTTGGTTATAGTGAATTTCTTTGTAAAAATACTTACCTTTGATGGTAAATTTACGTCTAAGTATTTAGCATAATCCACAGCAGTCTTTTCTACTACCTTATCCATATTATTTTCCGTTGGATAAAATTATCCCAATCATTAAATGCGTAAAGTGAGGTTATGTTGAGACCTTGAGTTTGACAAGTAGAAAACAAAACAGCAAAACACTACAGAGGTATTTTTCAATTCACCGGTTGAGCCACCGGTGCAACCAATTAGACAATTTTACTTCCTTTAATTTCCGTCCGAGCGACCGGTTGTACACCAAAATTGTCTATAAACTATACTAAGTGACATATAAATCCGAATACCCAGTTTAATTGGTTTTATTTTAATAAAATTTTGTATAAGTACTTAATGAAGCATAATAAGTAAATGATAAAAATTTCAAAATGATTGCACTGCTTTAAAGCCCTTTGACCTTTAATAATGTGTGGATGCACCGTGATGTGCTACGCATTCTCCAACGCGCCTAGGCATGCTTCTGATCAGGTGGTCAATGTCCTCCTGTGGTATCTCATTCCAGGCAACCACCAACTCCTCTCAAAGTGCTTCTAGAGTCTGAGGAGGACGTTGCAAATTGAGCAATCTCCTACCCATCATATCCCATACGTGCTCAATTGGGGATAAGTCGGGAGATCTTGGTGGCCATGGTAACAATGTGACATCATTATGTTGAAAGAAGTCTATTGTGACTCTTGCAACATGTGGTCGGGCATTATCTTGTTGGAAAGTTGGATCTGCCAGGGTGTCAAGATAGGGTAAAAGATGGGGTTCTAGAACTCCGTGGATATAACGCTGCGCGTTCATGTTACCTCTGATGAAGATTAAAGGTGACCTGGAACCATAAGCTATAGCACCCCAAACCATAACTCCAACAGTGTGATGAACATGTCTTTCAACAAAAAACTGTGGATTCCTCCTTTCACCACGTCGCCTTCTAACCCTGGCACGACCATCGTGCATGCCTAAACAAAATCGCGACTCGTCACTAAAGACAATACTGTTCCATTCCTGATCCCAGAGTGACCGTTGTCTGCACCACTCAAGGCGATTACGTCGGTGTTCTCGAGTTAAAGGGAGGACCCAGTGTGGCCGGTATGAAAACAAGCCAAAACTTCTCATTCGTCGGTAAACACTTCGCATGCCAATAGGTCTTCCGTGTTCTGTAAACCATTCATTTGCAATGGACCTGGTAGTGGAGAAACGGTCCCTTAAGGCCAATAATCTTAGGCGGCGATCTTCACGGTCTGTTGTTCTACGGCGGCGTCCAGTGCCCCTTGCTCTTTGCGTACGGCCTTCTCGAAGCCATGCCTGACAACACCTAACCACAGTGTCTACACTTCTTTGCACTCTAACTGCAATTGCCCGAAAAGAAAGTCCAGCTTCCCGAAGTCCCACTATACGGCCCCTATCAAACTCACTAAGTTGACGAGATCGTACAGGTCTCCGTACATCGTAACCGATCGTAAAGGATGTCTAGAACCAAAATCCGCCAACGTTGATTGTTTACTGCAGCTGAAATATTCATTTTTAGAGCGTGAGTGAATTAAAAAAAAGCAGTATAAAAACCGGAATGTCCAACTGATAAGGCTGAAAATTTTTTCACTTGTTATTTACAGTAAGATAAATACATTCACCAACTTTTATTAAAATAAAACCATTTAAACTGGGTGTTCGGATTTATATGTCACTTAGTATATACAGGGTTATCCAAATTAAGTGTCCACCATTAGTAACTTTGTTATTAGTGAAAATACAAAGTTGTTTGAATTAGCAAACTAGTAGCATTTTTAACGCTGGTAAAAATGAGAAATAAAAAAAAACAATTGAGAGTCGTTATTTTGATTTTTTTCAGTAAAATAACATTTTTTTAAATGGAAACCTCTGTATATTATATTTTTTTCTGTTAAAGCATCAAATTTTAAACAAAAAAGCTTACAATAACTTTTCTCCTAGGTTACAAATTGTTGAAGTTATGGCCTCCAATCTGAAACAATTAAATTGTATCGACAAACTTTATTTTCAACATCAACTTATAATCTTACAAAATACAATAACAATTTTTTTTAAAGAAGATGCTCGAAAACACCACCTTGTTCTTCAATACATTTTTGGGCACGTTTTTCAACTGCTCGAACTGTCTTAAGTATGGTCCTACCATCTATCTGGGTTATCTTTTCCCTAACTGCAGTCTTTAACGCGTCAATGTTATCGTACCTTCGCTTGTAAATTTGGTTCTTTAAGTAACCCCACAAGAAGTAATCAAGTGGGTTTAGATCTGGTGATCTGGGAGGCCACTGTATTGGGCCATTTGTTCCTATCCACTGATCATTAAAAGTAGTACTTAGAAAATGATAAGTACCTCTGGAGTTGTGGGCAGGTGCGCCATCTTGCTGAAAATGCAGATGATGTCTACTTATAAGATCCAATTCGTCTAAGAAATTAGTCAGAATTTCTGACATAAATTCCACATATCTTTCACCAGTTAGGGTTCCCTCATAAAAGAACGGGCCAACAATTTTTGAACCAATTATACCGCACCAAACGTTGAAACTGAAACGGACTTGTGGGCCTCTTGGATGTACTAACAAAAGATTTTCTCTTGACCAATAATGGTGGTTTTTTCTATTAAACATTCCAGAATTTGAAAAATTTGATTCATCTGTCCATAAAAGGTAACGAAAGTTATTTACATTTTGGCGACAGAAGCTAAGATACCAATGGCAAAAAACAAGTCTTCTCTCTGGATCCCCTGACAAAAGCGTTTGAACTGGTCGGTACTTATACAGAATAAATTTGTATTTTTTTAAAATCCTTTGAACAGTACCATAACTGAAATTAGAGTCCTTGAGAATATCTGCTATTGAATTCTCACGATAAGCTTCAAAATATCCAATAACTGCAATTTCCGTGGCCTCGCTTATTATGAATTCTTTTTTTGCCCTTGTTTTAGCAAAAACATTTTCGTTGCCCCTAAATTTTCGATAAAGTCTCAGAAAATATCGTTCATACGGTTGAATGCGAGCGGGATATAATTCACTGTAGTATTCTCTTGCTCTCAAGGAGGATTTTCTGCACACTAAATAGCATTCTAACATATCACACTTTTCTTCATGGGAGAACATTTTTCTTTAAATTAATGACACAATAAAGCTTATAAACCAGTATTTACACTAATGTTTGACATTATTTGATTTTATCATTGTTTTCCAAAGCCTTCTAGTTGCGAGTATGTCCAGTTTAACAATTTGTCGCTTATCTTAATGCTGTCAAATCGCGAACGCCATGTTGTTTTCATAGCCGACTTAATATTATAATACTGCAAATAATTAAAAATATTTATCGTTATTTTGACTTTATTTTTGACTTTAGCGGAAAAGTCATTATGAACTTTTTTGTTTAAAATTTGATGCTTTAACAGAAAAAAATATAATATACAGGGGTTTCCATTTAAAAAAATGTTATTTTACTGAAAAAAATCAAAATAACGACTCTCAATTGTTTTTTTTTATTTCTCATTTTTACCAGCGTTAAAAATGCTACTAGTTTGCTAATTTAAACAACTTTGTATTTTTACTAATAACAAAGTTACCAATGGTGGACACTTAATTTGGATAACCCTGTATAGACAAGTTTATAGACTTGTTTGAAAATTGATATACATATGTATATTAATTAATGAATCACAAAAACGAAAAACTGAAACAAACAACAGTATCAAAATAAAAGGCGATTCCTAATAAGTATAAGTCAACAAATAACAGTAGTAAGCTAAAAAATGATAAATTATAAATAATTATAAAAAACAAAAAATAAAAACACTAGTAAAACAAACACTAATTCCATGTAATTATAAAAATCAAAAAATAACAAACAGCAGTAAAGTAAAAAGCTACTACTGTTTTAATTTCTTGTTTTTTATGATCACTTAGAATTGCTTTTTATTTTACTGCTGCTTATTATTTTTTGTTTTGTACTTAGTAAAAATCACTTTTGGTTTTACTACTGTTGTTGGTTTCAGTTTTTTGTTTTTGTGTTTCATTAATATAAATGTATATATATTTTCCACTTTTCATATTTTTCCCTAAATACGGAGCCAATCCGGCAACACCGCAGGCAAGCACCTCTCATATATGCAGTGTTGCCATACGTAGCGGAATTCCGCTATTTGTAGCGGATTATTTTGAGAAGAGCGGCGTAGCGGCGGTAGAGCAAATTAGCCCAAAATGTAGCGGAATTTATTACATACAAAACTATCATATTTATTTCACTGTTTTAACGTTAATAACGTTCTAAATCCTAAATAGGCAGTGGCTAGAGTCTGATTTATTATCACATTAATAATAATTGGTGCATTTGGTGCCGCTTGAGCCATCTAGGAACAGAGAAGAGAATTATTCCACTTGCCTTTTTTTCAATAACAGATGGCGTATGTACTGCTTTCAATACTAATCGTTTCTAACAGGTCTCAGCAGGCAGACATAATATTAGGTTTCTCGCTTTGTATTGTATTTTTCAGCTCTGGGTATATACTGTTTAGTTTCGTTTATATTAGTGTTCTTATTTTTGTGTTGATCATTTTATTGATATATCATTTGCTGCAGGTTTAATATTAAATCTACTGGTAAGTAACAAAACTGCTTGAATATCTAACATATTATAGTTTGATCCAGAAATAAATCTTAGTCGCGAAATTTGTTTTTAACGCTTTTTCTTCTGGAAAATAGGAATAATGGAAAGGCGACAGCAGACCATTAACGATTTTTTTGATAAAAATCCTTCTAAAAAACAAACGGTGAAACCAAACGTGGCCGTACCATCCACTTCGACTGCATCTGGGTCGAACTCGGAGCATCCCGAACCTGAATACAGACAAAATAGAAGAGCGGAATCTAGTGGAATCAGGTCTGAGCCTGATAATTCGATTTGCGAATCTCAGGATAACCAAGAGCCAGAGCAACCTGTTAAGAAAAAGACACGAAAACAAATGTTTACTTCATCATGGCTAGAAGATCCGTTATTTAAAGGCTGGTTGGGACCTATTGAAAATGACAAGTTGAAAGCAAAATGTAAAGCTTGTAATCAAATAATGGGTGCTAAAAAATCAGATTTAGTGAATCATTTGTAATCAAAAAGGCATGCCACTAATGTACAAGCAATTTCGAATGTAAGAACGTTAGATAGCACTTTTCAGTCTCGGGAAGCACGTGAGTTGGAAAAACGGCAAATATTTGCTTGCTTAAGATATAGTCTTTTAGTTGTAAGTCATTATATAAGTTTTAGAACTGTTGATCATATAACAGGAGTTAGTCAATTATGTTTTAAAGACCCAGATCTCTCTAGCTCACTTAAATTAAACAGATCCAAATGCATAAGTATAATTAAAAATATGCTGGCTCCTGTTATTAAAGACGAAATAATTTCAGAATTGGAAAATAAAACATTTTCTATTTTATTGGATGAGAGTACAGACCTGAGCAATACAAGACTACTATGCATTCTTGTAAGGTATATTCATAAAAATTCAATTAAAACCCATTTATTAGATATAATTAAAATAAACGCAGATGAAGGTACCGCCAAAGGTTTATATTCTCTTTTTAAAAAATGCGTTATATCCACTCAAGTAAAAATTACCAATATTGTTGGATACTGCTTCTACAACGCTAGCGTTATGATGGGCAATAACGAATCTTTCAAAACTTATCTTTTAAAAGATAATCCTAATATAATTGTCAATGGCTGCATTTGCCACTCTGCTCATTTAGTGGCGGTGGCGGCAGCTGAAAAGCTTCCAAGCAACGTTGAAGCTCTTTTACAAAACTTATATCTTACTTCTCAAGAAGCCCAAAAAGGCAGTGTGTTCTCGAAGAATTACAGGAATATTTCAAAAAGTCAAAATTAAAAATTTTAAGCCCTAGTAAAACAAGGTGGCTTGCTTTATCCAAATGTGTTGATAGAGTTTTGGATCAGTGGGACATCTTGCTTATCCTATTTAGATTAGCTTCCATTGAAGACAAACATCATGTAGCAAATGTAATACTTAATGAGTTACAGAATAAATTTGTTAAGGCGTATTTAATGTTTTTTAAATTCGTGTTGTCCATTTTTAACCAATTTAATGCTCTCTTTCAATAGAGAGTGAGCGATTTGTACGTCATCTATGTACAAACTTTATGCGACCAGAATATTTAAAAATGAGAAATTATATAATCTAAATCCTAATGATCCCCACTGCTTATTACCAATTGAACAAGTGAATGTTGGTCCGCATACAATGGATGCAATAAAACACTGCAATAACACGGCAATCGAACAATTTAAATTAAAATGTGTCACATTTTACCAAAAATCGGTAGAAGAGTCCCTTAAAAGATTTCCTATCAAAGACAACTTCTTTTCAGAGCTAAAGTTTCTCTCACCGGTTGATGTGATGAACAATCGTCTTATTATAAGTGATACCTTTCATGACGCCGTTTTAAAAAAATTTTGCACTTCATATTGAAACCGAAAAGGCAATTTTGGAAGTAAAGAAAATATGTATTTATTTTAGTGATAGTGAGAAAGAGGAAATTTTAAAAACAAAAAGTAATGTCATTGAATTTTGGTCGTTTGTAAACGACCTCAAAAATTTTAATGACGAATATTTATTTCGCAATATAGGTAAACTGGCTCTAATCATTTTAACATTGCCTCATGGAAACGCTGATGTTGAGCGAACTTTTTCTTATATGCTTGATTACAATACAAAAAAAAAGGAATAATATAATACCATCAACTTTGTCTGCACTACTTACAATTAAATTAGACTTGGAATCAAAAAAACAGTGCTGTTTATCCTATAGTTTTAATGAGAATCATTTAAACAAATATAAAAAGAATTTATATAATGTAATTAAGGAAGAACAAGCTGAAGAAGAAGTAATTTCTGATTCTGACTGTGAATAAAATAAGCAAACGTAGGCATTTCCACGTTTCCGCTTCTTCTTTGTCCTTATTTTTTGTTTTTTTTTTCTATTAAGATTAAGATATTGGTGATAGTTTCTATTTTTTTATTAGTTCCTAATTCTAAACCAAAGACAGTTTTGTTTTTTTAGGGGTATACTTTTTATGTTTTTACGAAAAATTGCAATTATATTATGTTACTGTTTGTATTTTTAGTAGGGTTTTTAGACAGTGTTTAAAAAAAAGTAAACATGTAAAAAATATATTTGTTGTTTATTTTAAGCCTCCCCCCCCTTAAATTTTTAGACCGTAGCGGCATGTAGCGGGATTTTGCGATACGTGTGACGGATATTTTAAACTTCGCTCTGGCAACACTGCATATATGACATATCCACAGACCTCAGGGTCATATGGTAGGTGGCGGTGGAAATACCTGCAAAAAATAGTGTTTTGGAAAAAAAAAACAAACATGAAAAGCGTGCTTCATCCACACTTTTTATGATCTACAATAATTTATCAGACTACCCTCTATAAGTTTCAAGTGAAAAAACAGTGAAATCCGAAGTTCTACAAGTCGCAACAGTACCCAGTGGGGCATTACGAAAAGTTCTGCCGCCGGTTTCAACCACTGAGAATTATCAGAAGTTCATAGATTACTTGTGATCTAACCAGAAGGATATTTGCAGACTATAACATTTCCAAGTTTTTATATGGCTCAATAATCAGTGATGATTTATTTTTGTCCAAAATAGTTTCCATACTTGATATGCGAAGCTCAGTATAATTTCAGTGGAATCGAAGCCATATGTTATTGAACAATGACATGGGTGCCCACAGGGCAGTGGTCTCTTCTGTGAATCCACTTTGACTTTAAAATTTTGCATATTTAGCATAGTTTTGTGTACAACTTTGAGAATTTTGTAGATTTGGTCCCCCCTGAGAAAATTGCTACTTCTGCTCATCAAAAAATTTTGGAGGCAGGTACAATTTCACAATAAGTTGTCTTGATGAGGATCAGCATCCCTGAGAAAAATTCCTGTCGGTAACCATTGACAATAATATTATTGTTCTAATAAAGAGAGAAATCTGAATTGTAGTAACATCAACACAGTTAAACTTTTTCCTAATTTTTAATTTATGCAGGTGCCAACAAAGGCTAGGGAATGAAAACATCTGGACCATAATAATGTTAATACTGATTTGTTTATAGAAAAACATATGAGATTTATATAATAAATATATTAGGTATTTGCAGTATATGTTTTTCTTCTAAAGCTTTCCAGATTAGTAAGTAGATATAAGTGGTCTTATAACAGCTTGTGTTATTGACGTTGCTATTTTAATATAGGAAAAAGCACTTATTCGTCAAGATGTTAATAACACATGCTGTCATAAGATCTCCCATATCCCACTAAATTTCTATACAGGGTGACTTTGAAGTTGAGTCATTAATTTTCAGATAATGATTGTAGAAGGGAGATAAACCAAAATATGTGTGTAAAAATAAAAAAAAAATTTTACCTTGTTTTATAAAGTATCATCCCGACAAGTATTTCAGTGCGGACCTGTATTTGATCTCGTGAGGTCTTGGAGCACCGGCATGCCGTCCATATGTGAGGTCTTAAGTCAAATGATTCACGAACCCGTTGTACTACATTAACAAAGGCACGAGGGGTTGGTTGCACTCGATTGGGAAACCGATCCGCATAAACATGTGCCATTTTTTATTTCGTTTGAGCCACGCAACAGACACCACTATCCACTACCGACTGACACTGACTGTATACAACTGAATGTAATAATTGTAAAAACATCGTTCCAAATTCTTTCGCTTTTTTGTTTCCGATGCGATGAACCGATAAGGCGAATTATATCCGTTGTCGCCAAACACGAGCACATAATATTATTATTGAGACAGGGCGGTACTCAAACTTCCAAAGGGCTATAACTTTGTTACTTTAATTTTACCAGAAAAATGGTAAAGGAAAAAAACATTTCTTTTGATGAGATCTACTCACTGTTAAAATAAATGACTCAACTTCGAAGTCACCCTGTATACAGGGTTATCCAAATTAAGTGTCCACCATTAGTAACTTTGTTATTAGTGAAAATACAAAGTTGTTTGAATTAGCAAACTAGTAGCATTTTTAACGCTGGTAAAAATGAGAAATAAAAAAAAACAATTGAGAGTCGTTATTTTGATTTTTTTCAGTAAAATAACATTTTTTTAAATGGAAACCCCTGTATATTATATTTTTTTCTGTTAAAGCATCAAATTTTAAACAAAAAAGCTTACAATAACTTTTCTCCTAGGTTACAAATTGTTGAAGTTATGGCCTCCAATCTGAAACAATTAAATTGTATCGACAAACTTTATTTTCAACATCAACTTATAATCTTACAAAATACAATAACAATTTTTTTTAAAGAAGATGCTCGAAAACACCACCTTGTTCTTCAATACATTTTTGGGCACGTTTTTCAACTGCTCGAACTGTCTTAAGTATGGTCCTACCATCTATCTGTAAACAAGTATTTACACTAATGTTTGACATTATTTGATTTTATCATTGTTTTCCAAAGCCTTCTAGTTGCGAGTATGTCCAGTTTAACAATTTGTCGCTTATCTTAATGCTGTCAAATCGCGAACGACATGTTGTTTTCATAGCCGTCTTAATATTATAATACTGCAAATAATTAAAAATATTTATCGTTATTTTGACTTTATTTTTGACTTTAGCGGAAAAGTCATTATGAACTTTTTTGTTTAAAATTTGATGCTTTAACAGAAAAAAATATAATATACAGGGGTTTCCATTTAAAAAAATGTTATTTTACTGAAAAAAATCAAAATAACGACTCTCAATTGTTTTTTTTTATTTCTCATTTTTACCAGCGTTAAAAATGCTACTAGTTTGCTAATTTAAACAACTTTGTATTTTTACTAATAACAAAGTTACCAATGGTGGACACTTAATTTGGATAACCCTGTATATAAAGTATGGCAATCTCAGATTTATTTGTAGAGCTGGCAATGTTGTGGGTTATTAATGCACAATCTGGCAACCGTTTCGCACCCTCAAAAAATGGCCGCTGACAACCACACAAGCCACCGTGTTGCCATTGAGTAGCATGGAATTAAACCTTCTTCAGTGTATTGTATATTTTATCGTAGACAGCTTGTTTTGGACTTGGAGTGCAAGGGTTTGCAAAAACATCCATTCCAAGATTACTTTTCCTTTAAAGAACTGGACAAAAGTAAAAGATACATATAAAAATAAAGCCTCAACGTTTTGTTATTTTTTTATTATAGAAAAACGCCTAGAACAAAACAATACACCACTGAATCAATGTTTATTCAAAGTTTATGGTTGATCATCATACATTATTATTTACATAAGAACACTAACAATTTTTTGTCTTTAGTCACTTAGCTCCTGCTTGCGATGATCTGACTCCTTTTATTATCTACACATTGTTGGAAAGCTTGAACAACTTTGGCGCATCTCATTGGCTCATTGGGATAACAGGAGTAACATTCCATCACTGCTTTCTTTGAGTCCAAACATGGGGGCTCAATCTTCTTTGCTACTGGGGTCCTCTTGCCTGACATCTCTCCAATCTAGAAGTCACAGGTGACAATTAAAACGTTCTTTTGTTGAACAAATAAGATGCAGGATGCCCCAGTATTCACAATTTGATTTTTTAATAAACGAACTAGAATCTTGGCTACAATTTATAAATATTATTCTTCAAATGCCCATGACTGTTTTATTCAGAAAATGCAAATTGTCACTTTCACAAGTGTGAATAAATTTACACTCATGCTCTGACAAATGTTACAAATGTCAAAATCAAAACAATTGAAGATTTACCCAATAGGTAGTGACTGATGATGATTCTGTTAATAATGATACATTAGCATTTTCTTCTGCATATTTTCTAAAAAAAGTGAAAAAAGCTTATTCTTACTGCTCTCTGGGCTTCTTGTTCCATAATTTCATTCATCTTCTTGTGTTTCTCTTCTAACTGCTTCAATCTTTCTTCCCAATATTCATCATTCTTCTTCAGTTCTGCCACGTGTGCCTGCCGGAGTTGAAGTGTGGTTAGACTAGGTTCTTGAAGGAAAAGTGGAGCTGTCATAATTTGTGGAGTACTGTGCTGTGAAGAATATGGATCTGGATGCCTTACCACTAAAACAAGAACATTTCTTACCCAAAAAGCATTAACTCACATATTTCACTAGAAGATACTCAATGCAATAACAGCAGAATTTATTGATTAAGGGGAAGTTCATAGGGCTCATGAGATTAGGAAGAAGAATTTCATTTCAAACTGACAATTATATTTTTTTCTCTTCAAATACTCTGAGAACCTTGCCTTAACCTGTTTATAACCTTAGACATGACCATCATCTACTTCTTGATTCCAGATTACTCGACAAGTCAACCACTATCTCTATGTGGCAGCATTTCTACCTCTCAGAGTTTTACTACAGGCTTTGAGAATCCTTTTTCTGTCATTGAGTAATGTTGAGAATATCTAATCTTAGCAATAATTATGAGGCAGTTTGAATGAAAGTCTTTCCTTTTAAGGTTGATGTCATGGCTCAAACGGACGTGTTTGCTTTCCATCTATGTAACCATAACCAACTGTGCTGCTTCTTGCTGATTCGCATGTCATCAGTGTTGTATAGGATCTAGTTTTAGCCTTGAAAACAGACAAAATGGCAAGTAAATGGCCTTTCAAAAAGCTCAAAATTTTTTGTGTAAGTAGGGATGATGACAAAAATCAGCTTCGCAAACCATCAGTACGTGGTGATCATCAGATTTTTACCTACTTCTGTAGATTGATATTATCATGTTTAATAATCAAGTTTCTTTAAAAGGAAAATGTAGACTGTTTTTATTACTCCTAAGGGATTTACTGGATCCTAATGGGCAACATAGTTGTGACATGGGAATTTTTAGGATTGAGATTGCTAATGATATAATGAAAATCATGAAGACCGACATATACCACATCTACATATAGATTTATGGAACATAGAGCACCACTCTGTCTACCTAATTCTAGGGGTGCAAATAAATCGATAATAAAATATTAATTTCAGATGTTTGATGTTCATAATTACTTTTTTTCTGTCAAGGCAAAATATTTGTGTATGCATTATGTAATATTAATAAATAGGTCTATAAAATTGCTGTATATATGAACATTGTAGATATAATTCAATAGTTTGTTTCTTCGAACATTCTGGTATAAAAAATGAAAATAGACCAGAAAATGTATTTTAAAAAATTTATTAAAAATCTAAAATAAACCTAACCTTAGCAAGATTATTTTACCTTGATTTCCTCGAATGCGGTCCACAACATCTTCTGATACTTTTATAACGCTTGTAGGATCATCATTTTCTACCGTTAATTTTCTTGTTTTGCTAGGAGAACCGCCCATTTTAATTTATTTTCTTTAAACTTTGTGAAAAATGAATTTTCGGCCAACACACATATCTGCATCTGCAAATCTGCATGACATTTACAATTGACATAACGTCAACATGACGTAAAGACAGATGAATCAAATCCAAGCGAATAACCAAAATTTCTGTGTTATGTGCTGCGGTTATAATATGGTTCAAGATGACACACGGGTTGATGACGTCAGTTACACGAATCGCTTGAACGCGTTGGTTTTAACCGCGGTTTTGTTGCAAATTGTTTATTTTAGATAAGCGCGTATATAATCTCTGATTATTTTTATTATCACTTAATAATCGGTGCTTTTTCGTCTACAACTGTATATGGAAAGTTTAAATAAGAAACCTTTCATAATATTCATGAGAGAAATGTTTTTTGCAGATTTTTTTTTTAATGATGGAACCATGGCTTTGTAGCTATGATAACTTTCAATTCTCTAAATTTTTCCGCATGTCAAAGAAAACATTTATTGATTCAGCAGAAATGATGAAAAAAGAAATTAGCAAAACCGTATACAGGTGGATATCATCTAGTGAGTTTATATGGCCATATTTTAATATTCTTGTGGTATATGGCTACACAGGATACTTTGTTAAGCATAGGAACTACATTTAAAGTGTCCTAAACAACCGAAATGAGTATAACTAATAAGGTGCTCCACTTTATGGTAAAACTGAAGTCAGCCTGTATCAATTTTCTCAAAAATGAAGCTGAAGTACAATAACAATATCCAATACCCGGCAGAATTCTAACTTGTCACATTTCAAATAATAACCAGAAATATAAAACTACTCTTGAGTTGGGTAAATACCACAATTTTGCGGTGATTACTATGACATATAACAGCTGATTCGTGACGTCACGGATCTTATAACCAAACTGATAACTACACTCGCTTGAACGGATCGGTAAATACCAACCCAAAATGGTAAATACCATTTCCATTTGGTTATCCGCTTGAATTTGATTATTATGTCGCTCTCTTCTAATCAGTATTCAAACTAAATTATTGAATTTGATGATACAGTTATCTTTTTAATTTGTTGTATCTGCCATCTACCGCTCAACAGTCTAAAAGTTCCTATCAGGCGAATACAGGGTGTTCCAATGTATAACTAGTAATTGGGATGAGAATTCCACGAAGTGTAAAGAACACAAAAAAATGTTCAGATCTTAAGCTATTCAATCGCCACGACTCAAGAAGAGTGTCCAAAACATACAGAGCCGTAGAAATAATATATATATATATATATAACTTGAGACGTGGTCATTGTCGTCTAGACCAGTTAGGTGAAAAATTAAAGCTTCCGCCTTTTGTTGGGTACTTCGACAAAATTTAAGCAAAGAGGACTCTATACTTTTTTAATTCTCTCTAGCTTTCAATGGACTTTGCCATCATCATCAGGAGCTGCAATTACAATGATAACAGTAGCAACAAAAGTGTAAAATGAATTTAAATTGAATCAACTTACAGTAGTATGTGAGGATGTTGCTAATTGTTGTTTTCGTATAGGATATATATATATATATAATACAGCACTGCAAATTACACTAAGTATCTCATTGTAACAACAGAAGACGAAAACACATTTTGTCCTACTTACTACTCTCATAAGGTATTTTATGGGTACCCATGAAAAAATCAAAAATGCATGCGAACCTAGACGAGGACATGTTTTTCGCATCGAGAAACTGAGTAAGTAGTTTCCAGTGATGGGCGTTTACCCATATACATTAATTGCCTACGTCTCGATGTATACAATGTGTATACAATGAATACAATATATACATTACGTATACAATGGATTCAATGATGAAGACAAATTATTAAGTGAGGTTTATTCGCAAACGTCAGAAAGTTGGTAAACAGGGAACCGACAACTTAAAAAAATATGGTTGGACGCTCCAAGAACAAAGAAATCGATGAACTTGGGTTCATTTGTTGTTCTTAATTTATTAAAAACTGTATCTGTGTATACGTTTATAAATAACTATTATATATTTTTTCATTATTTATAAACTGCTTCCATAGTCAAACCAATAATGCAATGCTGCAGAATTTGTATCCATCCTGAACTTTCAGTTCCACCTAAGAGGAGAACCATTAGTATCAATCTGGAATTGATCCCAAACAGATTCGACAGAAATGTGTGTAAAGCATAGAAAACAATGCGTTGCAGCAAGTTATAGTTGTGTTCTGTGGCCTTCATCACTGTTGTGCCAGGACTGCCAGGCAACGTGGTGTGTGGCGCACTATTTCTACACAAGTGGTGCCCGCTTGTCCCCCTCTCTCTCTTCCTCGTACACATGGAAATATAAAAGGGAAAGGGACTTTCGCCAGCACTAGGTATATGCAAGTAGTTGAACTATGATTTGCTATTGTATACGTTATATATACGTACATTCTATAATTGTATAAGTGAATATCAAGACGTATACATATATCCACCATTGTATACGCGTATACAATGGTGTATTTATTATACATGGTGTATACAATGCGTCCATCACTGGTAGTTTCCGAATCAGACGTTCATACAACGCTAGACTTACAAAGAGTCCCTAAAGCAACCAATTTTTTACATCACATTCGACCCTCCGACACTCCCTGTATTTCTTGACCATCTCATTGTTTTCAGCGCACCAAAAACTACCCAAAATTAAGTCACATATATGTACGTAGTCGTGCCATAAGTTCTGTCCCATGATAATCTCATGATAAAAATGAAACAAGATAAGATATATTTATATGAAAGATATTATTTATTCGACAACATTTTTAGAATTCATAATCAAACAGTTTTATTCAAAATGTCCCCCCTTGGCCTTCACACACTGCTTCAATCTCGCGGGCCACTCATCTATCACTGCACGCACAGCTTCCAAAGGAATAGCTGCCGCTGATCGGATCAAATCCGCTTTCAGGGACTCGATATTACGGTGGGCTTTGGAGCAGGCCAACTGCTCTAGCAGGTCCCACAACTTGTAGTCTAAAGGATTGAGGTCCGGACTCCCTGAGGGCCAATCTTCCGCAGCAATGAACTCTGGCACATTGCTTTCCAGCCAGCGCTGCGTACTCTTAGCCTTGTGAGCGGGGGCGGAATCCTGCTGGTAGACCCAGTGTTGGTTGGCAAACAATGTACCACTTAAAGGCTTGACGATAGGATCCAGTATGTCGCTCTGATAGTTTGCCGCTTTTGTTTTCACGCCCTGTTTACAGAAATGGAGCTGAGTGACCCCTTCGTAGGACACCCCCCACCAAACCATGACTGACGCAGGGTGGTGGCCTCTCTCAACTCTCGGAATGATCTCCGAAGCTTCCTGTGAACTCCTTGCATACACTTTGTCATTTTGTCGGTTGAATTTTTCTTCTATGGTGAAGATTTTCTCATCCGTGAACAAAATCTTTCGGAATCCCCCAGCTGCGTACCTCTCCAAGAGCTTCTTGGATCTTGTCGCCCTGATGTGTCGCAAGGTGGCCGTAAGTCGCTGGCCCGTACGTCTCCGGTAAGCCCCTAGCCCTAGGTCTTGTTTAATGATGCGCGACATCGTCCGGACAGGAATCTTCATTTCCCTGGATAGGATCTTCTGCTTCCGGAGTGGATTCCTTTGAATCCTGGCTTTTACGGCTTTGATGGCTGCTGGAGTCCTTACTTGACGAGGTCTTCCGCTTCTTGGCCTGTCATCAACAGAGGACGTCTCATTGTACCGCTGAATGGTCCTAGACACAAATTTACGCGATATTTGAAGGCCGCGTAAGAGTTCAAAAATCTGACTAGCACTGTGATTACACTTATGTAAAGCTATCACTGCAATACGGTTCTCTGCCTTGCCCCACTCCATCGTTATGCTTCGAGAGATCAATACAAACTGAGGTATATGTAATTACCCGAAAAGCGCTTAATCAACTGACACCACAATGTAAACAATCGGACAAGTATTAACAGGTCTACACTTGTTTGAAAACGAGGGACAGAACTTATAGCATGACTACGTATAAATTACTTTTTACTGACGTTTCGGTTTCTACGGTGATCTTTTTTCAAGTGTAGATAATGACAATGACAATAGGTACATAGTTCTTTTCAGGTTTTTGGCGGTTAATACGTGTACGAAGCAGATAAACATCTTGAGTAACTATATAGTTTTTAGAGCTGTTTGTTTTGCTGCTTCATTTTATGATCTTCCTTATTTCGATTTTGCGCAGCAGCGATACAATCCTTCATTATCCGTTATCGAAGTAAGACATCTTAGTTATGGACAATATGGGATGGAATTATTTCCAACATAAAACATATATTATGATGAATTTGTGAAGCTAGATAACAAGAATGAATGGTACTATTAGCGCCATCTGTTGAGAATCGCGCCAGGGACTCTCCCTCGGCATCGAAGCGAGGTGTGAGACTGACCCCGAGTGGTACTACTAGCGCCATTTGTTGGGAATCTCGCCAGGGACTCTTCTTCGGCTACGAGAACTGACCCTGAAGGTTCTGGACTGGTCGCTATGTGGCGTACCAGAACTTTCTCAAATTAACGAGTACCTGCGATACGGAAGTTGAGTCATTTATTTTAACAGTGAGTAGATCTGATTAAAAGAAATGTTTTTTCCTTTAACATTTTTCTGGTAAAATTAAAGTAACAAAGTGATAGCCCTTTAGAAGTTTGAGTACCGCCCTGTCTCAATAATAATATTATGTGCTTGTGTTTGGCAACAACGGATATAATCCGTCTTATCGGTTCATCGCATCGGAAACAAAAAAGCGAAAGAATTTGAAATGCTTATCACGATGTTTTTACTACAATTTTATTCAGTTGTATTCAGTCAATGTGTCAGTCGGTAACGCGTAAGTGAATAGTGGTGTTTGTTGCGTGCCTCAAACGAAATAAAAAATGGCACATGTTTACGAAAATGCTGAACTTGTGGACATGATTCTTATTTACGGGGGGGAGCCTTTACAAAATGCTGCCGCGGCATCACGGATTTATGCGGATCGGTTTCCCAATCGAGTGCAACCAACCCCTCGTGCCTTTGTTAATGTAGTACAAAGGGCTCGTGAATCAGGTGACTTAAGACCTCACAGGGGAGGGCATGCCGGTGCTCCAAGACCGCACGATCAAATACAGGTCCGCACTGAAATACTTGTCGGGAGCATACTTTATAAAACAAGGTAAAATTTTTTTGTTTAATTTTTTTTAATTTTTACACACATATTTTGGTTTATCTTCCTTCTACAATCATTATCTGAAAATTAATGACTCAACTTCAAAGTTGTATAAGTATAAGTATAAGCCGACGGCCGGGAGAGGGAAGCAGAGTTGAGGGAATGGCGCGACATAATAATTCGTAAATAAGTTGTTAGACATAAATAGTGGTGTACGTAAATGTTCTATCTAGTTAAGTTAAAGTTAGTTGTATTGTGTTTTAAATAAATCAGTGCATTTCTTTTTGTGGAATCGAGTGTTTAAATCCACACCCAAAATAACCCAGGAAAACGCTACAATATAATTAATTTCAATAATTTCAAGTTGTGGTGATTTGTCCTTTTTGTGGTTCTATTATTCTAAACCTATTGATCCAGTTGGATACAAATATTACCGAAACTTTTCTATAAAAAAATCAACAAGGGTTTGAAATTTTGGGATTATCTTCACGTCTCAATCGAAAGAAAATGAGCAACGTGTCATGACTGTCAGTAGTCATCAGTACTGTCAAAATACCCCGGTTCACTTTAGTGGTCATAGAATTTTTTATATATTTTATATATTTATTATATTCGTTATTTGCTGTCGCACAATGGGAGACAAAAATAGAATTTTTGTCTTATAGGACGCTCCATAATGTTTTCCAGCTGTCCTATGACAACGTATTCAAAAACCTCAGTGTATATGTTTTATACAAAAACCCTTTCACGTATCTTTGGCCTGGACAAAGGCTCGAATCCTGGGTAGTTTAGGTGCATAGATTCCAATTTGGTGGTAGGGCCAATAGAAGGAGTCCCAAACTGCACATTTTATACTCACAACATGCGTGACAAAGATCTTGAACAGATATCGCCCTGTATACTCTCAACAAAATGGTAAAACGAGTGGTACAATAAATGAGATACGAGCTAATTTTAGTGGAAGTAGGAAGGTGTGTACTGTGTATGTATTCAATAAAGATTCCTTTGTTGAAGAATGTCGAGCTTTATAGTCCTGTGATTTTATATTCCACTAGATATCCAACCAAAAAGATCTCCTACAGTCAATCGAAAAAGCATGTATTATTTCTCGAATTTTGGCAAGCAAAGATAATGTTTTCCAAGGCCGGCTGGCAAATAACAGCTTTTTACCGCTCCAGTGGCAGAAACTCTCGCTACTGGTTGCGATCCGACCGACGATAGAACGCTTTCATGTTTCTCATCATTTTTTACAGCTATATAATAGGTATAGGTAGTAGATTGCTCTCATTGTAAACAGTTTCTACGTGCAATTTGAGTACCAACTACTTTTTCGCCTTTTGCCATAGGTACTCAGCTGCGCATTGCGCAGATTAAAACAACTATTTTATATAATAGATATACAGAGTGAGTGCTAGTAAATATAAAATGACCTTCTAATGACATACAGTATGTTACCACCAGTATTACACTTCTGGTCATCATATTCAGTATAAATGGCAACACTGGTTTGAAAGTGCCTGCCTAGTGGATAGATTCGACACACTCTCTCTCTCCTGAATTGTCAATATCACACAAATCAGACGGTAACATCATTAAGGTATCCTGGCTAGATAACATTAAACCCGACCTGCCTGTGTAATACTCATTGTAACATGCATTATCATTTTTAGCTTCAAATGAGTGAGCAGATAAAATATCCCATTATTTGATGTAATTCTGTTGTCTTTATTTTTGCTTGATACACAATGTCCCACATATCGCAAGTTGAACATTTCCATAAGGTAAACTGCACTATTTTGTAAACAGCCTAAATGATAGGCAACCAAAATGGTTGTTGTGATGTCAGAATACCACCAGGAGCCAAGAAAGTTGATTATGAATTGGTGATTATCCTAGAGGCCTAAAAGGGTAAAAAATATCCGGGATGGCGCTGTAGTTTTATGCTCATATATAGTTAGCTACAGCGCCATCTATGAGATACTAACCTTTTCAAAATAGATTTTATTGCGAACAGTAGAAACAAAGCCGTGACAAATCCTCGTAGATGACGATACTGTACCTCAGTTCATCTATGACAATTTTTGATAGGATATCTAGGGCGGATTATAAAGATGCCCAAGTCCGCCATCTTTTTCAAGAAAATGGTATATATTGCTGTGTCTTGGTGTAAAAATTATGTTGCTAGACTTCAATTGTCAGACTTTCAGACTTGCGCCCTCCTCCTGCTAGACGTATCTCACCTCCCGCTCTTCAATTTTCAAAAGGGCATTTGATCTCAAAAGCGATGCTTAAGTGCTCTGCAGCCGCCAACAACCTACCCCCCGCTCTTCAATTTTCAATGGATTATAACCCCCCCTTCCACCAGAGATCTTCTTGAACATGAATGCTGTGTCCACCGCTGCTCCCCCATCCTATACAGATTCCTAAATCCGCCATTGTTGGCTATCACAGGTAGAATACGAAAGTCATTACTTATACTTATTAAGCATCAAAGAACTTTTGTGACCTCCATGCAATCTTTGCGACTAAACTTTCTCTACCACGTATTTGCCATTAAGCCTAAAGCAACTGGTTTAACACAGCCAAGAAACGATGTCAATGGCATTTTTTGTTCATAAACTACGAGTTGTTACAACACACGTAGTAGCGAATCCTAATCAACATAATTAACTATTGAAAAACCATCGGTGGTTGGATAGAAACAAAGAATTCTTCAAAAGTACTCTGACCTTCGCTCATCGTCAGTTCGCTGAATTCTCAGCGTTGTATTTCTTATTTCAGCTTCTAAACGTTTCAATGCTTATTTATCAGGTTGCAATATCTTAAGTTATAACCAGTGGTGGCAGATATTTCACGAACTGTGATTTAGTAACTGATATTGCCAAATTACGAATCACAACTAACACCAAATACCGTGAAAAATCGTGTCGTGACTACAACTCCTGGTGGTGCTTCATGGCAACGGCGAATGGCATCATGAGATCACGGCGTTAAGATTTGAATATGCGTGAGATCCCTATCCGCGCTAACCGTTAGGGTCAAGAATCGCACACTACCGTAAGACTATTAATGCTTGCAACCGATATAAAGTGCCTAAAAGGCTTTGGTGGTTGGTCCCATGCGATTTCATCGTAATCTTTTCCTTACACCGAAGCAGCCACGCAGGCATAAGCCTAAATGCCAGGCGATCGCGGCTGCTATGGGGAGCTTAAAGAAACTTTGTTAATCCGATTTTTGAGCTGAGTAAGATTACTAGAAGTGACAAAACCTCTTCATGTAGATTGTTTCACAATCTTGATGCCCTAGGGACAAAGGAGCGGTCGTATCAGCCAGTTCTGGATGTACGAAATTCGGCACGGTTAGGATGGGAGGCCCAAGACAGGCGGGTCTGTCTGGCAGACATATCGCGCAACGGTATGATGAAGCAGAGTTCTGAGGAGCAACGCCGGTTTGCGTAGCGGTAGCAGGCAGCTAGATCACCGACGCCCTGCCGGTGCAAAAGGGTGCCGAGGATGTCCGTTAGAGAATAATCATCGACCAGTCTGTATAGGCAGCAGCGGTCTCCATGATCAGTCGCCGTGCGCTGTGCGGGTTCTAATCCCGTCCCAGGATAAATTTTTCTCTTGGCTATGGATGTTGTGATTGTCCGTAGGTGGTAGATGGTCTCTGACTGTCGAACGCGGAGGTACCACCCGGCGGATCTCGTAGGCGGGGCCAGAATGTGTGTATGTTGCATGCACACGTGTTCCCTCGCCAGAGTCCATGTGGCGTTCCCCCTTTCCCCCAAATCCCCATATAGCCCCACGGTACCCCAAGGGTGTTTAGGCCTTAGACCTTCGTGGTGGTTGGAGTATAAAAAAAACCATCGAGCATGGATAATGTGTTCGGGGCGGCAGCACCCCAAACATGTGAGCACTACTCGAGGCTAGGTCTTATCTGGGAGTGAGGAGGTCATGTGGAAAAAAGTACCTCTTAGCTCTAAACAAATAGTCTAACTTTTTCCCAGCAGCTGCCGCTATTGACGAGGTGTCTTCGTACCAGATCAAGTCCTCGGTGATCTGGACGACCAGCCGAAATAAACGGCCATCCATCGAAACCAGATGCTCTAGGATACTTCTTGCCAGTCAAGGTATAGTTCTGTGTTTTGGAAGCCTTAAACTGTACAAGTTTGTTGCGTCTCCATGCAATGATAACCTCTCGTCAGAGAGGAAGTCGCTGCTAGTCTTCTTTCCTCCACCTCACGGGCAGAGATCATCTTGTCACATTGAGTTCCTGCATGTAGAGTGCTGTCATCCGTATGCCCATGGACAAGAGGATTCATGTCGGAGCCAATACCGGTCCTGGGGGAACACCCGCGTTGTCGTGGTGGGATGAAGTTGAGAAACCGTCAATTACGACAGATAACTTGCGGTCAGATGAGAAGTCAGCAACCCATCTACAAAGCTGCTCTGGAAGGAGATAGGATGGATGTTTGCACAAAAGGGCAACATGCCACAGCTGATCGAACCTCCGTGGATTGCTGGTGCCAGAAACTAATCAAGCCGTGACGTTCGATGTACTCCAGAAGCTCCCGACTTATGCACCTCTTCATTACCTTGACGGAAAGCAGAGTTATATTAATGCAGTTATAGGGGGCGGTATTAGATCCCTTTTTTGGGATGAACATCGTTATTCGAAAGTTGTGATCACGTCACGGTTTCAAATCACTGATATCAAAAAGTAAGTATATTAGCCATCTCTAGTTGTAACCCAGAGTACACGTTTCGAGTGGGGGCATATGTGGCGGGTGCATGTTGCGAAATGTGTACCTTCAACTTATTAGAATACAAAATGCATCTGCGCTGCAACATGTTGCAGCCTGTCAAGACGTCATTTACGTGACTATCAGCAGTGTTTAGTAGAATGCAAACGTGCTGGGTACATGTTGCAAACTAAAATGTTCATGGCGCAAGATGAGGTACGTGCCGCGCAACATGTTCCGGATTGTTGTGATGAAAACGTACCCTAATGTCTACAGAATACAGTTATACAGACATGTGTCCATGTGGGCTTGGGAGTGGTTTTGGAACCGAAAGGCTTGAGACGAATGATTCACAGCTGTACTATATATGCCGTCTAAAAATTGAGAATTCAGAATTTATAATGACAGAAAGGACCTCCTTCTTCATATGGTGGGGACCATTTTCATAGGCGTACGTAGTAGTTTTGTTTGGTGTGACATTTTTTGTATAAATCTCTTCCAGGGTTATTTAAGTATTTGGTCAAAATTTTATAAAAATCCAACCGTTGAAAGAATATAAAAATAGAATTTTTTTGGGGCTCCATGTAGTCAGAAACACATCTGGGCATCAGATGATCGATTTCCCCTTGATGTATCTAATCCCACAAGACAATCAAGTGTCTTCAAAGCGTTCGTATTTAAGGCAAAGCACCTCATGATTTTAACTCACGTGTGATTAATACCGAATGTGATCTGTTGATATAAGCGATAGCCCCCCGGTACCATAATTCCAACATTAAATATAGTTTGGATAAAAGTGTTTACCTAGTTGTAATGAATTATTTAATTGGATTTAAAAGGATATTTGGATAATATCTGAAAAAAAAAACAAATTGCATTTTACAGAATGATGTATACTAAGTGACATATAAACCCGAACACCCAGTTTAAATGGTTTTATTTTAATAAAAGTTGGTGAATGTATTTATCTTACTGTAAATAACAAGTGAAAAAATTTTCAGCCTTATCAGTTGGACATTCCGGTTTTTATACTGCTTTTTTTAATTCACTAACGCTCTAAAAATGAATATTTCAGCCGCAGTAAAGAATCAACGTTGGCGGATTTTGGTTCTTGACATCCTTTACGATCGGTAACGATGCCTAGAGTACGGAGACCTGTACGATTTCGTCAACTTAGTGAGTTTGATAGGGGCCGTATAGTGGGACTTCGGGAAGCTGGACTTTCTTTTCGGGCAATTGCAGTTAGAGTGCAAAGAAGTGTAGACACTGTGGTTAGGTGTTGTCAGGCATGGCTTCGAGAAGGCCGTACGCAAAGAGCAAGGGGCACTGGACGCCGCCGTAGAACAACAGACCGTGAAGATCGCCGCCTAAGATTATTGGCCTTAAGGGACCGTTTCTCCACTACCAGGTCCATTGCAAATGAATGGTTTGCAGAACACGGAAGACCTATTGGCATGCGAAGTGTTTACCGACGAATGAAAAGTTTTGGCTTGTTTTCAAACCGGCCACACTGGGTCCTCCCTTTAACTCGAGAACACCGACGTAATCGCCTTGAGTGGTGCAGACAACGGTCACTCTGGGATCAGGAATGGAACAGTATTGTCTTTAGTGACGAGTCTCGATTTTGTTTAGGCATGCACGATGGTCGTGCCAGGGTTAGAAGGCGACGTGGTGAAAGGAGTAATCCACAGTTTTTTGTTGAAAGACATGTTCATAACACTGTTGGAGTTATGGTTTGGGGTGCTATAGTTTATGGTTCCAGGTCACCTTTAATCTTCATCAGAGGTAACATGAACGCGCAGCGTTATATCCACGAAGTTCTAGAACCCCATCTTTTACCCTATCTTGACACCCTGGCAGATCCAACTTTCCAACAAGATAATGCCCGACCATATGTTGCAAGAGTCACAATAGACTTCTTTCAACATAATGATGTCACATTGTTACCATGGCCACCAAGATCTCCCGACTTATCCCCAATTGAGCACGTGTGGGATATGATGGGAGATGGGAGATTGCTCAATTTGCAACGTCCTCCTCAGACTCTAGAAGCACTTCGAGAGGAGTTGGTGGTTGCCTGGAATGAGATACCGCAGGAGGACATCGACCACCTGATCAGAAGCATGCCTAGGCGCGTTGGAGAATGTGTAGCACATCAGGATGCATCCACACATTATTAAAGGTCAAAGGGCTTGAAAGCAGTGCAATCATTTTGAAATTTTTATCATTTACTTATTATGCTTCATTAAGTACTCATACAAAATTTTATTAAAATAAAACCATTTAAACTGGATGTTCGGATTTATATGTCACTTAGTATATATTATAACTGTGTTCTGACAAATCTTCGATATCAAAAAATTTGGAGAGCTTGATACTGATAGTTCAACATAAAAACTTCCCAATTTTATAAACTAACAAAATTCGACTTTTCATTTTCATTGATTGTGAACTTATTATATATGGGATCAAGCTTGAACAGTTATTTGTCGGTTTGTACAGAGACAGGAAGTTTGGAACGGGGATACCTGAAACTAAATAAGGCGTGACCAAGAATTGTATTTTTATTTCTAGACAATAATAAAACAATATTGCATTCACCCGGATTTAACGAGTATATAAATAAATTCGACAGTACTTTAAACAAACTAGAATATTTTCAAATTCTACAAAGCTTACACCAATAGCAGGGTCCACTTGCTATATACAGTGTGTCCCAGACTCGCTTCTCTATACAGGGATCTCGGCTCCTGTTATACATACAGCAAAGGTTAAACGGGGAAAGTTTTAGAGGAAACTTAGCGCTTTCGATAGCTGGATTCAGATTTACGGGCGGTCAATTGGTTTTGAAAATATCAGCGAAAAACAGAAAATGTCGGAATTTGTTTTTTGCCAGTAAATCCAAAACGGTTAATTTGACAGCTGTCAAAATGTAACATTAATCGGACAATCTTTTAAGACAAGTAAGATAGCATTTATTACATGTCTCATTGGTCTTTTGTTTTCCAGCAAGCCGCCTAAACTTTCATTTTTCTCACTCTTTGACAAGAGTGTAAAATTTCCAGTCTAGTGATGTCTCACAAATGCATAAAAGATTGGAGTATCACCGAAATATCATTACACGTAATATTATTGTACATTAGTTTTTTCTAAGAAGGCCATGATTTATTCAGAAAATAACATTAACTAGTAAGGCGGGAGGATCAAATTCATAGGAGGTTAGGTTTCGGTCAGAACCCGCTGTTTCAGCAGAAACTCGCGCAGGCCGCAAAATTTGGCATTACGGACATGCCGACTGGGAGAGGCTTAGAGACTTCTTCTCTAGCTTTCCTTGGAGAAATGTCTGTTACACTGACGCGGATGCGTCGGCTGTCAGTTCTTCAATAACCGAAATTAACTTCGTCGGAATGGAGGAATACATGCGTCATACTGCTGATATAATAGAACTGCTTGATTGTGTCAGTATTTGCACCACTTACTTGATTTGTTTAATGGGCAGTTCAGAGTCTTAATCCTTATTACATACTAGAAGACCCCGTTGCGCAATTTGTCTATAGGCAGTCTGGAGACGTCTCAAGACACGATCTATAGATGAACTACAGACATCCTTCTTTGTCTTGTCTAGCGTCCATACGATAATGTGAATTTTTTGGTCTCATGTTCGTTTTCGCAATCAAAGACATTGCTTTGTGTGGAATGGACTGGGATATGTCTCGGGGTCCTCAGAATGTTTTATTTATTTTTTGTCGGTTAACAGAGCAATCAAGTTTTTTATGTTTGAATCTTTAATATTATTACCCGAGTTAATTATAAATGCCACGTACTTATTTTTTTCTCATATAACAAAATATTGGCTTTCTGAGGATTTCTGAGCAATTTCCATGTTTTTTTTTCAAGCTGTCCTTGACCAGATAGAACATAATGGATTTAAGGAGCAATAATAGGATAAATTCTAGAAGTTCCACTGATGTTAAAAAATGACCAGCCCCAAATATCGTTTGCGCCCCCCCTAGATGAAATCCTGAAACTGCCCTTGATTAAAGTACAATTTTTGTGCACATGATCAAAAGTAACCTTTTTCAGTCTCAGGTATACCTTTCCATTCTTTCTGAATTTAAAACAAAAAAAGCTTCTAGTGAATGGTGATATATTATAACCTGTTTCTGGACAAAGAGTTGGTAAAACATAATCCCATAGATATCTTCACAATCAAAGAAAATGAAATATATCGTATTTGTTAGGGTTACAGAATTCGGAAGCTTTCATTTTGATTAAAAAACTTTCATATCAGTATTTTCCATTTTTTTCATATCTTAGATTTGTCGTAGCACAGTTATAGCTTTTAAACTTTCATATCAATATTTTCCATTTTTTTCATAATGAGCCGTATTCGTAAAAGAGAAGCATATCCTCGGAAGCATAAGGTAAAAGTATAAGGTCTTGCTTCGGAGAAAAAGGTAGAGGTATAAGCATATCCTTGTTTTCAAATTCATAATGATTACCTTATACTCGCGAGAATATCCTCCAAGAAGAAGTAAAAGGTTGACTGGTATTTGTATCTTGAGCGGCATGTCCGGACTTGTTCCAGCTTGTAGTTGACGTGGGAGTTCGTTCACTCAGCATCACTGACAGTTGTACTCCAGACCTTACACAGACCGTTCCGTATTTTTACTGGATACAGTTTTTTATCAAATTAATAAGCATGTCATCCTCAAGTGATGAGGAAACTATAGAAAATAATGGCAACGACCTGCAGTTCATCGCAGATGAAATTGCCATTGCTCCCATTATTTTGCAAAAGTCACAAGTTCCAAAAATAAAAATGAGAAAGGACGATGCCTTGAAGAAGATGTTGAAAAAATACGAATCTACATTCGGTAAACCATTAGATACTAAAGGCTTATTAAAAAAAATCAACAACATGAAATCAAGATTGAAGAAAAAAAAACAGATCTAAAAAAACTGGTAATAAAACAATTAAATTGTTAGATTGGGAAAGAAAGTTGCTGAAAGCTACCGAAGGTGATTGTAATCCTACAATTGGGAAAATTAGAGGTGCCATTTAGGTTGGTAGTGTTCAAGAAGAAGGAAGTGAACTATATACCGAGTGGAGTGAGCAAACAGTTAGTATTACAGCACCAGTAATTCATAATACATTGCCACCAAAAAGAAAATTAGCAACAGAGAAATACAAAACTGAGGAAACCAAAGGGTTAACTACAAAAGAACTGCAACGTCTAGTGCTATTACAGCAGTACCAAACAAGTATTTTACAACAAGAGTATTATAAAACGAAATTAGAAATGATGCAGCGTCAGAAGCCACCTGTAACTTATGATGTTCACGAAAATAAAACTTATTATAACTTATAAATACACACTTTAGTCAGTAAAACTATTTATTATAATACTCAAGTTTCTTCTTATTTGTTGACCTAGTTGGCGGAGAGGAAGTTCGTCATTCTCATGATTTTCTTCATCTTGTTCTGGATCTTGTTCGACTAACTCAAAGTCAGGATCGCCCAAGCTCTTCGCAACATTATGGAGTACAATACAAGCAATAATTATTTTCGGTACATTTTCCAACTTTACCCGGCAAACATACTGTAGGATAGGAAACCGACGTTTTAGTTGGCCGAAACAGCGTTCAATTATAACTCTTTCTTGTTTTGAAAGCTTATTATAATTTTTCTGCACCTGGAGTAGGATTTCTGAAGGGAGTCATATGGCATGGCTCAATACCATAACCGTCATCGCCAAGTAGTACAACATTTGCTTTATTTATTAGTTGTGATCTAGTCTGTGAATTTCTCCATATTCTGTAATCATACACTGATCCAGGCCAACTGACATCAACACTTGTGAACATCTCTCTGGCATCACAAAAGTCGCTTGCACATTTAAAGTAGGTTTCCCTTTTCGGTTGATACACTCATCTCCATGGCGATTTGGTTTCAGGATTCCTATAAGTGTACAATCACCAATTGCTGTCGGTAATTTATAGATGCTTTGCCATATCCGCTTGGCCTCCATCAGTTCATGGTTGTCAGTTGGAAACTTGATGCATTCGTTCGACTGTGCAACTATGCTGTTCACAACTCTATCCACAGCCCGAGATACCGTTGATTGACTAACACCAAGTTCCTGACCAATACCTTGTTGATATCCAGGGTCACCGAGATATCGTAGACATATCTTCACTTTATGAATACATGAAGGTGCTCCTCCTCGGGTTTCCTCATTCTCAACTAAAAATCTGTCCGCAACCTATTGTACATTTGCTTCGTCGAAGCGATATAATTTTTTGAGGTCACGAAAAAGTGATGGTAAACGAGGTTTGTACGTTTTAACGTCCCTAACATCCACAATTTCCGCCATCATCGTTTGACCACCTTTCGTTACGAAGTTGAGTCTGCTACTGACCACACTGAGAATTTTTGAAGGATATTTCCTATTCCAAGTATAAGGTGAAGATTATGAATATCCTTTTACTTATGTCACTGCTTTGAAGGATATGCTTATACTCAAAAAGCAAAAACATTTACTTCAAATTATTATAAATACCATCTGGAGGGTTTTCTTCAAAATTTGCAAGTACAAGGATATCCTTTGTTTTATGAATACGGCTCAATATATGTATACATCATTCAGTAAAATACAATTTGTTCTTTTGTATTCCAAATCTAAATAAAATAATCCATTAAAACTAGGCAAATACTTTTACCTAAGCCAATGAAACAAATTTAATAAATATAACTAATTTGATTTACTTGTATCCGGTAAACGGAGTTTAATTAGCTTATCAGCTCTCAAAAAGTTGATCAAATGTTGTTATTGGCCTAGCTACAATTTATATTGGTTCAATTGAGTTTTTTCTTAGTGAGTGCTTTAAGCAGTGCCCCAAAAGGATATAGAAATCCCAGAATCCATACGCTTCGCCCATGACCCCCCATGAGGTAAACCATGGTTACCACCGCGTCTTATTCTACTTTCTCTTCACAAGTTCGCGACGAGCGTCCAACACAGCGTCGATACATCTGGTAGTATTAACGCAAGCCGTCAACGGATTTATTATTCCTCAGTTCATTCCACTTAGGCCCATGAATGAATATAAAGTTTTTTTCGGGAATTCCCATGAGTGTCGCTAACCGCTAACGCGAGTGCTATGTGGGCCGAAATGTCCGCCTTTTATCTCATTTCTGATAAGTTATTTTGCGAAATATGAATATCGCAGCGTTCGGGTTCGCTCTTTGTGTGCTTGTTCCAGTTTTTTCAATATGTGCGATTCTTGAGTCAGGTCAGTATTTTAAGTTCAAAGATTTAAGCTTGTGGGCTAGTGTTTGCCTATAATGTTTGAATTTAGCGTATCCGGATGTTGAACCGTTATGAATTAACCATGATTGTGAAATACGAAACATCAAATCGAAACCATAGAACTCTAGAAAAACCAAAAGGTTCCACGTCAAAATTATTATTGATGTGAAAAAATCCGCAGATTAAAACAAATGAAATTCAATTTATGGTAAGATAAAAGTTCAACTGACATTTGAATGGCCCAGCCTTGGAATGGCCAAGAACTTGAAAAACGCTCAAAAATATTTTTCGGGTATCAAGATGCGCAACTTAACAATAATAAATGACATTCAATTTAAAATGAAAGTTTGACTACGCCTTGGATTGGTCAAAAACTTGAAAGACGCTCAAACATATTTTTTTGTATTTTTTCATCACCTCAGACCGATAGGAATGTTTTATTTGAATGACCTACACTACACAGAAACAAATTCTAATTATCTTGAAAGCTCTTGGAATCAAAAATAATCTGAAATCTGATTATCGCAGCGCGCGGGTTTGTTGTCTTTGCGCTTGTCCCAGTTGTCACAGTATGCGGGATTCCTGGGTCAGGTCAGTATTTTAAGTTCGAAGATTTGAGCTTGTGAGTTTCTCTGCTCTAACGTTTGAATTTAGCGTATCCCGATGTCATACTGACATGATTCTAAAATACGAAACACAAAAACAAGAAATCCGCAACTTATGATAAATGAGATTCAATTTAAAATGAAAGTTTATTTAACATTTGATTACGTCTTGGAATAATCAAAAACTTGAAAGACGCTCAAAAATATGTTTATGTATTTTTTAATCACCTTGGACCGCTAGGAATGTTTTATCTGAATACCTTTGAATGTATGTACACAGGAAGAAATTCTAAATATCCGGAAAGCTCCTGGATGCAAAAAATATTTCCGATAAATTATTTTGTGAAATATGAATAGCGTGCTGTTTTGCTTTTTGTGTGCTTGTCACAGCTTTTACAGTATGTGCGGTTCTTGAGTAAGGTCAGTATTTTATGTTCGAAGATTTAAGCTTGTGAGCTTTTTTTGCTCTAATGTTTGAAGCGTATTCGGGCGTTGCAAGATTATGAATTAATCATGATTCTAAAATACGAAACACTAAAAAAAAATTTTCACACCAACAAACATCTAGAAATGGGTCGAAAAACGTGCAACTTATAATAAATAAAATTTACTTCAAAATAAAAGACTAACATTTGGCTATGCCTTGGATTAATCAAAAACTTGATAGGCGCTCAAGTATAAATGTTTGCATTTTTTCATCACTTTGGACCTTGGAAATGTTTTATCTGAATAACCTCAGAAATTATGTACACAGAAACAAATTCTAGATGTTCTGAAAGCTCCTCGAAATAATGAATAACTGCGGACATTGAATAGGATTGTAGTTGCCTCTGTACCTACACCCCACCCCAAATTCCAACCCGTCCCAAAATATTCTAAATACAACTAAGAATCATTAAAATGCCTAAATATGCACGTAACACCTGAAACTTATCCTGTGGTTTTCATGTTGATCATGCTCCAAGTTTGACTGGCCGAATCAAATCCCATGTGTTTAGAATTCCTGTTTATTATAGGACGTTTTGGTTACTACGTTGACCTTCTTTGAGTACAATTACTAATTATTTTACAACGTATTTATTTTATATGTGGTACGATTCGGCCAGAAGAACATAAGGGATTATCTAAATATGAGGTTTGAACGATTCTGATTTTTTGCGAAGCCTCCTTATACACGAAAACCGTTTGTTCAATATATATAAATAAAGGCTCATCTACTGTTGTTTCTTATTGAGTCCGACTATTTATACAATTTCCAACTAATACCTCGGGATGATTCTATAGAGTGTATAGAGAATAATCTAGGGCAGTCTCGAAGTAGGCGTCTTGACTCCCGATCTGCAACTTTCAATCGCAGACTCCTGAACAATTTCGGGGGGCGCTAGATGATAATTGATTCTTAAAACAGGCAGTAGACGAAATAAGTTTGAGAAACTCTGATCTAACAAAACAAACTCCTCATGTTTCACTTAAGGGATAACACCACTGTAATGGACTTAAAAAAGTGATTTCTTTGTCATGTCTTTTCTGTGGAAGAAAATGCAATAAAATAATAGTACTGTAGGAAGTTATTGAGCATTTTACTAACTAACAAAAAAAAATATTATGAATAAATACTCAGTGCTGCTACAAATTTGGATCTAGGAGAAAGGAAAAACAACATATTGTTCATATTTGTAGCTAAAACATCACACAGAAAATTTCAAAATATTTATGTTTGTATCGTTGGCTAGTATTTGAATTAAACCGTTCAATTGTAGACGAAAAAAGGTAGTAATGTGTTAGTAAATAATGATTGAATCAACTTATCGAATGTCCCCTACGTATTTCTCTTCTAAATATTATTTTAAAGATATTGTGAAAAATTCGAATGAAAAGAATTATATTTGATCGAGTTATGCTGCGTACTGTTTTGAAAAATCGCCTTTTGAGAAAAACACTGCGGTGCTGCCATCTTTGAATATTTCTTTGTGACATTTTTCTTTTTGTTACTTAAATATCATTAATTAATATCATTATCTTAACACTATTTCTTAATAGAAAAAAAAGAAAGAATTCTCTTTTTAGACCGTTACCTCTTAAAAACTCCTATAACTCATATTTTAAAACCTCTTGTTGCTACAAAAATGGATAAACCATTCGTCATAATTCTGTAATTAGGAGAATTTATTATACTGGTAATTTTTCGTCATACTTTTCGTCATAGATTGATATATGCAATAACTCATTTCCTATTTAATGCATGATCACCTGTCCACAAGTGTTTCTTGCCTCCCACATCCCACGCACAAATTATCAATAGTTATACACTTAATTTGCATTTCATCAAAATTGTCTATTCAAATTAACCGAACTTCTCACAATCTGTTATAGATCCGCTATGCGTTCTCAGTTGCCAATCAATATTCATAGTGCAATACAGAAACAGAATAAAAATAATTATAAAAACAGAATATAGTAGATTGGCTTAGTAGTTTTTATGCATTGATTTGATACCATTTTCAAATTACTTTAATGTTTTTTGGTCACAGAAAATGAGATTCAGTAAATTTCATATTTCTTTAACACGTCTTAAGAGGTTGAGGTTCCAGTAGACCAGGATATCTAGACCTTTCGAAAAAACGGGCGTCAAGTAGGGGAGACTCGGGCAAAAAGAACCATAAGGGCAAAAGGAGTCAGTTGAAAAAAAATATTTCAAAATTCCCGCCACTATTTTATATTTACTTCTGGCATATACTGTAGTTCTCCAGTGTTTGATTTGATACCCATCCAGATAAGCAAATCGAAATAATTTGCCACATCATTTTCGTAATGGAACAGCTGGGGAGCAATGGTACGAGTACTCAAATGTTATGAAGCGATATCTCGAATTAAGCCTTAGAACTCCATAACCTACAAGCATTGCCCGGGCTTGTGGATTTAACAGGCACCAAGTGCAGTTATTTTTTGATTATTTAAATAATATAATGTACCATGCCACGTCTGCGGAGATATTTTTGGCAACTCTAAGTCTGTCGAAACATGGATTAAATGCAATATGTGTCAAAACTTGGCTCATCAATTATGTGCTGATTACAACAGAGGTATCTATATTTGCGACAAATGCAAGTTATCAGTTTTGATTTCCTTGAAATAAATAACTGTTAATATACTTCCTCTTTTAGTTAGGTTTGAAATAAAGTTCTTCTTGCTCACATGTATTTCATACGCTGATTACTTTTGCCCGAGGCGTTGGTTCTTATTGCCCTCATATGTGGGCAAAAAGAATCAAAAGCATGTTTTCGTTTAATGTTTTTTTTAAGATATATTACTATAATTATACATTTTTATAATTTATATTTTGTTTCTAAATGTAATAGAGTTTTATTTCAAATTAAAAAACTAATAATTAGGATTTAATAGAAGATTTTAAAAGCTGGCAACTTAAGGTGGTTCCTTTTGCCCGAGTCTCCCCTACATACGAGTATCTCCCTCTCTACTTCCTACGCCTTCGTTGGAGGTTTCAAGAAAAGGGATGAGTCAAATTAAAACCAAAAAGTTCATTTAGGTACGATACATCTTTGACTTCTGCATTTCAAACTATATAAAGCAAGTCTATCATATTTCTGTTTCAACGGTAGATGTGGGGTAAATATGGGTAACTTATTATGTCTAACAGGTGCATAGCATCGCTGACTGACACCAAATATGCAACAATTTACAACCATTTACCGCATACAGGTTGCAATGTACAACTTTCATCCCCTCCAAACACTGTCTGAACATGAGCAGGAATGTCTGAGACGTTGTAACACTTTGTTCCAGTGATTTCATTTCCGTCGGCTCTGAATCAGTTTTCAAAATCTACGACTATCTAAACGAAGAAAGTATTAAACTCGCGAAATTATTCGAACTTCGGTTCACAAGTTTTCTGTTGCTTGAAGATATGTGCCTCACACAAGTCCGCGTTTCTCATTTGTCGGTTTGTCAGTCCATGTCTGTTGTATATTAATGCGTCATAAGTACTGAGTCAATCTACTTGACAAAGTATTCAGAGAAGCATCATAGATGGCGTAACAAAAATCGAAGGTAAAACGAAATTAAAAAAATAAAAAAGCATCGCAGAACGTTACAGTGGTATGTACCCCTAATATCCAAATATTGCTAAAATATAGATAGATTTCTCCTGTAGCAGTATGTCGTGACGTTACTGTTCAAAAAGCTATGTGGTATTTCTGCAAGTGGTCCACTGATGAGAAGAGCTTCAAAATGAGGTCTTATACGTTCAACTTGCTGCACGGGTTAACTTGTTTTTGAAGAAAAATGTCCTTTAATTTTTTAATTGGTGCATAACGTCAAATATGAAATCATGAACAAAAATTAAAGCTTTATAGAGATGGCTCACTGGCTCGTAGATTTGAACGTAACACGTTCATACACTTCAGACGCGGGACTTTTCTACTTACCCTTGAGCCCAAAGTCCGACTTAGGTACGCCCCTTGTAGACATCTCTTACTGAAATAAATGGGGAAGTCTGAAAAAGATTTATGTATAATTACTTAAAATAACATTGGCGTCAACGTAATGTTAATAAACTCGATTGTTTAAGTAAATGTAGCCTTCATCTTCGAAAGTGATGAGAACGAAAATAGCAACCATTGTGCAAGCTCCTTTCAAATATCTTGGAGGAAGCTGATGAAATTTTTTAAATAGAGTGAATCGAGACTTCCTGGCTCGATGTCTTTGATGGTATTATAATATGTACTTGGAATTTCACATTGATTCGTTTATTCTGCTAGTGTACATGGCCGCCCATAAGAGGGGCAAGGGGGGAGGGACATATGCCCAATGGCTGCGGTTTAAAGAGTAATTTTTTATGCCTAATCAGCCTAGTAGGGAGAAGCCTAAATACCAGGGCACCGCGGCTGCTATGGGGAGCTTGAAGAAACTTTGTTAATCAAATTTGTGAACTGCCTAAGGTTAGTATACCATAAATGGAAAAAGTCTCCACAGATAGATTGTTTCGCAATCTCGCTACCCTAGGGACAAAGGAGCGGTCGTATCCGCCAGCTCTGGATGTACGAAGTTTGACACGGTTATGATGGAAGGTCGAAGTCAGGCGGGTCTGTCTGGAAGGCACACCGCTTGGTGGTGTCCTTGAGGAGAGCTCTGTGGAGCAAAGTCCGTTGACATAGCGGTATAAGAGAGCTGCATCCTCGACGGCAGATGAGTCGGTGCGAAAGGGTCCCGAGACTGTCCGCTAGAAAAGAGTCATCGATCGCGAGTGTCTTTTTAGTCCTCAAAACAGCCCTATCTAGAATTTTCTCCCACCGCTTTAAACAGCTACCAACCCTACTTCAAACTGGTTGACTGGGTCTGTAAGCCTAACCTGCCCGTCTCAGAATTTTGTTATATGGGCGCTCATTTGGGCTTCATAAAGAAGCGGTGTCGGTGTAGCTAACAAAAAATTGTTTTAGGAAATTTGGCAAAGATCAGTGAGTTTATGCTGTAGGATTTGTACAATTTAAAGAAAATGTACAACAAATACATTCAGGTGTGATAAATTGAACAGCATGTACTTAGTTGAAGTGATATCTATGTACGATGATGAAATTTTAATTGATCACATATTATGCAACTGCATGAGGTGGTATGTTAATATATCTTTTAAGTTATATTATATCGCTTAAAATCACATACGTTTAATTACTGTTTTTTCAACAAAGTCGTGAGTGAATATACAGGGTGTTCAAAAGTCGACTCTCAACGGTAAGAGATACGAAGTCGTGTCAATACGGGCAAAGTTGTGCATTTAGGTAACTAAAAAAATGACACTTAGAAACTTTCACATTTCCGAGTATTTTCGGAGATGAAAAAAACGAATATTCCAAAAATCGTTTTTATTTTTTTCTAATTTTTTTTGGAGTGGTAGTCAAAAATAAAAAGTACATTTACATTGCCAGTTTTTCTCCTCTACAAGATGGTATAATTAGAATTTCAATATGATGTTCCATCTCTAGTCCTCCTTCATCAACTTTATTTTTTCTTATAGACACCATATTGGACTTTAGCACACAGAGTATTTAATCCTGATTCTAAAATGTATTGTATGCCATATATTGTCACTGCCAAACCTTATAGTTATTTCAAAAAACAGAATTTCTTGAAATTACCATTTAGTCATTTGTTTCATAATATCACTCAGTTTTATAACTAGGCATAGGTGAATAGTTTGTATTTCCGATTTCAATGACGTGATATTGTACATATCATGACATGGATTGGTATTATAAGACCTCGAATGTCTAAAAAAGTAATATTCCTATAGTTAATCTAAATTTCTGGAATAAAGGATAACCTAATGCTAAAACATTTTTATATTCGTTAAAGATCGCATTGAAAACTGTATTTGCAATTAATGGAAACGTTTTGGGGTAAATAATAGTCTTGGCTAGGTAGCAGCCTCTTGAACACGTGTTATAATGTGCCATATCTAAAATGACCCACTCATCTTACTTTTAAATACCTACTAATAATCTACGCCTGAGGTGTTATTTAGCGACTAAATATTAGTTTTTTTAAATAACTTAGGTTTGACAAAGTCAATGTATAGTAATAACAGGAAAAAATCTAGCGCCGTTAAATCGGGTGACCTAGGAGGCCCCTGTGGGGACATGTAAAGTCTTTGGTTTACGAAACTCCAGTAGAAACAGAGCAAGACTTAATTGGACGAATTACAGCAACATTTGAAATCATTCAAAACGATTATGAAATTTTTAGTCAAGTCCGCCGAAATCATGTGCGACGTTTAAATCGGCGTTTTCAGGTTGGAGGAAGACATTTTGAACAATTGTTGTGATGATATCATGTATAAAAGGCAAAAATTAAATGCATTAAATCCTATTTAGGCTATTCATCGTCGTTCTAAACTTTAACGCATCTTAGGGCCGTAGTGCCGTAGTGACTATTTTCCGGATATGGGTCCCTATACTCAAATGTTTTCTACTGTTACACTGAATAACACCTACAAGTTTCATCCCATAGTTCTGAAACACCCTGTATACATATGAATTTTTCTCTGGGGACTTCGTGGAGCCAAGCTTTTATTTGTTTCTTAAATGAATTCAAATTGCTTCTTTTTTGTCAGAGGCTGGGATTGTACTTTATATCACTGGACAAAGAAAAATCCAGGGTCTTTGAATGACAGCAGCAGTGTTCAATTTGACTCAATGAAGACCTGCTTTTATACGGAAGAGTAATAAGACTGTACATAAATATATAACTGTTTGATGTCAAAAACTTTAGCCTCAACCAACCACACATTGGAAGGGATAGGTCTTTTTTTGTATATCAATTTAAGTATGTATTTTTCTACACATTCGAGATTTATGAGGTATCTTGGGGCCATAGCTCTCAATCCAATGATACTATAGTTCAAGTGAGACAAGTGGGATTATAATTAAAATCCATTGACCTGTGCAAAAATCCATTATGACGTCTATAAGAAAAAATAAAGTTGATGGTTGAGCACAAGATGAAACGTCATATTGAAATTCTAATTACGTCATCCTGTAGACGAGAAGGACTGGCAATGTTATGTATTTTTTATTTTGAAATCCCATTTCAAGTCAAGCCAGGCAAAAATAAAAACGATTTTGGAAAAATTTGGTTTCCTTCTTCTATCTCCGGAAATACTCGGAATAAAATAGTAAATAGTCGAATTTGAAACACCCGGTATACACAGTAGAACTGTATACGTGTTCTTTAGAAAGATTCTTTTGAAATTATGATACTGGAGACACTGCACAAAATTTATAGTTTGCGGTTTTCCCCAAACGGTACCAATGAGCATAGAGTATCCGTATTCCAAAAAATGCAACCGGTAAATTCATTAAAAAGAATAACAAACATTCACAGTGACACATATGGGAATTCTCGTCACTCCCCTTGGGATTTACAGTCATCCCATCAGAGAAACCGATTATGGTAGCGAGTGACAAAAATAAACGAGCTTTATATTTGCTGCAGTAGCATCTGTGAGAAATCCGAATCCTGTTGTCGCCGTCAGCAGTTAGTACCGCAACAACAATTATTAATGAAAGTCAAGGTGGACGTAAGTGCTGCCCATCCTATAGCTTTTAGTTTAGGCATATTGGACCGTAGTACAGTTTGCCTATGATACCACTACTATGCATCTGGCCATCGTGCATGGACTCAGTGGCATAGCTTGCTCCTCGGGTGCCTCATAAAAATTCGTACGGGGGGCAACCCAATTGTGGCGAGTCCCAAATGGAGGCTTAGATTTTAAGTATAAATTTTTGCAAAAGAAACATAAACGCTTGCATTGAATAATTTGACCATAGGCGCCCTAAAAGCTTACGTGAGATTGAGAACTTTCCTTCCTTGTCGGGAATCCCTTTAAGCTGGGGGCCCCGTATCATTGATACCACTGATACTTCGGTAGCTTGCATGAACTAGAAGGTTGATTCCAGATATTAAAAATGGATTTAGAAGGGAGCGTAGCAGCTAGATCATTGCATAGTTTCTTACAGGACATGATTGTTTTGACAGCTACCTGAAGAGGGTGACAGAGATAGAGACAGAGTACACGACATGTGTATATTGCAACATTGAATAGGATATTCCTAATCAACTACTCGAATATGGTAGATGAGTTGAATACCAGAAACAGCTGGAATTAACGCTCGGCGAGAGGCTTACTGTTGACAATTTTGCCGCGCATGTAATGGAGAGCAAGAGGGTTGTTATTTAACTAATAGATGATGCTGAGCAAGGTACATGAGGATGAAAATAGGTCAAGGAACCAATAGTAGATTCCTACTTGCTCGGTTGTACATGTACATAGGTACAAATGTATAGTTCTTTTCATGCTTTTTGGCGGTTACGTCATGAATGATATACGAAATAAATGCCTTCAAAAAAAAAGATCTTTGGTATAAAAACCTTGCGGTACGCTACCCACTATAAAGAAATAAAATAACTATTCTATAAAACACAATCTAATGATAAATTCCTCAAAATCCAAAATCATATTCTGCTCTAATACTAAACGTGATCGCATCCTCCAAGTGTTTCATCAAAAAATTCTATCAGAGCACAATTTAGTAATGACTCTAAGATACTTGGCTTCATTTTAGATACTAACTTATTTCCGTTAGCATGTCAGGTTGTATTTACACAGTTGTACGTCAAAATTTTTCTTTTCATTAATTGTTTTGTTTGTTAATAGTACACATGTCAGTTATTTTTTTAGCATTTTGGCTGTGTTTGTAGGGATTTAAATGAATAGTTTGATGTTTTACTTAAATGGTTGGGATACTAATATCAAATTGCAAAATAAAAACTTTATTGTTTTGTACCTCTTTTACCATCTTTATTTTGTATTCATTTGGTTAAGTGTAAGATCGGCTTCCCCATAACGAATCGCACTTATTTAGCTTTATTAATAATTAATATTAATAAAGACGATATTATTATTATTAAATGTTATACGGCTAAAGGCTAAACAAAAAATGGAAACCAAGCGCTACTTGACAAAAACCAACACTAAGCGTTAACGCTTTCGTAAATGCTGTAATAATTTATATCCGTAAGAAATCCGGATCCTGACGTCATCTCGGCAGTACTGCAGCTAACGGATATGGAACTATTTATACCTGTCTCTCGTTGCAGAGAATTAGGTTAGTGTTACACAGCGAGCAAGTGTGCAGTTAAGCGATCATTTTCTCTCGAGGTTGTCTTGTCACTTGATCGGGTGAAGCAACTACTAGTGAACTTTATTTTCTGCATATAAAACTGTTTATGTCTATGATTTATGTTTATTAATATATACAAGATTATACGTATATACAACATAAATTTAGAATATGCGACAAAAATGTCGTAGCATCTACCAATAAACAATAAATAACACGTAGAACGATCGATTACTTAAAAACTTAACCTAAAAAACTTGAGTTTCAAGTGTATTTGATGGGAGCAATTTTAACTTAGGTATTTTCAAAGTCATGGCACTGCTGGCTGGTTGTACCGGAAGTAGATGCCCACAGACTTATTTTGAATAGAAGACCCTATACATTATTCAATTTTTGGATTCTACTCGAGATTCTGAATGTATTTGAAGATATCATCATATACTTAAGTCTAACCGTATTTGAGATAAATTATACGTAAAAATTACAAATGTAGGTCAATATTGTAACATTTTTTCCCGCGTTTTTGCCTTTGCTATACGTTTTGTAACAAGTTTCTTGTAGTAGGGAATCTGCTTTAGTGGATATTATTCCAGATTAAGATAACAAATAGTAGAGGCTGGTCAAAAAAGGGCATAACGATTTGATTTTTGAAAACCAAAAAAGCCATTTTTCAAATGGAGATCACCATTGCTTGTAACTAATATTAAGCAATGAAAGTATATGACCATCTACTTCGCAAATTTATCGTTTTGAGATACATGGACATATAGGTTCTTCTCTTGCTTAAATGCTCGATGAGTTAATATCAGCTGGCCATAACACGGCGTCACCATGATATCTTTAGTGACTTTAGTAGTTTGCCCGATTTCCGTAATGGTCTCAACTGTAGACAAGCTCATGAGGTCATAAAAAATAGCGTGAAGTAGGTTCACTTTGCACTTCCCACGCAACGCCGTCATCAGTTCATAAAGGATTATGTTCAGCACAAGTTAGACCCTATCGAAGTAAGAAAGCACCAGAGGCAAAGCCTAGACCATGCTGATGAGTTGTCAAAAAGCACGAAACAAGCCGTCTTTGGCTGGACCGACGAAAGCAGCCTGATTAAGTTGGTTACTCTAAGAAAAAAGTTAGTCACGAGCATGTATAAGCGAGAAAATAAATGGAGCAAGTCCGTCAAACGGGTCCGCGTAGTTAGTCCACAACAGCTATATGGCAACGTCGCATCGCCTCACCCCAATATCTGAAAGCATGATGCACACGCGGTAGAACACCAAGTCATGCAGGACACATACGAACACCAGCACGGTTGCCGCTGGCGTTGGAAGTCAGCACACGCAGGGACGCTCATCGAAAATATTTTTCTATCGTCCTAAGTGTCAAGTGCAAATGTATGGGGGGGTCATCTACGATGTGTGATATATGTATATAGTCAAATACCAGAATTGATGACACTAGCAGAAGTCATCGTGCGCCACTGCTTTGACGTGGTACCTTTTGATTACAGTGACGTTTGCCAACATTTCATAAAGAGGCGCCGCATTTTCAAAGGCATCCGCGTAATAGCAGTGTCGTACGATGAGTTTCGCTGCTATCATCAATTTTGGTATTTTACTATAAAAAACTGCCATACACATTCCTCCACCCCCTACAACCACTACAACCACCCAACCCTTTCGAACAACCCCCCCCTACAACCGTCGCCCACAACTTTTTACCCGTAAAGATTTGTCAAAATGATCAGGATCTGGGACTTTTTCCTTCGCCACTGAATCGATTTTACAAAGCTTTTTGTTTTTGGCACCGTAGTAACAATGTGTGAAAATTTCATCAAAATGCGGCCGGCACTTTTCAAGTGATACACGGGCTAATGATTAGCGGACAGGCAGACCGACAGACATACAGACAGACTGACAAAAAGGGCACGCATAACAGCAAGAAAAAAAAACAATGCTTCATTTCCTAAATTCTTGACGATATCAATACATCCTTATTAATAGGTGTATGAAGTAAAAATGGTTTCTACTAATGAATAGGTTTTTTGTGTATTAAAAAATCTTTAGTCATGCCTTGTAATCCTATTTTTTTTAACGTAATATTTCTCAAATATAGTTGCTATTAGCACTTTTATGCTGGGGAGTACTCGGTCAATCTGCTGTACTGCAAGGTCGAGAATAGAAAATGATCAGAAATAAATTCTTTACAGATCAGTTCCAGAGTCGAATAGAAATCCAGCGACATGACGGATGGTTCAATAACCTAGCGCATCCAGATTGGGGCTCTGTAGGTAAGCAGAATGAAAATATAATAATAATAATCGTCTTTATTATGGGCGAATTTTTCATAACTTAGCAATTTTGTAGCTTGTGGAAGCTCGTTACTGAGAATATCTGCGTTGTATGTGAAGCATTTACGAAAGAAAGATGGTTGTCTTGTGGAGAGGCATTGTGAGTGTCCCGCAAATCGAATTTCTCTTGTGTGAATATAACTCCTAGGTATCAGTTCATCCTTCAAAAATGGAGGAATGTCTGTGAATAAAAGCTTATGGGTATTAGTGCCTAAGTGTAACTCATAGAGTTCTTTACTCTCAGCCATTTCATGTCACTAAAATAAGTGCTTATGTGCTCAAATGATCATACTTTCTCAACTTATTGATCAAATAAAAGTCTCCATTCAAATTTCCATTCACAAACCCCCAATCAATTTGTTTCCTAAAATGCCTGCCCATACATTAATTTTTTGGGGTACTGGGTATGCCCTTCTAAAGAGCATAAGGATTTTCATTATATTCCAATACCTGCAGTTACGCTTATTAACAAATCCATTTAGATAAAATGTGCTTTGATCACTGAAGCAGATATTCTTTACGAGTACATGAATTGTATTATGATTAATCGCTGCAGTCAACTCGCCTATCAAAATCATCTTCGGCAGTTTGCCAAGAACATTAATTTTGTGGACCATAAATTAGAATCATGACCACTCTTCCGGCTAGTGTGTAAACCATTTCGGAAGTAAAATCTGAATCAATAAATTAATATTCACTATCCCAAGATGGTCACAAAGGTAACTGAAAGCAAATTAAATTCTTTCTTTCCCTTAGTAACAAATAACTAAACAGGTATTACAATAAATACAGTTCGCCTAGAACATCTGTGTTGATGAAAAACAATGCGGGAAATTCGGATTGTTATTTGGTTGTTGCCACGTCTAATCTTTCGAATTGCTGTTTATGTTGGTAGTTCTCGTTTTAAATTATAAACGAATTGTAGATTTTTCAAACCCTAACGGAAAACATTTTGAACACTTGTGTGATATTTTCGTGTATTTTTGTTTTCTATCTGAACAAATTAAGATAAATAAAGATTTTTATAATTTTCTCGAGAACGAATCAACTGATTTTCAAAAATCAAACGTCAAAATAAAGAACTTTGAAAGACCTTTCAAACAAGTCATTACTCGATATCCCTTGTCATTTAAAATTTTATGAGGGAATGTCTCTTGGGGGCCGAGGGTGAAAGGGGGTGAAGTAGTTTTTGCTTAAAAAGTGGTCCCTCATGACAAATCCTCTGACAGGTCTCGGCGTGTTTTGAATCAGTGGTTCTCGATAAATCCGTGGTGGGAAGTTTTCAAACGAACTCCCTGTATATAAGAGCATTTATAAATCAAGATTATTTACATCTGAGAGGTTATAAAAGCTTTTCCGAACTAGAATATTTTTCAAGTTTTTCTCAAATATTAGCAGTGAATCCGTGTGTTTCAATATATGTAACTGGTAATACGTTAAAATAGTCAACTCCGGCATACCTGGGCGGACTTCTTCTACTTCTTGTCATGAGTATCATTATATTGTGCATAACGCCTTTTAAAAGTAGCTAAATTTTGCTTAATGTATACAAGGAATTTAAAAAGATATATTCCCACAATTGTTAATAAATAATTCTCAATGAATGTATAGCGACATCACTCAATAGTTCCTTAGGCCGAAAATGAAAAGCACAATTCTTTTGTGGAGGAAAAAAGCTCGAGGCCATTCAGAATCTTGTTCCCATGAGATGTTCAATGTAAGGACCCCAGCAAAGCTTACTCTACTTTCTTTTGGTGGAACTCAAGAAATAAATTGGCATTTGTTATATAAATGTTCATTCTAAATATCTATGATTTTTATGTTACGATCACTCTAACAAACGCCGACGAGCTATACAGGTATATGGTAAACGAGATTAAAATCAGGACTGAACATAATACTTTATTGTCTAGATTGGCTTACAGCGTTGACCTTTATTTATGTAACCTGCTTATAATTTTTTCTTTGTAGACATCCAGCAGCAATATTTCGTAAACTAGTTCAGCAGCAGGATCTGTTTTTCAATAAATAATTCATACCAGCCAATTGAAACCCACATTGATCTCGTGAGTTCATGTAACATCTCTCATTATGACAAATTCAAGGTCTTCGTTACACTTTTCCGTGAAAACTAACGGCACACTATAGATCAGTCAATTTCGAACAGCTTTGAGTACTATATGCTACCTTGTCATATTTTCGGACACCCCCGGTATATTCCATTATTCGTATATCTGATGCTGTAATTCGCAAAACGGTAAAGTTATCTAATTAATATCCTTGTAATTATTGATTGGCAGTAATAAAAACACCCGATGCTACAAGTGACATCACTAGAATCATTAAAAAGGAATATAAAAGATGTAAAGTCAGCTGTGTAATATCCGTTTTCTGACGTTATTATTACTAAATTGTTAGATGATATATGCACGAGTAGAAATAGGGAAAAAATGCTCACATAGTTTCCCGATTGGTAGAATGCGATTGTTATTATAAAAGTTAAGTTGGATCTGATTATTTCAAATTCGGATCCAAATCTTACGTGTTTCTAACAACAATTTTTGTTAAAGAAAGTCATTTTCTCGAACACATCGTCACGGACTGTCATTTCCAAATTTAGCGCGAACTGTTTGGATCCTACTGTTAGTTGTAACTAGCTGTAATCTAGTATTTCGAACGGACAGCGGCCGTTTAAACTAACAAAGTACATATTATGACAATTTTCCATCAAAAGGACAAAACCAGAACAAAACACAACCTCGTGTCGAATAGAAAAAAAAATGTACTTGGCTAGTTTATAGACACATATAGTTACAGATACAGCTAGTTTATTATAGACACCGTGCATGTACACACTTACCTGTTTCCAAGGACTTCAGTATCAACCAGCCTTAACTAAGAATAAAAAAGTTTCTTCTGTAAAAATGTTGGTTGGTTATGGAAGAAAAACTGTGGACAACCAGTGGAAATGGACCGAAGACAAAAACAAAACTCGAACAAAACGTAACCCGCTTGATGGAAACAATAGATTTGGCTTTGTTACAGTTTTGTTTTCATTTCTTAGGTTCTAAAAAATACAGGGTGACGCAGAGGAAACGCATGTTTTCTGAGTGAATAGTATTTCGCAAAGAGAAGTAGGTTGACCTTGCCTCACCGCCAGCAGAGAACACAGGCAATGCAGTTTTAGCCATGGCACCGTGGAAAACTGAGCATCGTGTGTTTGCCGTCGAGCAATTTTTCCGAAACAATGATTCTGTAGTCACCGTACAACGTTTATTCCGTCGTCAGTTCAATGTTGGATCTGTGATGAAGAGGAAGCGGTACCTGGCCCGTACCGTTCGAACACCAGGCAATATCGAAATCGTGAGAAGAGCGGTCCTTGATAGTCCTCAACGGTCCACTAGGTGACAAGCTCCGGCTCTGTGTATGTCCCGTCGATCGTTACAACCCATCCTGAATTAGAGAAAAAGCAGTTTGCCAGCTTTATTGTAACCAGACGGGAGGTGAAAAGTGCGACTTGGGCAAAAATAAACAGAAAATAAATAATAGTAGGAAAGGTGCGGCAGTTTCTTTACAGGCTAATAAAATGACAGTTCCGTCAAATGAAAAGTTGCCTCCTTGCCTGACGTTGATAGAGATAGAGGACACTTCCTAAATGTTTTAATGGTGGTATTTGAATCTACTGAGAATGGTTTATATAAGTTGGACAACCAGTTTGGTGCAGTGCCCGATTTTTGTTTTAATAATAGAAGGTCTTTTACTGACACTTAATATGCAACAATTTCCAACCGTTTACGACATACAGCTTCCAACCTACAGTTTTCATCGCCTCCAAACAATGTCTGAAAATGAGCAGAAATCTATGAAACCTTGTAACACTATGTTTCAGCTATTTTATTTCCGCCTCCCCTGAATCAATTTTAAGACTACCTAAACCTGGAATTGGAAGTATTAAACTTGGGATAATATTCGAACTTCGCTTCACAAGTTTTCTGTTGGAAAGATATCTGCATCTTACAAGTCCGGACATTTACGTCGATTTGTCCGTCCGCGTCTGTTGTATATCAATGCGTCATAAGTACTGAGTCAATCTACTTGACGAATTATTCAGAGAACTATTATACACTGACGCTCTGTAATGAGTACGAGAGAGAGGCACAATAAGCGTGCGTGATGTATGTTCGAAAGAGTGCGCCAATAGCTTCCGTGACCTCGTACTCGAGTTGCTAGGCAACGAGGTGTTTCAGTCTCTTTCTAACATACATATCACACGCTTATCGAGCTTCTCTCTCATACACGTTGCGACGTCAGCCAAATTTGAACCTCACCGTATGTGTCGATATAGAAACAGTCAAGTCATCATTTAAAAAAAGCATCGCAGAACGCTAAAGCGGTACGTACTCCTAATATCTAAATATTGATAAACTATATGAATATTTCTCCTGTAGAGGTTTGTCAGTGACGACACCACTGCAGACCAGTTGAAGTTTGTAACCCATTGGCACAGTCGGCAGTGGACGCAACGCCAAAGATTCCAAAGTTATTTTGAATTACATCGGACTTCTTAATGATAGAACGTCTTTGATTAAAACTAAAGATGTTACATTTATAACCCTCTACCCCCTTCGACCTCCACCTCCCAAGTTTCATCCCCTACAAAAAAAAAACGGTGTGATTTTTATATAAAGCTTTTTCAATTTCATCAAAATCCGAGCGGTACTTCTCAAGTTATAGGAGGTTATAAAAATTAGCGGACAGACCGACAGACAGACAGACCGATAGAAATAAGTGACATGGTTTTTGGTGCAATACATCCAAAAAACACATCATTTTCGAAATATTTCACGATTACAATACTTCCCCGCCAGTAGGCGTGGGGCGTGGGAAGTAAAAATGTATTTGCACTCAAGTATATACAGGGTGCGGCAGAGAGCATGGACGGTTTTAAAAAAATCATAAAATAGTTAATTTTTACTCGAAAACAAATTTATTGATGGAATCAGGTTCACAAGGAAATACCATTTGAGGCAGTCAAGTGTGGAAAATCACATCAGGCATGTGGTGGCCGAAATCGTTGATGCAGCGCTGGAGGCGTTCTTGGAAGTTCTCCAACATCGCTCTCTCAACTCAGCGCTCTGAGTTCACGGTAACATCACGACCATTACCGTCTTCGAAGAAGTAAGGGCCAATGATGCAAGTTTGCGATACAGCGCACCAAACCGTTACTTTTGGGCTGTGCAGCGGTCTTTCGTGTAACTGTTGCGGATTTTCATTAGCCCAATAACGACAATTCTGCTGGTTAACGGCGCTCTCACAGTCAAGCAGAGTTTCTGAGGGGAATCGGGGGGGTGATAGGGAAAGGCTAGTAGGACGGCGTTGTGACAAGGCAAGCGCTCTACGTTAGAAAAGGATAGTAATACGCAGAGGTGTGCTGTTCGCGTGCCTGGTTGAATTTGCATATTGCACAGAGTCGGATTTGATTTGGATATACGATCTAGCGTACGACTGTTTCCCTATTTTGGCGCATAGTATACTCAGCCCTTATTACTCTTATTACCGTTATTGTATTGTTGTATTATCGTGTTGTTATTGTTGTGTTGTTATTGTTGTGCTGTTATTGTTGAGTTGAGAAAAGTAGGTACCAAAACAATTATGAATTTTAGCATTCATTTTGCCAATAAATTAGACTATACGTAGTTACTATTATAACTATATTTTATATGTTATTTTAGCTTAAAAATGACAGCAAGGTTTCGCATATGCATTCTCTAACAGAGACAGATGGCATGGATCTTCAAATTCAGGTGTGTATACCCTTTTTTTTTAGATTTGCACCAGAGGCTGATATCATTTCTGGCAATTCTGATTAAAAATGCAGTAAGTTTACTTCATGACGTCGATAATAGTATTGTAGAGCAGTTTAACTGAATCATAGCTAAATTCATTGGGGGTAAACGGATTAATTATTGCAAGAAGAGATCCTACCAAGGAAGATGTGCTGCAGCCGTAGTGAGCCACAATACACAGCGACCTGTTTGTGTGATCCAAAAGCGGCTACTCCCTAGTTTCAGTCCAACCTCTTTGATTGCTAAAGTTGAAGAAAGGAGAGCGCACAAAAATCTGAAAAGGAAGCTGAAACCAAGGAAAATTAAAATCAGAGATAGTGATACTAAAGAGAACGCATCCTATGGGGAATTCTGTGAGAAGCCTGACATGAGCAACGACGATAGAGGCTGCCAAGGTAGAATTCTTGAAAAAATTTGCAAAAACCGACTCCAAAATTTCCCAGATCGAGCAAGCCACAAAATCTCAGGATTGCAATTTGTGGCGTCTTCATCGAAGAATGAGGTTGACTGCGTCTCGGTTTGGTGAGGTTTGTAGAAGAAGAGATACAACAAGTTGCAGAGCTCTAGTAAACGCCATAATATACCCAACCGAATTCTTTAGCAATGCATGTGACTATGGAAAAAAGCATGAAAGCGTGGCAAAATCAGAAATAGAGAAATCATATTCGCAATCAGAAGTACAATCTTGCGGGTTGTTTATTGATAGGACCCATCCATTTCTGGCAGCATCGCCAGATGGTTTGATAGGCGAAAAAGGTCTGCTAGAAATTAAATGTCCATGGTCTGCTAGAGAAATAGCCCCTGAAGAGGGCATTCTGAACAAAAAAATTACGTTTTGGATAAACGATGAAATAAATAAAAAGCATAAGTGGTATTACCAAATTCAAGGGCAGCTACACGTTGCACAAAGAGAGTACTGTGTGCTTGGTGTTTGGACCCCGTATGGTTTGAAAATAGACGTCATTCGAAAGGATGACGTTTTCTGGAAAAATGAAATGGAAGAGAAATTGAAATTCTTCTACATGAACTGCTTGCTCCCAGAACTGGTCGATCCCAGAAAAAGCAGAAATATGCCAATCCGCGATCCCATCTTGAAGGCACAAGAGAACCGTTTAAACAAGAAAAAAATCAAATCCAAGCGAATAACCAAAATTTCTGTGTTATGTGCTGCGGTTATAATATGGTTCAAGATGACACACGGGTTGATGACGTCAGTTACACGAATCGCTTGAACGTGTTGGTTTTAACCGCGGTTTTGTTGCAAATTGTTTATTTTAGAAAAGCGCGTATATAATCTCTGATTGTTTTTATTATCACTTAATAATCGGTGCTTTTTCGTCTACAACTGTATATGGAAAGTTTAAATAAGAAACCTTTCATAATATTCATGAGAGAAATGTTTTTTGCAGATTTTTTTTTTAATGATGGAACCATGGCTTTGTAGCTATGATAACTTTCAATTCTCTAAATTTTTCCGCATGTCAAAGAAAACATTTATTGATTCAGCAGAAATGATGAAAAAAGAAATTAGCAAAACCGTATACAGGTGGATATCATCTAGTGAGTTTATATGGCCATATTTTAATATTCTTGTGGTATATGGCTACACAGGATACTTTGTTAAGCATAGGAACTACATTTAAAGTGTCCCCAACAACCGAAATGAGTATAACTAATAAGGTGCTCCACTTTATGGTAAAACTGAAGTCAGCCTGTATCAATTTTCTCAAAAATGAAGCTGAAGTACAATAACAATATCCAATACCCGGCAGAATTCTAACTTGTCACATTTCAAATAATAACCAGAAATATAAAACTACTCTTGAGTTGGGTAAATACCACAATTTTGCGGTGATAACTATGACATATAACAGCTGATTCGTGACGTCACGGATCTTATAACCAAACTGATAACTACACTCGCTTGAACGGATCGGTAAATACCAACCCAAAATGGTAAATACCATTTCCATTTGGTTATCCGCTTGAATTTGATTAAAGAGTTCTTGAGAATTGGCTATTTTTGCTGTACTCGGGTACCAAAATGGAAGAGATTAGCATATTACATTGTACGCCGTTACTAACCCCTTCGTGTCGGCAAATGCGGTGTGCAGATCTCGCTTTAGCAGCGATGTGCGAGATGTTATGCTAATCTTTTCCATTTTGGTACTAGTACCAGATGTTCACTATTTATTGTATATTATGTATATATTGTTTATTTAAATAAAAGTCAATCGTCAGGCTCAATAGCACGTAGCATCGGCTAGCTTTATCTAGTCTGTTAGATGGCGAATATTGAAATGTCACATTGACACGTTAAGCGCCACAGTAGAATCTGAAAATCCAGTCCACTGGGCCAAACTGTTATTATTGTCAAATTAGCTTGTTTTAAGTTTCGGTTTAATATTTTGACTTGACTTTTTTCTCAAATCCTATGATTTTTCCCCTTTTTTGATTTTTTTTTCTGAGGTACTAATTGTATGTCGCGTGGCCCACAGACCAGTCGGGTCGCGTGGCACATAAGTCGCGTCGCGTTTTTTGCAAGTCAAGACTTGCATCATGTCGCGCGTTGAGCACTGTTTCGTGTCATTTATTATTGAAGCGTTGTTGGTATTGTACGTCATCTTGTCCAAATTGCTTTACTGTTTATAAATTATTGAATACCAAATTTGTGATGTCGCATTACGAAGCGGAGCAAAAAAGGCTTGAACAATTGTGTAATGAAATACTATCGGATGAAGAGAGTGGCAGTACTGAGTTATGTGGGGATGTATACTTATCTGATGCGTATTCTCCAAGTGGTAGTGAATCAGATAGTAGTTGTAGTAATTCCATTATTATCTGTATTACTGTTTATTTATACCAGTATTTTGTTTATCCCTGCATAAGACTTTGTCAATCTGTTTAGTTTATAAGAGTTCCTCCATATTTGTGTTCGTTAGAATATCGACATTTACCATAACTTACTGATTTGCTGTGAAATTACTTTGTTCATTTTTGAATGAGAATGTCTGATTATTTTATAAGATTTGCTTTTTGTTTTAGATTTGTAGAATATCCTCTTTTTGTAAAACTCTATAAACAACGTGTTTTTTAATGTTTTCATTTCCAATTCAGTATAATTTGGTCCCTCAGGCCACGGACTCTTGGTTCCCGTAAGAAAATCACATCAGCATGGCACACGTCTTACGTTACGCGGCCAAATATAACTGCCAGCAGTGAGACATATCATGTGTGTCACGAGGCCCAAAGCGCCAAATGAGGTGCGACACACGCATTATATCTCATGACGCTTATCGTGTTAAGTTTATTCTACGATACTCCATAAGGTTAAAGCTAAACAGCAAGTGACATTTTATTTGTGGTAAATGCGTTCACTATATTATTTTTAACTAAAAAGATTACCGCCTCCAATGACCCTGGAACCACCTGGAAACTTTTGGTCACAAAGTTCTGTATTTGATATGTAAATTGGGGGTTTTGTACAAAAGTATGTAACTCGCAATTTCGAAACGGCGGCAATCTTGGAATCAAATTTTTAGTGAAGTACTGTATTCTACAAGGCGACGACTCTTATTTGAGATATTAGCAAGTATGTTATCCGCCATTTTGTAACGGCCGCCATCTTGATTTGAAACTGTTTTCGTATTACTGTTTTGTACAAGTGCTTCCATTTGATATCCATATTGGAGTGATTGAACAAAAATGATTTTTTGTGGTATCACCTCTGAAGCATGGCCTATTGTATAAAAAGAAATGATCAAAATCGATTAAAAATTTCCCCTCTTTCATTGAAGTCTATTAAAAATATCACTTAATGGTCCGATGTTTATCTCGAACGACCGACGTTAAAACTGCTACTGTTTAACTTGGGACAACAAATTATCTGAATACGTCCTTTCTTAGTCCTTACACACCGCCGCGTTGCTTCGACTGGCAGCACGAGATAGTGTATAAAATTCGTGTAAAAGCCTATTTGCAGAGGTTTTCGCGCTTCAAAATTGACGCTTCATTTTTGAATATTTTTCAATGAAATTTTCACAGTGCACTAAAAACAAGACTCCACAGGGTGCTATAGAGCCACTTTTTCGTTTTTTCCTCTGGGTTATTTTTAAAAAAATCGAGAAGTCGAACAACAATTATCTGCACTTCCACCCACCATAACTCCTGAAAAAAATTTTTTTTTAGAAAAGTGGCTCTATAGCACCCTGGACAATTGTCTTCTGAACATACTGTATAAATTTTATTCAAATATATAGAAAAATGGAGCGTCAATTCCGAAGCAGCTAAACCCTTGTAAATGGCCTGAAACTCACTGCGTCGGAGCCGCCTTAACCTTGCTGTTTAGGTGAAAGTGGGCTTCGTCACTCATAAACAAAATGAGGTTCTCATTTTGATCGACCAGTGCTTCCATCTCACGTGCTAAGTTCATTCGTTGTTCATAATCTCCGGGCTGTAACTGTTGCACAATGGCCAATTTGTAGGGGTGAAAGCGGAGATCCATATGCAAAATTCGCCTTAACGAACGATCACTAAGGCGAAGTGCAGCAGCATGTTTCCGGGCAGATCGAATCGGACTGCGAAGAAAGACCTGTCGGACGCGTTCTACATTTTCAGGAGTTCGAACTGTTCGCGGCGCTCCTCTTGGTCTTCTGTTGATCAGTTCACCACGCCTGCGAAGTGATTCAACCCAACGAAGGATGGTGTTTCGAGAGAGAACAGCCCTATGCCGATGAATGTTGAAGTGGCGACGAAACTCACGCTGTACGACGATGACTGACTCATTATTTCGGACGAAACAATCATAGGCCAAAACGCGGGGCTCCACCGTCCAAGGCTCCATAACGACAACTGGTAAAATAATGCTAGGATCTCACGAGTCAAACGGCACCCTCCCCACCTCTCTCGTAGACGGAGGCGGAGAGTACTACCCATTCCAAAAACGTCCGCCCTCTCTGCCGCACCCTGTACTTCAGCTCCTGAGTACAAAGTTAATAAGATATGATTTGTGCAATAAACATCGTTACAACAGGTGTAGAGCGTTAAGTTACCACTAATCTCTCAGAAACATTTAAAACTATGTTTTAAATACCACCTGTTAACTAATTACAAAATACTCAAAATATCTTTGATTTTTTTGTTTCTCTTGCCTTCGAATAATATAACCACAATTCACACAAACAATAGTTGTCACAGGTTCCAGTGTGTCATGGACAAACCGCCCGCATTAGAAGTCAATCCGTGACATTTTTAGGTCAGTCTGCACCATACAGGTTTTTTCCGATAACTAGTTTTTATTTGAATGTAGAAAGTTGCTGTTTGTATGATTTTGAAACATGAACTCTCATTTGAGCAAGATATTTTACAGAACCTGTTCTGCCCATGCCAAGGACACGAAGAAATATTTACACCGTTACAAATTCTGCTCTGCTTCAGCGTGATCTTGTCATTGTTCGTCAATGGTCAGACAGTTGGCTTCTACCACTGAATCTATCAAAGTGCTGTGTCTTACACCTCTGGAAAACCAATCCGGTGCTCGTATACAAAATCTCTATTAGCACCATTGGAGCGGTCTCTAGTCATATTGATCTTTGCGTTGTAGTCACGGATCGTTTCTACTGGTCAGAGCATATACACCAAAGCCAAGAAGCTTCAATACATGCTGGAGTGGTTTTTCAAAGAATCTGACCACAAAACTGGCACCTTCGTTTACAAGACATGGTTTTTTCATTTCATGAATTTACTGGCCCTCTATGGGAAACTGTGCTTGTGCGCGACTGAACCAGTACAGCGTCGGGCAACTGTAATCCCATTTGGAGCTCGCAGACTCAGTTATGAAGATCGTCTCGAGTTATTCCACTGGACTACAGTCTCCGACAGAAGAATTTGAGGCTCATCATAGTCACCTTTAGAATACTTCATGACTAGATTGTCATCAGCCTAAAGCGCCTTTAACGGGGCTCCTACAATCACGAGCACCATCTGCTGACGTAACGGGGGGGTGAAAAGGAAACGATTGTGCGCTGGTCTTAGACGGTGGTCGGCGCTACTTTAGAAGAGGAAAGGATGACTGCGGGTGTCTACTGAAGTAAATTTTTATAATAACAGAGTCGGATTTCGATTAGCGATCTAGCTTGTAAATCGTTTCCTATTTTGGTACTCAGCTAGTGATCATTTAGTATTGTTCTACTCTTGTTACTGTTCGTCGATATTATGTTGTTGAATTATTGTTGTGTTGTACTCTTGTTGTTGTGACTGTTATTGAGTTAATTTTTTATCAAGGTTGATAATGGACAATAAAAGGTCATATGCGACAATTTTAGTTACGAATTCAGTGAGTTTAATTCATGATGAGGACAACAATAGTGTGGAGCAGTTCAACTCTATAATCGCAAAATACATTGGGGTAAGCGAATAAATTATTCCAAGAAGAGGTCATACCATGTGCTACAGCTGTAGTGAGCCACAATACCGAGCGGCCTGTCTATGTGGTCCAAATACATTTGCGTTCTAAGCTTAGTCCAACCTCGCTTATCACTAAGATGGAACAAAGTCTCAAACGCAAGAATCTTGGAAAGAAGCTCAGACCAAAAAAAGTTGATATAAAAATAACTAACAATTCGGATAGCAATTCCAAAGAAAATATATAATAGTTTTATGGCGAATTCTGTCAAAAACCTGACATGAACGACATTGATTTGGAGGTTGCTAAGCAAGAATTTTTAGGGAAACAGAAAAGTGACGACGAGATTTTGCATATCGAACAAGTCACCAAATCACAGAACTGTGCTTTGTGGCGTCTTCATCGAAGGATAAACTTGACAGCGTCTCGATTTGGTGAAGTTTGTAGAAGAAGGCAGACAACAAGCTGTAAAGTTCTAGCAAACTCGATCATATACCCAACAGAGTTTTCTAGTAAGGCAATAAAAAAAGGCAATACAAACATCATTGGACACGGCAGTTCAATCTTGTGGTTTGTTTATTGATCGCACACATCGATTTCTGGCAGCATCACCTCCATCTACCTATTACAGTAGACAAGACATGTACTTAATCCAGGTATAACTACCTAACTGTTTCCTCTTATTTTGACGGCATAAGATATTTTTATGACCCTCGTTCAATTGTTACCATCTACCACACGACCCTTGTAAACATAATTGTGTCTATTGACATGAATAAACGAATTATTATTTCCAAATGAAACTCTTGCAGCGTGCTAAAAACAAAGTCCACAGGGTGCCAGCGATCCACTTTTTCGATTTTATCCACTAGGATCTTTTTAAAATATCAAGAAGTTGAGCACAAATAGTGAGCATTTCAACCCACCATAATTCTTGCGCAAAGACAAAATTTTGTAAAAAGCTCTGATAGCACCGTAGGCAATAATTATGGCCTGCTTATATCCAGAAGAACATCACAAACTGCAGAACACAAAAGGTAACGGCGAAATGGGTACATTTCACGGGTTATGAAATTCAAATGAAAATGCAGGTATAAAATCTACCAAACGATCGTTCTCAAAAACATATTTCCTTGACATATCGATAATTTTAAAGTTCAACGCTAAATTCCCCTATACTTGACTGGAGTGATATCCGAATGTATTCTTCCCTACTGTCGGTAGTTGCAGATCTGTTGGTGTCAAACCTATAGTGCAGGTACTGATTTTTTGAAATCGTGAGCACATTATTCGTCGGATTTTCGATACTTAAATTTCCTGTAATCACTGGGATCAGAAGCTACTTAGTAATAGAACGTGTTTCACTGATTTCAACCCGCCCTTTTTAATCAGTACAATTTTTTATGTCAATGATTAGGTACCCCTGAAACGTCAAAAACGGAGATTCAGCAATTGTTACTTTTTCTTTTTTGTCTATAGCACCTTTGCCACTGGACTAAAACTACAAAGCTTTGGCATACTAGTAACCGCGGGTGGAAATTTCATAAGAATCCGAGAGGTAATTTCCAAGTTGATGATGAGTGATACAGTTTTTCGTGATGTAGATGTCATATGATTTAAAAAACATAACATCTCATTTTAGAAATTTTTCGCGATTACAATACTAAAACGGCTTTAAAATCGAGGAGTATCAGCGCTCGCGATTATGAGTACCTATTTGCAGAACGACTTATCTACGCGATATTATATGAAATAGGGCCACCAAATTATTTGAATACGTCCTTTCTTAGTCCGTACATTGCGCCGCAACGCTTGGTTTGGCAGCACGAAACAGTAGACAAAATTCGTCCAAAATACGATTTGTACAGGTTTACGCGTTTCAAAATTGAAGCTTTATTTTTTGATATTTTTGGATGAAATTTTCACAGAGTACTGAAAACAAAACCCTACAGGGTGCTATAGAGCCACTTTTTCATTTTTTCACTAGATTCTTTTTAAAAAAAGTTGAACAGAAAAAGTGCGCACTTCAACCCATCATAAAACTTGTGCAAAAACAAAATATCAAAAAGTGCTATTACAACACCCTGGGCTATTATCTTCTCAACATACTCTATGAATTTCATTCAAAAATATTGAAAAATGGAGTGTCAGTTTTGAAGCAGCTGTATCCTCGTAAATGGCTTGAAAGTCACTGCGTCGGAGCCGCCTTAACAACTGTCGCGCAGCAATCACAGCTTTAAGCTGCGAAAGGAGGAGCCGTTTAGAACGACAGTCCGACGGTGGTTTCTCCCCAACGCATGGAACAGTTTAGCAGAAAGTGTGCTTAATGTTACGACAGTCAATAGCTTCAAAGTATATTACGATAGGTGGAATGGTGAACAAGCTTTATAGCTAGGAACTTTCTTGTTTTTATTTTATATATTTTAGGCTACGTTTTCCTCTTGCATATGAGCTTATAGTATTGTGCTCTGCTGATTTCTATTTTGCAATAATAATAATATACTAAGTGACATATAAATCCGAACACCCAGTTTAAATGGTTTTATTTTAATAAAATTTTGTATAAGTACTTAATGAAGCATAATAAGTAAATGATAAAAATTTCAAAATGATTGCACTGCTTTAAAGCCCTTTGACCTTTAATAATGTGTGGATGCACCCTGATGTGCTACGCATTCTCCAACGCGCCTAGGCATGCTTCTGATCAGGTGGTCAATGTCCTCCTGTGGTATCTCATTCCAGGCAACCACCAACTCCTCTCGAAGTGCTTCTAGAGTCTGAGGAGGACGTTGCAAATTGAGCAATCTCCTACCCATCATATCCCACACGTGCTCAATTGGGGATAAGTCGGGAGATCTTGGTGGCCATGGTAACAATGTGACATCATTATGTTGAAAGAAGTCTATTGTGACTCTTGCAACATGTGGTCGGGCATTATCTTGTTGGAAAGTTGGATCTGCCAGGGTGTCAAGATAGGGTAAAAGATGGGGTTCTAGAACTTCGTGGATATAACGCTGCGCGTTCATGTTACCTCTGATGAAGATTAAAGGTGACCTGGAACCATAAGCTATAGCACCCCAAACCATAACTCCAACAGTGTGATGAACATGTCTTTCAACAAAAAACTGTGGATTCCTCCTTTCACCACGTCGCCTTCTAACCCTGGCACGACCATCGTGCATGCCTAAACAAAATCGAGACTCGTAACTAAAGACAATACTGTTCCATTCCTGATCCCAGAGTGACCGTTGTCTGCACCACTCAAGGCGATTACGTCGGTGTTCTCGTCGGATTTACATGCCGTTGAGAAACTTGTAAAAATTCCATGGCTGACTGAGGTATCAGGGAAAGACTAAAACTTGGTTAAATCGTTTTTTTTTTACTTTATTTCACGAAATATCAAAATGATAGATGATGGTGTTTTTAAATTTTGTGCTCGAGGTTTCGTGTTTGAGGAACCATAATCAACTTTATTTTTTATATGGTCCGAAAAAAGTACACCCTGTATCTGATAGCATCTTTTTCTATAAATTCAACAATGTATAACATTTTACATTTGCTTTGTTCGTTATATACATTTTTTTATTTTATTTAAGTAGGCGTTGTAAACAAATGCTTGATGTAAGATTTTGCGATTACTGTTGCATATTTCATAGTTATATGATGGAGTAAAATTTCATAAAATTATGTTTAATCTAGTGATATTCAGAATAACGAATAAATTTCTAACACTTTTACTTTATTTACAATATGTGTTCAAATAGGTTGCTATTATTTTCTGATCATAAACATGATCTTCTAACGGTAGAATTTAAAACACCACGCAACATTCCTGGTGTAATCATACCAAGCGCTTCCATTACACATTCTCGTAACTGCTATTCAGTTTCAAAAGTATGCTGATAAACTCAGTTTTTAATAAAAGCACAAACAAAAAATTCCAGAGGAGTTAAGTCCAGGGAATGCTCTGGCCGGAACACGTTACTAGAGGTTCCAATTCACCCTCCGGGAAATTGCTGAGAAAGATACTCTCGAACTTGCCTGGTGTTGCGTGCAGTTGCAGTTGTTAAAACCCACAGCTATGAACCTGGGCCAAAGTTAAATTATCCAGGCAGTTGCAACAATTGAAGGTACCGTTCTGCAGGTAATGAGTTGTGGTAAATAAATAGACCTAGTATTTTGGTCTCTGGAATTCCACACCACATGTTAAACCCAAACCGTTCTTGATGTCTGTATACTTTTTCAGCCAGTAGTTTTTTTTTAGCCCAGCAATGAGTGTTGCGACGATTAGAGATACCATTATTAGTGACCATACTCCCGTCGGACCACATTCTTTTTGAAGTGAAATTAAAATCTTTTTGACACGTAATTGTGTACCACTCACAAACATGCTGGCGTCGTTTGCGATCCCCTGGTCTAAGTCCTTGGTAAATCCATCCTGAATGTATAGGGCTGATATCTATTTTTGCGCAAAATAAATTGGTCTGTGGATTTGGCTACTTCTACATTTTTTCAATTTGCCTAGTTGATATCTAGAGTGCTCAGCAACTGCATGTAAAACACTATTCTGAGTCTCCTCTAAAGATTTCTTTTATCGAGACATTCGTAACAGGCTTTTTGAATGAACCATATTCATTTAAATTTCGAGTCAACTTTAAGAAAACGAACTTACTTGGCCGCCTTCCTTCAGGAAATTTATCAAGATACATTTCTGCATTATTTTTAGTATTTATGCAGTACAAAATTTAGCACGCCAACATGTCGAATTTTCATTATTTTTTTGGTATGTCTTAAAATGAAGACGGAAAAAATAAAAATGATTTGGGCAAAATTTATTTTTTCCAAATATCTCGGTAAGCCATCAAGTTTCTCAGCGGCATGTAAATACGCCCCAAAGAACGCAACTTTTTCTAAATCAACCTAAGCTGTATCTCCCACAGGTATTGAGGTCCCCATGCATAGGATTCCTATCTTGGACACCCTGTAAATCTCATGTTTCACATTTTGTTTCAGACAGCCACCTAGTTCGTCGTGCTCCCGCAGCCTACTCCGATGGTGTCTACATGGTCGGAGGGCAAGGCCGGCCCAGTCCACGTCGTCTCAGCCGCCTTTTTATGGGCGGCACCGATGGCCTGCCCTCCACCAAAAATCGAACTGCCCTTTTGGCCTTCTTTGGTCAACTGGTCAGTGCTGAAGTGGCCATGGCCAGCGAGAGTGGCTGTCCGATAGAGATGCATCGAATAGATGTAGAACGGTGTGACGAGATGTATGATAAGGAGTGCCGAGGAGATAAGTTCATCCCGTTTCATAGGGCCGGATATGATAGGAAGACGGGGCAGAGCCCTAATTCGCCCAGGGAACAGGTAAATAAATTCTTGTATCTTGTTTTTTTAGGACTAGGAGTTGTGGCGGATGCGACAATGGCCCCAAAATTAAGGACGTTGAAGTGGCTGAAAGGAATAAATGGCGTCAAGTAGGTTGAATCTGGCCACTCTCACCTACGAACGTGTACAACAAAGAAATTAAACCGATCAAGCCAGTTTAACATGCCCATACAATTAATTCATAGAAATGTTTCACTGCTCTATCGACAGTGCCCAAGTTGCTATGACTCACCTTGCCATTCGACTCCGTTAGCCTGCCAGCCACGTCAGCGGCAGTAGAACAACAGACTGTGATCCTGTTTTGAGTACAAATGTAAATCTATGACGTGTGAAATAAGAGTAATGATAATAATAAATCATCTGTATTGATTTTCACAGGCAATGAGGTTACGTTATCAAAAATACTATACAATACAATTGGCGAAGTCTAGCGAATAGCTATTCTACTTAACTACTGGAGGGCAGCGCCCAAAACAGTATACAATTAAAACTAGAACTAAACCAAAGAATCGACGAAGTAGACAAAAAAACATCTGGCAAATGGAGTTTTTCAAACAGGATAGAGCAACGCATGAATTCCCAAAGAAACATACATGTAGCGATTATGCTTTTCTTTTTTTACTTCGATACAGAATGTAAAACGACAATAGTGAAGAACACGGATTCTAGCGAAGTAACTCGTCTGCATGCATACATGCACACATTCTGGCCCCGCCTTAGAGATCTGCCGCGTGGTACCTCCGTGTTCGAGAGCCAGAGACGGTCTATCACGTCTACCACAAACATATACACTGACCGTCTTACCACCTACGGATAATCACAATATCCATAGTCAAGAGGGTTCGAACTCGAACCCGCGCAGTGCACGGTGACTGATTAGAAGACCCATAACGTCTGCTGCTTTGAATTTTAAATTACATCATCTTTGTGTTGTTTATCAGAGCTAACCTGTATATGAAACAAAAGTCCTTATTGGAAGACGTTTCACATGATTTATTGACCACATGTAGATATTTATCCTTGGAATCAATGTTTCTGTCAATACAAATTTCCTCTCACATTTTTTAATTGATGAGAACTGAACATCATACTTGACATCTAATTATTCTAATGGAATACCAGGTGTAATATACAAGGATTACTAGAAGGGGTAATAAATATGAATTCTATTCTGTAACAAATATGTATAATGAGGTCATTTCTCACAGTAAACTCACACACATGGTAGCCAATTATCGGGTGATTAACGTCTTCTTTTTTTCTGTCGAGTAACGTGAATTATACCGCAGTACCTTTATCACGAATATGGAATATTTAACTGCCGCGAAATATTTCTGAAGTTTGTCATCTTCATCTCCAATAATGGCAAAGGTAAATGAGTAGTATACAGGATGTTAATAAAATATCTAGCCAAACTTCAATGGTCAATGGTCTGACTACAACAGTTTACATGAAGGTTGATGCAATGATGCTTAGTTTTCATGATACAAGCTGTCAAAGTTTTCATGAAACGCATATATTTCTTAAAAATCTCAATCGTTGTTGAGCTGGTTGTGTTGGAAGTTGTTGTATTTCCGCGTGCTAAGATGTAACGTTGGAAATGAAAATTGAATAAGAAATACGCGACAAACGAAAAAAGTAGCGGACTTAAATCCGGTGATCTGGATGGCCATGATGTGGTTTTAATAAAATAGTTTTCTTCTATCTGCTAATATTCAGCTCATTGCAACAAAACCGGATAAAGGAGCATTATGATTTCTACAAAACAATGTTAATAAAAGTTTTACACCGTTTATCTTGAAGAAGAAGCATTACTGAAACTAAGTCTTCTTTTAAATCACTCAAGGTTTCACATCTCGAAGATAGATCAAGTAGCTTATTAACATCTATACTATAGAAGGATCTCGCTTATTTCTGTTTGTTTAATTTACTATTGTGTAAGAAAGAGGCATTATCATTTTGTTGTTAATTAGCTATTGTTTTAGTTCTGTTCATTTATGTTATGGCCATGGTCTGTAGTATGTACCACACCATAATGTATAGAAAATTGCCATGGAAACATTTTTCTGTAGTAATCGCAAGATGGCGAGGTTTTTTCAAATATATGGCCTTTGAGCATGTCAAAATGTCTCCACAAAGGAAATCCAAGCAACAAACATATACATTGGTACAACATGGTGCATATGGTTGAGGGTTTTTAATCATTCATTGTCTCTCAGTTACTGAACCTTTATTACAAAGTATCTGAGTGTAGGGGTAGAATTTCCAATTTTCCACGCCACTGGTGTAGTTTGATTCATTTATAAAAATTTGGGGCGATCCTTATATCCATTCCAGGACCTATCTTTTTCTGGATTTTCAACTTATAAGTTTAACGCCCTGCATATCGGCAAGGGAGAATTTTAGGATTCATGTTTATGGGGACTCTCCATGTTTCTTTTGGATGTAGCTGTTATCAAAAAAATGGCGTCAAGTGGGTTGACTCTGCACTTCCCACGTAACTCTGTTATTAGTACAGCACAAACTAGACCCTCTGAGAAAAAAGTCAGTCAAACAGGTCCATAGACATTCTCTCCCTGGCCTACCGGCAGTGCATCTGGAAACGTCGCCACTCCCTGATCCCTAACTCGGACAGACGTGGCACCATGATAGCACATAGGAAACACTATGCTGTTGCGCGGCACAAATACGTGTGATTCCATAACAGAAAAGTCATCACGATCATCGCACGACGCCAGCAGTAGCCACAGCTGATAGGTACGCGATCATATATATATTTTTTTGTTTTCAAGGCTAATGTACTGAGAAATCTATGATGTATGAAATATGACTAATAGGTGCGTAGAATCACCAATGTTGGGAGCTTATAAATGTACCAGCTTCAAAAATTGAGATAAACCCTCCCTACTCACTAACAACCCTCACCCCCAAGTTTTTTACCTCAAAAAATGATTTTCAAAAACGACAACGCTTTTGAGTCCTTGGCATAGTAGTAACATTGTGTAAAAATTTCATCGAAATCGTCCTGTACTTCTCAAGTTATAGACGGTTATAAGATTAGCGGACAGACCAACAGACAGACCGACGGAAATAAGTGACATGGTTTTTCATGACGTACATGTCATATAACATCCAAAAACATATCTCATTTCCCGCCAGTAGGCAAGAGAATAATAATAATAATAATAATAATTGTCTTTAATGGATTAACCAAAAGGCGGAGTTCACATTGTGTGCTCGTCCACTCAACCTTACAAAAAAAATGTACAAATAAAATAATGAAAATAGAAGGTATGAGTTGAATGTTCATCCCAATCAATTAAAGAATGAAAATTGAATATATAGGGTGTTTCAGACCTATGGGATCAAACTTGTAGGGGTTATTCAGTGTAACAGTAGAAAAAAATTGAGTATAGGGACCCATATCCGGAAAAATGTCACTACGGCACTACGGCCCTAAGACGCGTTAAAATTTACAGTCGATGAATTGCCTAACTAGGATTCAATGCATTTAATTTTTGCCTTTTGTTCATGATATCATCAGAACAATGGTTCAAAATGTCTTCCTCCAACCTGAATACACCGTTCCTGTGAGAACATGTAAAGTCTTTGGCTTACGAAACTCCAAATCATTCAAAACGAGTATCAAATTTTTAGTCAAGTCCACCGAAATCATGTGCGACGTTTAAATCGGTGTATTCAGGTTGGAGGAAGACATTTTGAACAATTGTTGTGATAATATTATGTACAAAAGGCATAGATTAAATGCATTAAATCCTATTTAGGCAATTCATCGTCTTTCTAAATTTTAACGCGTCTTAGGGCCGTAGTGCCGTAGTGACACTTTTCCGGATATGGGTCCCTGTACTCAAATGTTTTCTACTGTTACACTGAATAACCCCTAGAAGTTTGATCCCTTAGTTCTGAAAAACCATGTATATAAGTGATGTCATTTCATTCTTGCTGCTTTTTTAAAATAAAAGATGTAGTTGCCTTCTTAAATGGTAGTTCCCTCAGCCCCAGAAACTCTTAAGGGATGCTTTTCCTTCGCAATTTGGTGGCTGAAACTCCTTTCATATATAGTGGTTTTTTGGACAGGCGAGTGGCGAAGACTTTGGATCCAATATTAATATTGTGAACTTCTGTTCGAAATTGAATTTTTTTGTAAAGCTAGGTAGGCCTCTTTTGTGTTATAATTTTATTATATACGTATATGGTAATCGCAGAAATTTTGAATCTGTTTCACATATTGATCCATTTATTTTCTAAAAATTTTTCCGAAATGTGGTCATATTTTCTTATACCACGAATAAACCTAACACAAGAATTTTGAACAATTTGAGTTTTTCTGCGACTTTCTACATATAAACTGCTATGATATATAGGGAAAGGTACGAGAACTGTGACAGTTAAGACTTTCACATAAAGTTTTTTAAGTGTCATAATTTAAATACTTGCGACAGGATCCTGAGTGAAGAATAGGCATTTTTTATACGTATATTTGTAAGCACCTGTTTTCGGAAACGCAATTAGGTTATTTCCTTCTTCTAATGGTTTAATTGGAATTTTGTCAATTGTGACACTGAAATTATTTATGATTGTCGAACTCGATTGGGATCAAATAAGAGAAGAGTTGACTTTTTTCGGATTTAATAAGAAAGAATGTTATTTGAATATACATATATGAAAGAATATACAAGTCATAAATATTGCTACTGTTTTTAGCTCACGCTGTACACCTCAATTTCAGATGAACCAAGTGTCGAGCTGGATAGACGGTAGCTTCATCTACAGTACCAGCGAACCATGGGTGAACACAATGAGGTCGTTCGAGAATGGTTCCTTGCTGACTGATAGTACGGGTACCATGCCAATACGTAATACCATGAGGGTACCATTATTCAATAACCCTGTGCCTCATATAATGAAGACCTTCAGCACCGAAAATCTATTTTGTAAGTTCAACATCATCAAATCAATTGTTGCAGCACAGCATAAATTAAATTTCAATATTTGAATAAGGAAGGTGCATTGATTTATCAGCAACAATCACGTCACTTTCATCTGTGACAAGATGATCGATTTATGATCGACTGTTATGGCAGCTGACAGCTGTGATAGATGCCAGGTGATTCAAATTCAAATGCTTTTCTGTTCCTGTAGATGTTAGAAAACATATGGGAATGGTCAATAAAAACTTAAAACTATGGGCAAAATAACAGGAGACCAAGACAGATGACAATAAAACAGATTTTCCACAATTGAAACATTAAAAATGCCGAAAGAGAAGTACTATTCAATAGTATAAAACCTCTGATGATTCAGAAATTTTCTGAAATTTTGTTTAAAGTGCTTCACGTTTGTCGTGTATGAACCCACCTTATCTGTAAGATTATTGAAAACTTCTATACCTAATCTGGTGAATTTGGCTGCATTTATAGTAACAAATAGATAAATGTAATTGACTTTTAATCCTGGAATTGTGCATCTGAATATCGCTGTTTACAAAAATAGTGTAGCTATTCGAAAATACATAAGTAGCTATTTCTAGTATACAGGGTGTAATTTAATTGATGGATAAAAATACAAGATATGTTTCCTTAGCTCATTTTAGGAAGAAAAGTTCATATTAACATATTTCCTAAAGCTCTTAGCTTTTGAGCTACAAGGTGTTCAAATTTGAAGAAAAAACTATTGTTCTTATCATAACTTTAATACTGTTCTAGATATTTTCAAGAAATTTGACATGCTACCCTACTAAGCACCAATAGGCATTTTTTGATGTAGAATATTTTTTAATATTTCTACCAGTGGCGTCCATACACGATGTATATTGGAGATTTTCAGCCATGAATTATATTACACCGTGTATACAAAGAAGTCAATGCCAGTAATCCAAAATTTTTAAATAGCTCTCTGCTCGAGTGGAGTTACATATATTTGATAAGCTTTTTACAATGTTTTTTGAGAGACAAGCACTTCATTTGCGTGGATTGAGCTACCCCACAAGCAAAGAAACGTCTAGACTCGATGAGCCCATAATACGAAATATTCAATAAATCAGGACAGCTTAAAACAATTCATAAATTCCTAAAAACTTATACATAGGAGGATAATAATGTACATAGTTGGTCACAGTGACTTGTCCAACTCAAACACTCGTCACTAAAGACTCTGAGGACTTTTGTATATTTTTGTCTCTCTAATACTGAACTATTTACATTTATATTAAATTGATCTAACTTGCGCTGGTAATCTCAGCATTTCTGTTTTCTCGGTGTTAAGAAAAAGGTCAAGTGTGTTCAAAAAGTTATTCAGTTTTGTCAAGGGCTCTATGCACTATTCTTGGAGGAAATGAGGAAAGGAGTGTCATACGCATAAGGTGTATATTTAATGGTGGGCAAAACATCTACGATCTGATTGACATAGGTATAAGAAGAACTAGCATGACTTAAGAGTTGATACGAGTATTAGAATAAATACCGCCGAATTCAAAATTGATACGTAGATATTGCATTCGATTCTCAAGCAAAGAGGCTGTCCATTTTTGAGCAACTCCTCTTATGCCCTAATATTCTAACGTACTCAGTAATATCTGGTGATTAGCGCAGTCGTTTGCTGATTGCTTTCCCTAACGCAATTGCAGTGCCGTGTTGTAACACTTTGGTAATTGACTATAGTTCGAAATCGATTTTTTGTAGTGCTGGGTGACCCAAGGACAAACCAAAATCCGGCGCTGTTGGCCCTCAGCATCCTATTCTATAGATGGCACAACACAGTGGCGTCCCGGATACAGACTCACAACCCTGACTGGAGCGACGAAGATGTTTTCCAGAAAGCCAGGAGGATTGTCATTGCTACGCTGCAAGTATATTCTCGAAATGCTAGTCATATGAAACAGTGTTGCCAGATCCATCAAATTTCAAGAACTTTTTTACAAGCATTATACAACTTTTAAAAATGGGAGGACTAGGAATAACCGCTAAATAAGTAGAGAAAGATGAATCTAGTAGATTGACTTACCACTTTTTGAATTTTATAATTTTTGGTTCAAGAAAATTCTAATCAAAAGTGAAATATGCGCAATGCCTGGTTTCAACATCGTTAAGCCCCGTATTTTTTCACTGCACCCAAAAAAATAACCAGAAGAAGTTGAAAATGCAGATTTGGATTTTTAAAAAAAAATAATCATTCAAAACAAAATTGTTTGACAGTGTTCAAAAATTATCAGACTCACCTAATTCTTTTGACTACGGCTTAAATTGACCACAAGGTTGAAGAATATAAAAAAACGAGGACTTGGAATATTGACCGCAACAAAATATTTTTTTCTAACATCAAAAAATCACCAGAAAAGGAAAACATTGAAGAACGAGGTTTGTGGACATTCCGAAAATTTCAGTTTTTCGCTCATAATTCCGCCCCCATTGAAAACAAAGTTATTTAGATTCTCAATCCATCCATTTTTGTTTTGCAAGCGAACGAAATTCTGTACCCTGGAGCAGGGACGGGTCTAGTAATATTTTGGAAGGAGTCCCTGCCGGTGGTCCCTGTATCTGGATAATTTGGAACAATTTCGAATATTACTTCTAACGAACTGTCTCGGGACCCTTTTGCACCGGCTGGCCGTCAGCGATCAAGCTCTCTTCTACCGCTACGTCAATGAGCTTTACTCCTCAGAGCCAACCACCATAATGCCTGCCAGTCAGACCCCCCTGACTTCGGTCTCCCTGAAACCATGTCGAACTTCGTACATCAAGATTTGGCCGATACGACCGCTCCTTTGTCCCTAGGCCGACTTCTACGAAAGGGCCATTCATTTCCAGATCAAGATCACCAATGAATTAACCTGGCACGAACACATCTGGTCAATAGCGGCAGCTGATGAGAAAAAGCTAGGCTATTTGTTTCTGGCTAAGAAGTACTTTTCTCCACATTTTCCACCCCACTTTGTACAAGTCCCAGATAAGACCTAGTCTCGAGTATTGCTCATATGTTTGGAGTGCTGCCGCACAGAGAATCGCTGTCCGACTGATCGATGACTCGTCTTCTCAGGAGCAATAGATAGCTAGGGGTGTCTAGCTTCTCGAGAGGTCGACAATTTTCTGCCATTGTGCCGTGCTAAAGACATTAGTAACATCATCAAAAGCAACCATAACGCAAAGTCTCTTACTACTATAGTCGCCGCTATCCGCTACTTTGCCGCTGTACTAAGTGCATCTATGGCAGACTCTGTTAAGCCATATTGCGAGGGAGACAGCCCGTTCTTTTCCTCGACGTATTTTCTTAGCATACCTTCTATCAGTCGTTGTAGAAGCTTTCCAGGTGAACTCAGCATACACAGAGGTCTATATTTGCCTTCCCTATGGGTGGGATAAGTACCAAGCCAGCCTCCTTCCATCTCTTCGAAAAGACTCCCGTTCTCAAGAATTCATTCATCACAGGCAGCACGATAAATCTCAATATGCTCGCATTATACCCCCTCCGAGGTATTCTGCATATCAACGCAACAGTTTAGAGTTTTTGAATCCCAGCGGGCCGATCAGGAGTTCATCTGAACTACTGTTAGAGCTTGCTCTATCATTTTATCAAGGAATCATAAGATTGCCATGTCACTGCCTTAGTCACCTGGAAGCATGGTTCCGACCATACTGCTTCCTTGTTCAACTCCATTAATTTTTCATGGCCTTTTGATGCGTCATCTACTACTGCATTTAACTCTTGCGTCAGCAGGGCATTGTCAATATCTTTGGAACTTGTTTGAGTTCTGGTCTTTTTGGTTTGTTTTAGTTGACCCTCTTGCTTGTGCATTTCAATCTGCATATTGGCGTCAAAAGTTGAGATTTCTAGTTTATCCCATTTTACGGTATGTAGCCAGCTCTTCAGCGATTCCTTATTTAAGGAAACGGCGAGATGCTGTAGATCTACGTTCCAATCCTTAATTTCTTTGCTGGTATTCTGGCTAGTGTTGACTATGCCATTCAACCGTGCCAACTTGTACCTAAGTGTTTGAAGATTATCTATAAGGTCGCATAAATTTTGTTTTTTCTTGAGTATAGCTTCCTCAATCTCTCCAGCAGTCAGCACTAGAGCTCTTCTTTTAACTCCGGTTTCTGAATTCCCGGACTACCAAAACCCGTTCTTCCGCAACCGCTAAATGAATTTGAGCGTTGTGCTCCAAAGAGGAACGAGATTCTCTCATTTTCTTCTCCCTTCTTTACCGCTTGTACGGTCGTAGTCGTCAGGCTGATCTTGATTTGTTTCTCCACATGACCTTCTCCAGATAAGACCTAGCCTCAAGTATTTCCCATATGTTTGGAGTGCAGCCGCCCCAACTACAATATCCATGCTCGATACTGTTCAGAGGAGGCCTGACCGACTAATCGATGACTCTTCTCTAACGGACAGTCTCGGGGCCCTGACTTCGGCTCCTTCGTCCCTAGGAAATCGAGATTGTGGAACAATCTACATGAGAAGGCTTTTCCCAGTACTACTAAACTTAGGCAGTTCAAAAATCGGATTAACAAAGTTTCTTTAAGCTCCTCATAGCAGTCGTGGTGCACTGGCATTTAAGCCTCTGTCTGCGCGACTGCTTTGGTGTGAAAAAAAATAAAAAAACCCTAATTCATGATCTTTGCATCAGACTTATTAAACAAGGATTTTGTTCGAAATTGCAGATACGTAAATACTTTTGGTAAAGTTCTTCAATAGTGTGTCTTTAAGCCTTAAAATTTTTGATGCAAAATTTCGATCTGCCGTTGTTGCAAATAGACTGACAGGAATGAGTAATAATAATTTCGATATTTTTTACCAGTTACAATACTTGTTCGATGATGGGCGTGGGGCGAAATTTTGTTTGGCAACATTTTAAAGGTAGTTTTCGCATATTGAAAAACATTAAATTTGAAATTATAAATAACTTTTATCTGGTAACGCTGCACCAAGTACCCCCAATAACCCCCATCTATCTCTATTTCAGAACATAATCATTTACGAGTATCTGCCAGCCTTCCTAGGGGAGCCCCTGCCCCCTTACGAGGGGTACAAGCCAGACGTTCATCCAGGAGTAACACATGTGTTTCAGAGTGCCGCCTTTAGGTTCGGACATTCTCTGATACCTCCGGGACTGTACAGGAGAGACGCCCAGTGCAACTTCAAGAAGACCGCTATGGGGCATATGGCTATCAGGTTGTGTTCAACGTGGTGGGACTCTAATGTAAGTAACTCCCAGAAGGCTAATTCAATTCAATTCTTTATTTGTGTCACGTACACCATCGTGTTCAGACAAGTCAAAAGAAATAAGATAGAGAAAATATATCGACTGATGAATGAAAATGCAGATATAACAAGTCGTACAAGTTGTAAAAAATCACTGACAGAGTACATCAACAAAGCTTCTGATCCGGACTTAATCCCTGTCGTGGTACGGAAGAGATGTGCAGCGGAGCTTGCTCCTACTCGCTTCTCTTGCTGAGAAACTAGAGATTTGCTAATGTTCAGATCATCACAAAAAAAGGATCTATGTCCGACCCGTACAACTACAGGTGTATAGCTATGCTCTCTGTTATAAATAAGGTGATGGAGAGGTGCATAAATCTGGAGCTCCTTGAGTACCTTGAACGTCACTGTTTGATTAGATAAAGGCAGTATGGTTTCCGGAACCAGCGATACACTAGTGATATCCTAGCTTACGTCACACAACTGTGGAGTAAGCTCATCCAATCTTATGGTGATGCTCATATCATTGCTCTTGATATGACGCAAGCGTTCGTTCAGCTGTGGCATGCAGTGCTCTTATGCAAACTTCCATCCTATGGCCTCCCAGAAAAGCTTTGCAGATGGGTGGCTGACTTCCTCTCCGGCGGCCAGATATCAGTAGTAATCGACAGGTTCTCCTCGTCATCCCACAATGTCAACGAGGGTGCTCCCCAGGTATCAGTCTTGGTGCCGACGTTGTTCCTCTTCCAACTTACATATCAATGACCTCCTTTCCTGTACGATCAATCTAATCCACAGTATTGTTGATGACAGCACTCTGTATGCAGGTATTCAGAGTGACTAGCCGATCTCTGCTGGTGAGCTGGAGAAATAAGAGAACTATCACGGACTTCCTCTCTGACGAGAGACCTGGAGGTCATCCCTGCTTGGGGTCGCAATAACTGATACAGTTTGATGCTTCCAAAACACAGTAATGAGCCTTGACTTACAAGAAGCATCGTAGGACCATTCATTTCGGCTGGTGGGAGTCTAGATCACCGAGGACTTGCCCTGGCACGAACACATCTCCTCAATAGCGGCAGCTGCTGGGAAAAAACTAGGCAACTTGTTTAGGGCAATGAAGTATTTTTCTCCACATAACCTCCTTATTCTGTACAAGGTCTAGATAAGACCTTGCTTTGAGTACTGCTCACATGCTCGGGGTGCTGCTGGCCCGACTACATTATCCATGCTCAATGCTGTTCATAGGACTGATCAATTACCGTTCTCCAGCGGGCAATTTGGAACCCGACGGGCCGTCGGCATTCTAGATGTCTTCTACCGCTATGTTAGTGGACTTTGCTCTTCAGAGATCTCTTCCGTGATACCGCTCCGCGATGGTCCTGCCAGACCTACACGCCTGACTCCAACCTCAGATCCTAACGGTGTCGAACTTCGTTCATCCAGAAGTGGCTATTGGCTCATTTGACCTTAGGGTATCGATATTACTATAAACATCCAGCTGAGGAGGGTTTTTCCAGTTTTACAAACCTTAGGCAGTTCAAAAATCGGATTATTATAGTTTCTTTAAGATCCTCGTCGCAGCCGCGGTGCCCTGGTATTAGGCGTCTGCCTACGCGGCAGCTTCAGTATAAAAAAGGTGCTCTCAACCGGACTCTTCCTCTAAAACGGACCTCTGGTCCAAGTGTAAATAGTAGCTTAGATATCTACGATCCTGTGGTGGAGCGCCCCGATAGCACGAAATATTCACTAAATATTTATTTAATATTTATTTTTTTCTTATACAAATATTTAATAAATATTTGTAATATAATATTTTTATTAAATATTTATTCAATCTTTTAAATATTTTAAATACAATATTTCTTTTATAATATTCATGAAATATTTACTTTTCAATCAATGGAAAATATCAAATCTCCAATATTTAGATAATATTCATTAAATATTTGACTTTCACTATGATAGCGTGCTTCCTGTGTACCTCCAAGTGGTTCATTATTTGAGCGTTTTTTGTGGAAAAGGGAAAATCGTAAGTTTTTCGATAATTAGATAGCTTAATTTATCTGACTAGTAAACATTATTGTGCCAGCTGAGTATAAAGGTATTCACAAGACCACAAATTACTAGCCTTGAAATGTAACAGTTATTTGGTATTGGTGGATTTATCTGAGAATGGATACGAACATTATGTTCATAAAATCCCAACGAAAAGACATATAATCGCAACTTGATCGAGATACATCAAAATTGTTTTTTTTTAATATCTCAATTATCATTATTATTTTTGTCGTAATACGTTAAAAAATATACTAATAATAACAGTAGAAAATACTATACTTTTGTCCCTGGAATTATAATATAAAATCACAAAATAGTTATGGCTAAGTTAGCTTCCTTACTAAAAAAGTCACATTTCAACAAGATCAATAAGTGGTCTATTTTCAAAAACCTTTTTTCTTTAAAAGTTAGTCAAACATCAAGTTGTGCCCATGAACATTTTTCATCAAGATATCTTAAATAACATACCAAATTTTCTCAAAAATTAACCAAATCTCGAACCATCATAGGCAGAAAATTTTAGGTGCATTATTGAGCTATTCGGAGTAACTCACCATGCTCAGCACCAATATTGTTCCACTGCGTTTTATATTCCCAGATATACACTGGAAAGCAGCTTATGTATTCAATAATATGGAATTGCAAGATGCAGAAGAGGCTTAGAATGTTTTTTTAATAATATTTTCTCTAGCAAATCAAACCATTATATCTAGAATGAATTTTCTTTATAAACCCAGTTTTATTTAAGCAATCCTACAGGTTTTGCTAAAATAACCGATGACGAATTTTCTATATACACTGAAAATATGTATCAAATTAATGCTTGAAAATCCATACATATTTACGAAAAATATTACATATTTCATCAAAATATAAAATTGATATTCAAAAATCTTTCCTCATATATTTTCTAAATATTTGGAAAAAATATCGCAAAAATATATTAATTATACGTATATATACTACAAATATCTATAATGACTATTTTATAAATATATAAGAAATATATTTATTACATATTAAAAAATCTGTCGCTACAATTATTTAACAAACATTTTCTTTAAATATTTAATAAATATTTAATGCTATCGGGGCGTGCGTTCAGCTTGCGTCAAATGGGCATTGTATAACAAGGTATAATGTAGATCGTATACAGCGTATCCCAAAAGTCTTCTCTTAGGTTTATTTTTCGCCCTATTTCTCATAACTTACCCGTAATAGGAAGCCAGGAAAAATATGCACTATGCAGTTTTGTTTCATAAAATTATTCTGTATAAAACTCCGCCTTCTTTATATAATAAGATTACATTTTGAAGTGATGTTCACAATATCAATGTTCGGTCCCGGAAGCGGATTTTCCACGTCATCCTGTATCTATGTTTAATAGATCTTTTTCTCATTTTATCTACCACTTGTACAATCACGTCCCCATAAACCTTAAGTCTATATCTGTGTCAGCTTTTAAAAGAAGTACAGAAAATTTCTATTAGGTAAATTGTAATGTTTACTTTATATTGTTCCCTTCCTTTCATATTTTATATGTTTTTTTTGTTAAATCTGCCTAAAATAATTTGACCGTTACCGTTAAATTATATTTTTTTATACAATTTCTTTATATACATATATTTTTTTGACGCTTCTAATTATTATTTTTAATATTAGCTTATATAATTTGGTTAAGAAGTAATCTGTTGTAATTTTGTTTGTTGGGCTAGTACTTTGATCAGCTTGTCTGTTTACTAGTCGATTTTGTAGGGAATTGCTGTTATTTCTTCATTTTTATTTTTTCTCTTTGTATTTTTTCGATCTGCAAATAAACGCTATTATTAAATGTAGGTTGATCAATCATAAATACGTGTCTAGATAGTGGAAACGGTTTTTTCAAAATGCTGCAATTTCCATTATTATAATTTCAGGGCATCCTGTCAAACAACTCAATTGAAGAGCTATTGATGGGCATGACATCACAGCTAGCAGAGCGAGAAGATTCAGTGCTTTGTTCTGATGTCAGAGATAAGCTTTTTGGGCCGATGGAATTTTCTAGAAGAGATTTAGGAGCACTCAATATCATGCGTGGAAGGGATAATGGTTTACCTGACTACAATACTGTCAGGTATTTTCAAAAAAAAATAATACATACAAAAGAAATAGCTCTAGAACCAAGAGTACATTTTCTATGAACTTAATTTGATATTACGGTTACTTGGAATAAAGTTATTTAATCACTAAAAAAATTGACTTCTTCTAACTAACAAATGGATTTCTCTGCAATACGTTCTGAAAAGCTACTTTATTTTAAGAAAACTTCTGTACTAGGCTTTTTGTATTCTTAGTATAATATGAAAAATGCAATGGACTATTTTCCAAAAAAAATATTTCGACGTAGTAATATATACAGGATGTTTTCTAACTACGGTACAAAGCTTAAAAGGGTGATTCGTCAGGTCGTTTTAGGAGAAAACGTTTCTATGGACGTAATTATTGACTCAACGTTATTTTTCTTTCTCGCGAAATCGAAGCTACTTATGAAGATAACATAAGTCATAAAAAAGTTGTACCTTCGCCATTGAACCTAATAATTTCAATCTAGTTAGAGATAAATAAGCGCGCCATTTCACTTATATATTGAAATAATTGCACCAAATTCCAGGCATATCGGTATGAAGATACTTATGGCATTTTATAAATATCGTTTTTTTATAATTTAACGTCCTATGTACCAGAAACGAAGCAACTCCGGATATACAAGGTGGCCGATATGTAATAGACTGGTTTGTGCCTTGAATATTTGTGAAATGAAATAAAATACGTTCATTTTTTTCATCCTAATATTTCATTGAAACTTAGAAATTAGAAAAAAATAATATCAGACAAATGTCCGCCTCATGAAGCCGCGCAAACCTGATTACATTTTCCATAACTTTTTGCTAAGTTTCGGGAGAAATATTTTCAATCGCTTCCGTAATCTTCTTCAGCTGCTCTACAGTATTTGGTTTGTTGGAATAAACCCTATTTTTCAAAAATCTCCATAAACAAAAGTCAAGAGCCGTTAGATCCAGTGACCTTATAGGCCAGTTGACATCGCCAAATCGAGAAATTGAACGTCTCGGAAATATTGTTCAAAAAGATTTGTTGTATCCCTAGCTCTGTGACATGTTGCTCCGTCCTGCTGGAACCACGTGTTTTGCAGCCTAAATTGTTGGATTTGGGGAACCAGAAAGTTTTGCACCATATCACGGTAGCGCTCACCAGTGACAGTAAGAGAATCACCTGCAGCGTCTTCAAAGAAGTAAGGGCAGAGCTAGATATACTGGCCCAAAGGATTTTCGTCCGATTACTGTTTCATCTTTTGTGCTTAAGACACTGGAAACGATAGTTGATAGATACTTAAGGGATGGCCCGCTGGAAAGGTGTGTCATTCATGCAAAGCAGTTTGCATACCAAGCTGGAAAATCGACTGATCTGGCCTTACACAATCTGGTAGGTAGGCTGGAGAAGACTCTATATCAGCGAGAAGTGGCACTCATGGCCTTTTGGACATTGAAGGTGCATTTAATTGCAACACAACCGACTCTATCAGACATGCCTTGGTTAGACACGGGGTTGGATCAATCCTAATAGATTGGGTCCTATCTACTCTGGAGAGTCGGGTAGCAACAGCTATGCTGAATGACGTAAGCTGCACCGTGAGCGTAGCTAGAGGCTGCCCTCAGGGCGGAGTTCTGTCACCCCTACTGTGGTGTATCGTGGTGAACGAACTCCTCCTGAGGCTCAGCAGTATGGGTGTCTACGTGCAAGCCTATGCTGATGACGTAAGCATAGTAGTTAGGGGGCGTTTTTGTAGAACAGTCTCGGAGATTATGCAGGGCGCTCTGCGCTCTGTGGAATCGTGGTGTAGGGAAATCGATCTTTCTGTTAATGCTAAAAAGACCGAGCTGATCCTATTCACTAGGAGAAGAAGGCTTGACGGGCTGGTCATGCCGACCTTGGGACTAGATTAATATTGTCCCAGTCAGTGAAATATCTGGAAATTATCCTGGATTGCAAACTGAACTGGAGAGAGCATGTTGAATACAAGGTTAACAAGGCTCGCAATTCGATGTGGGCCTGTAGACGTGTTGTCAGCGTAAGGTGGGGGTATACTGGCTCTACACGACGATAGTACGTCCATCTCTCTGGTACGGTTCCCTGGTCTGGTGGCCTTGCATTAGAACTGAGACAACTAAGGCCAAACACAATTCAGCGTTTGGCCTGTATTAGTATTACAAGCGCAGTGCGAACAACGCCATTGAGTGCAATGGAAGCTCTGTTGGATCTCCCACCGTTGGATCTGGTGATCCGCGAGGAAGCGAGAGTAGTCGCTCATCGATTGTGGAGTCAGGGCAGCTGGGCTTTCTTGAATCCTGTCAAGGGGCATACTGCCATCTTAGTCGAATCAGGTGCTGGGGTCTCTGGGCCTAGAACTAGGCTATCTCTGCCTCTCGGTGGATACACCACTATTTTCCAGGCGGAAATCTTTGCGATTCTGGCTTGTGCATCTCACATTCTGGAGGAGGGTGGGCCTAGGAGAAGAATAACAATCTTATCCGACAGCCAGGCTGCAATGAAAGCACTAAGTACCTGTAAGATTACTTCGAGTCTTGTATTGCAATGCATGGAGGCTCTGGATTGCTGCGCAGCGGGGCATCCGGTATCGTTAATATGGGTACTGGAGCACGCTGGCATAAGGGGCAATGAGACGGTGGACACTCTGGCGAAGACAGGATCAGCCAGCAATCTCGTTGGTCCTGAGCCAGCTCTAGAAGTGACCACGCATAAAGCTAGGAGAAAAATGGAGACGTGGGTTGCAAGACAACACTCTCAGAAATGGAGAAGTATCTCCAGACATCTCCGCCAGGCACGGGAACTCATTGAAGGGCCCAGTTCTAAGGATGGACGCTTCTGCCTATCTCTGGATAGAGTCAACCTAAGGGTGCTGGTGGGACTGTTGTCTGGCCATAACACGTTAAGGCGTCACCTGCACGTGATGGGGGTGCCTGAGGATCTCTTGTGTGAACGCTGTGGGGTAGAGGAAGAGACCTCGGTGCACGTTTTGTGTCGCTGTGAAGCTCTGAGCTACTATAGGCAGACTATACTGGGGTCCATTACTTTGGACCCTCAGGACGTCAAGGAGCTCGGACTCAAGGCGATTCTCAAGTTCGCTAAAAGGGCGAGGCTTGTGATCTAAGGATTGTAGAGGTGCATAAGGGCCCGCTTAAGTGGCTTATGCACTGGCTCCTTATGGTGGCCGGAATGCCTCTAATTTCAAGATTCATTCATTCATTCAAGGTCCAATGACACCTCGATACCAAACACCGCACCAAACTGTGACTCGACGAGGATGTTGTGGTCGCCGATGGATGACACGAGGGTTCTCTAAAGCCCAGATACGACAATTCTGCTTATTAACAAATCCGTTTATTTTGAAGTGAGCTTCATCGCTCATTGATCAGTTGTCGGTAAAAATCGTTATTTTGAGTATTAAGCTGCAATATTGCATGACTGCATTGTCGGCGACTTTCATGGTCACTAGGCTCTAGTATGTATGGCCGCAAATGCAAGTCTTTTTTCAAAATAGTAGTGCATAATGACGTGCGACGAATACCCAGTTCTTGAGAACGATGTCTGGTAGACGTCTCGGGGCGCTCCACTTCACTTTCACGAACTCTCTCGATATTTTCGGGAGTACGAACATTTCGAACACGGCCCGACCTTGGCAAGTCCTTGACTTCACCTGTTTGTTCAAATTTACGCACCAACTGACGAATGTTGTTGACACTGGGCACATTATTTTGACCGAAATCTTGTCGTAGCTTCCGAATCGTTGCAACAATCGACTCATTATTCAAGTAAAACCTTTTCACAATACGGACGCGTTGTGGGATCGAGTAGCGCTTCATGATTAATTAATTGGACACATGTGTTTTAGAACTAAAGCACCACCTACTGAAATGCGTATATTAAAAATGGCGCACAATTCAAATCAGTCAGTTTTATATTGGTCACTCTGTATGTTCATAGGGTATTTTATCTGAAAACGACCTAACACATCACCCTTTGAAGTTTCGTACCATAGTTAGAAAATACCTTACATTTTGCCACCACATTGTTAATTTTGAATGTATCAAATTTTTTCTTTGAACTAAAGGTGGCAAAGCTTGACTTCAACAATTTAAGCTTAAGATTACGCAGGCTGAATAGGATCTCTTTGCGTTCTGTCTTTGCGACCATAAGCAACCGTGTACAACGTTGTTTCATGCTTTTCGGTGATCATTTGTACGGTTTAGCTTAATTTAGTAAAATTACGCACAAAGTTGTGGAGTTATAAGTTCTAGCGAGATATAATCGGTTTCCCATGTCCTGTACTTTGTATGTGACGCTTTTTCTGTTATGGCGATTAGGCTATAATAAGCTTTGAATCGCAGCTACTGACAATTTGACATGACATTGTGGATCGTTTGCCTGACTCGTCTAGATACCAACTTAAATATTAGAATGGAAAAAAACGAGGATAATCTGCAAAATTCCTCAAAGATAAAAATAAACAAATTCCTTCAACTATGAAAAATGCAGTCTTATCCAGTAGTCTAATCATATTAAACGAAAATTCCCCTGGTTTGCGAAATAATAAGTCTGCTTTTATTAACGCAAGTTGTTTAAGGGGGTACTTAAAACATGGACGCATAAAATGGGTACACCAATTTTTGTGGAAAACTTTTTGTTCGACAACAAAGAATGAGAAAACCCGTTTTTTGGGATTCAATCGAAAGTTTTGACAGAAACAAAAAATCTCTTCAAAGTAAGATTTTTGGGTATTTATGAGACCTACGGAATGAGACCACACGTTAATAGATCCCAGTAATAGTAAAAGTTGTGGGCGAAAACCGACGCAAAATGTAGATTTTGGCACTTGTTGCTAATGCGTCGAAAATATCACGCAGCTACTTCGAATTCTTCAAATACCAAGGCTTCTTACCTCTAAATAACGACAACAAAATTGGAGTCGCTTGGTTAAGTAGTATTTGAGAATTTCTAATTGTTTATCCCAAAACACCTCTCTTCCGGTCATCACTACTACTTTATTGAGCCATATACAGGGTTTGTTCAAAGGGCATCAATAGCAAAATACACGAATTTACCTTGTCGACATGACTGACAAACCATTCCTGTCAACACTTTATTTCGGAGGAATTTGCTAAAATGATTAGACTATAGGCGAAAAATACCTCTGTATATTGTATTGTAGCAGTTGTTGCGTTTTAAATGTTCCAGGGCCCACTACAACCTGTCAAAAATCCGCAACTGGACAGACATCAACCCTCAACTGTTCAAAGAACGTCCCGAGCTGCTAAGACTGTTAGTGGCCGCGTACTCGAATAACATTGACAACGTTGACGTTTACGTGGGGGGCATGCTGGAGAGCTATGGTGAGCCTGGACAACTGTTCAGAGCTGTCATAAAAGAACAGTTCATCAGGATCAGAGCTGCGGATCGGTTCTGGTTCGAAAACGAAGCCGAAGGGTAAATGAAGTTCGTTTTTTGTTAGATAATATTGAAGAACAGTTTCTAAGCAGTTATAATAATGGAAATAATAAACAAAAAAATACAGTGGACGCAGAGTTGTGTGTGTCGGGTCTTCTGACTAATCGTTAAAGTCTCCCTTGAAAATTCGGTTAGAAGCATTCCTGAAGTGTTCCATCTGTATTTTTTCATTATAACAATAATTGTTAGATGCCTCTTAATATGAATTAAGAGTTGGCCGGAAGTTAACCCGCAGCAAATTTATTTAAACAATTTTCTAAAGCCAATTATAGTTTCTTTCGATCCGAACTTTTTTAGGGTTTTTTGGGTCATTGCAGACAAAAAACTACTTAGCATCCCGTCTCTAATGCTCAACATTTACATTTACGGTCTTAAGTCTGAAAAACGCCTAAATGGCAGTTTTTTAATGCTTAAAAACTCGATTGAAAATTACCTTTGAGGTTACCAAGTGTTTAAATTAAGCTTAGGGATTCGAACTGTATTTTGAGCTTAGCTTGCTTTAAAGCAGTATCATTTAATTGTTAATAAGACTTTATGGGCGACGAAAGTATGCTTAGAGGATGCATTTACACTTTAAGATAAACAGCGTAAAAAGTATCGCACTAGTAATTGTCAATAAAAAATAATGAAACAGCACTAATAAGAAAGCTATGGCAATAATAGAAAGATTATCTCACTATACCCCATTCGTAGTCCATTTACGCCCCGTCAAAACACAACATGCCCAAAAGCGATATTGTACAGGTCTGTATTTTCCTCAATGGTCTTGGAATATTTATAGAAAGAAATGCACATACTTTTTACAATTCTTTATTCGCTGGAAGTACTTGAATCATCGTCTGAATGGTTAATATTAATTATTACAGGTTTAATTTGAATATCGATCATCTTGTCCAGATCCCACATCTTTGTTTCGATTGCCTCGAACGAGACGGATGCAATCTTTCCAATGGTTTGCTGTCACGGTATTGACAGCTTCACAAAACAAATTTTTCGCGTCAGAAAATTTAAATGTTCTATTGTTGGAAGCCACATACTTTTTTATGTAGCCCTAAAATGGTCTTATTCTGGTCTTTAGCCATTTCGTCAATAACATTAAGATTATATTCATATTTGTGCTGCCTGACTAGATGGACTGCTTTGACCGTATTTTCATTGAAACTAATTAATGTCTTTTGATTGGAGCCATTGCTGAATTTCTGCCTTTCAGCATTATAAAGTACTCGTACAATGACGGCATTGTCGTCAAGCTTTATTAGCGTTTCTTCAAACCATCGTTCAAATGAACTCCCGTCCATTTCTTGATGATAGTCGGTCCTTTTTAATTGACTCAAATGCCCATAGGGCAGTGGGCACAAAGCCATATTCACTGCCAATGTGACAGATAAAAATCGTTTTCTTTTCCTGGAAATAACTATTCTACCAGATATAGCTCAGTTTAGTGTAGCTAAGTTTTCAGCATGGGCTCACAGATTCAGTGTACTGGACACCATTTTTAAAACACAAATGACGAATTGGTTAGATACACGTATCTGAGCGATTTTTTAAGCCAGTGGTTGGCCCATCTAAGAAGGATTGTCTGGCTGATTTAAATATAGAGTCAACCCATACTTTAGGTTTTGTATGTCCTACATTTATCCTGGTTTTATCCAAGTACCTAATAAATCTTCCTGCCCTGGTCGCGGTATTTCTTTATTGATCTTAAATCATTTCTTCTCCATAAAATAATCTGGCTGTCCATCAAAATACTATTTCTGTCCCGTTTTCTATACTCAAAATGAAGTTCTTTGAGTTAACTATAGAATGTAGTCCTTTTAAAAGTAGGTAAGTCTTCATCACTATTAACTTCCTGTAATACTTTGTCTATGGTTTAAAGAATGCATGTACTTTGCGTCTGATGGCATTCCGATCAAAGTTATCAACTGTATCCAAGAGCTTCGTGTAATGCACCCTCTTGTGTGGTGGAGACAATTTTTTGTTTTTTTTATATTCTTTAACAATGTTAAAAATTGTCTTAGGACATAGGCCTGTTTTGCTCGCCACACATTTTTCAATATCATGAATTTTCATTTTAGGATGTTTTAAAATTTCGCTTTTATAAACGTTTCTTTGCCTGAATATTCAAATCTTGTCACGTTTTCGGGGAGGAAACATCACTGAAGGGAAAGCATGTCTGAAGAAAGGGGGGAGGAATATTCTCAGTTTCATCTGCTGTATCCGTAGACGACATGCTAACGTATAAACACACGTTATGTATGCACTGAATATGAACAGCAACTGCCGGCGTCGGCGTGCCGGCGATACCCGTTCTATCCTGTCGAATCCTGCACTTGTTCGTATTATTATGGCGGAATGACCAATTGCTGTTGCAACGCTTAGGCGGCTGCCGCTTTGCCGTGCTGCATCTTTGCTGTGCCGGGGCGTAAATTGACTACGAATAGGGTATAGTAGCACCTTCTATATAAAGGGTGTCCCAAAATTAACGCAAGATTTGAATTAAATAGAAAATGCCATTTTTAGTCTTTTAATAGTTATATTTTTATTGACTCATAAAGTACATAGGATAGGGTTATGTATGGAATAACACATCGGACAAATGGCCTCCACGGCTTTGCATGCACATGCGCACTCTTTTGTCGAAATTGTCCATGACCCTTCTGCATAAATGTGGCTGAATTTCGTTGATGCAGCGTTGAATCTCCTCCTTTAATGCACGGGTGGTTGTGGGCTTGTTGACATAGACTTGTGATTTCAAATAACCCCATAAAAAGAAGTCTAATGGTGTTAAATCACACGATCTAGGAGGCCAATTTTGATCACCGAAACGAGAGAGTACACGACCGGGAAATGTCTCATGCAGTAATTGAATTGTTTCACGGGCTGTATGACATGTGGCACCGTCTTGTTGAAACCACATATTGGGTACATCAATATCATTCAATTTTGGCAGAAAGAACTGTGTAATCATGTCGCGATATCGAGCACCAGTAACAGTCACTGCTTGACCAGCATCATTTTCAAAAAAATATGGCCCAATTATGCCTCCAGCCCAAAATCCACACCAGACAGTCACGCGTTGTGGGTGCATTTCTTTTTCGACAATCACACGTGGGTTCTCCGAACCCCAAATGCGGCAATTTTGGCGATTGACAAAGCCATCAAGATGAAAATGTGCTTCATCGCTTAGGATGATTTTGCTTGAAAAATCAGGGTCCATTTGTTGATGTTCAATAATCCATTCAACAAACTCTCTTCTCTCTGCATGGTCATTAAGCTTCAATTGTTGTGTTAATTGAAGTTTGTAAGCATGAAGACACAGATCTTTGGTGAGTATACGCTGTAGAGAGGTTCTTGACATTTGCAATTCTTGTCCACGACGTCGAATTGAGGTTCCTGGATTGTCCGCAACACTCTCACGCACTGCTTCGATATTCACATTTGAACGGCTTGTTTTTGGACGACCAGTGTGTTTGGCGTCTCCAACGGATCCAGTCTCCATGAATTTTTCAATTAATCTCTTCACAGTTGACGAAGTTAAAACACTATTCCGGCCATATTTTGTATGAAATTTTCGAACTGCAGCCGCCAAGCTTTCACTATTTTTGAAATATTCTTTAATAATGAAGACACGTTGTTCTATCGTGTAACGCTCCATTTTTCGTAACCCTATACTGTTAGCTGTCAAATTGCTTTTTTTCAGGGTTGCCAACACTTCACTGCACAAATGGCGGCAAATTCAAATCTTGCGTTAATTTTGGGACACCCTTTACTATGTTGAAAAACAAAATCACTGACTCAGAGTCGTGAGTCCAATTTGACCTATTTTTGTGTTATTCCTATCAGATTACACTGCTTCGACTTTATTTTGTAGTAAAAAATCATACGTAACAGAGTATGACTGTTCATCCCAAAAAATATCGTATTACTCATCCTCCAAAGCCTATTTCCGATTTTCTTTTCGCTCCAGCTATAGAGAAATAAGGATTTCTAGAATTAAACTTTGCCATACTGTATCTCATTACCGAGTGACATTTTTACATAGACAGATTTGGTTCAATACGATTATTTCCAGTTCAACTTCAATTTAATCTAGGATTGCTTTTGCATTCATTACGGATCGCCCTGTATACTTATGACCGAATTTTTAAAGGAGACTTCAATAGTGCGTCACAAAAGAAACCCGGAACCACTCTTTCCAACTACTGGACTTATTTTGTTGTTTTTTTCAATATTTTCAAAGGACCCCGCACAAAACATACGGAAAATGGGTCCCAGTCGATTTGTCTAAAAATTTAGTATGATATATTTCTCACTATCCTGAACAAAAGATCTCATAGGACCAAATAGTAGGGAACCTAATAGGGGAGTTTGGGATTTACTCAAGCGCGACAGATTAAGAAAAGGAGAGATTTTGTTAGGTATCTCCACCATATATACGCCCTTTATACAGTGGGATATGTCTAGTGCAGCTGATCAGAATAGTAAAATAAATCGATGGTTATAAATCATCATGTGTGTCTGTCTATAAATTACATGCTGAAAAGTGTGTATTTCAATAATCTGACATTTGAGTTGGACGTGACGGAGTGAGAGGATCACAAACTTTATGATGAATAAAGATAACACATGCGGTTTTCACTAATTTATAGGTTTTCATGAACTTTCTTGCATAATGAAAAATAATAACACCGCTGCATTCGAAGTTTCCAACATCATTTCTAATTTTTAGGTTAGAGCTACCCCTCCTAGTGGGCACTTTAGGAAGCTAAAAATAATTACTAGCAATTTCTCTTGGTCACTTTTGTTATACACTTGTTTAACCGATAGCTCTAGGATGACTGGTTGCCGAGATACAGCCGGTGTCCTTTATTGATGGCACAACCAGTATACGTCGACAGATTATTATCATACCTAATGGGTATATTGAAAAAAAAATCATCTTAGAAGTAAAATCTTATAAGGATAACTTGATACTTATAAGCACAAGCTACTTCGCATTTTAATAAAAATAAGTTTATTCTTAGAAGTTAATACTGGAAAAATCTCCTACATTTAAGTTTTTTCTTATAAGTCCTTACTTATTCCTTATCATAATTGTAAGTGTTTACTTGGATATCGGTTTTAACGGTTGCGCTTGCAAGATAAGTGACGACAAGTCTGTATCTTTTTGATACAATGCTAGTTGTCGATCAAGATTTATCTAATCATATTAGACGAAAATACCTGGTTTGCAAAATAATTGTACAGTCTGGTTTTATTGATGCAGGTTGTTCAAGGGGGTATTTAAAACATGGACTCATAAAATGGGTACACCAATTATTGTGGGAAAACTTTTTATTCGATAACAAAGAATGAGAAAACGTATTTTTTGGGATTCAACCAACAGTGTTGGCAGGAAAGAAAAAACTCTCCATATAAAATTTGTAGGTATTTATGATACCTACAAAATGAAAAAATATCCGACTAATATATAATAATCTTTTTACGTGTGGTCTCATTTTGTGGGGTTCATAAATACCTAAAAATCTAATATGAAAAGTTTTTTGTTTCTGTCAACTTTTTCGATTGAATCCCAAAAATACGTTTTATCATTCTTTGTTGTCGAATAAAAGTTTTCCCACACAAATTGGTGTACCCATCTTATGCGTCCTTGTTTTAAATATCCCCATAAATAGCTTGAATCAATAAAACCAGACTTTACAATTATTTCGGTGAAATATAAAAATACGATTAGAGTATTAGAGGTATTGCTATAATCATGTCATCGAGTGAGGAATAATTAACTGTCCAGATTGGCTGTCAGAGACTTATTTTCGCCAGGTCATTAAAAAATCATAGAGTTCTTTTGAATAAATAATCAATGATTCGTTGGTTGTTCAAGCTAAAGAAACGGCATGGACGAATATCAAAGACGAATTTGTCAGTACAAGTATTACCATTGAGAAATTGAAAAAAATCCTCAATAACATGAAAACAGATGTAAAGAAAAAAACTGATAAAAACACCACTGGTAACAAAAAAATTAAACTACGTGAGTGGGAAACTGAATTCTTGGAAATACTGAATTATGAAAAAAATCCAGTGTTCGTAAAAGTTCCTGGGGGTTGTTCGGTTGGAAGTCCCTAGCAACGGAAAAACAGATACTCTCGAAAATAATACATCATACTAGTATAAGTATGAGATGCTTCTCTGATAAAAGTATGCGTTGGAGATACCTTAACAGACATTAAGTTAATTCTTACTAATTGTGAGGTATTCTTCTTTTTATTCATTTAAAAAGGACAAAGTACTGGAAAAACCTAAGTGACGTCTTATGTTTCAAGTAATTACGTGAAACTGAATGAGTTTACTTAATACTATGAGTAAACTCTTTTTAATGCAGGAGTTACTGACTGCGTATTGAATGCTTATCAAGTAAGTACTCAAATAACAGGAAATAAGCAAATACTTTTTTTATTCAATAGACCTAATATCAGAGACACGTGGGGCCATATACGATATCAATATCTGACGCGCTCAAATATTTGTATATAATAATAAAAACTCAAACGAAGCCCCATTCATGTATTCAGAAATACTGTATGGGTCCAGCTGAGGTTTTTTTAAGTTTCTGTACGTTTCATCTCTTTTAAATGATTAGGTAGTTTATTATACGGTGTACATATAAAAAGAGTTTCTTTTAGTTACTGTCAGCCTAGGCTGAGGTAGCAAAGCATTCAGAGCTTATGTACCGTGTGTGTGACCATTCTGCTTGAGGAAATTGATTGTATTTTTCACTGTGAACATAACATCTTCAAATATTTAAAGTGCATATACTGTCATCAAACCCACAGGCTTAAATAGGTTTCAACATGTTTCATTAAATCTTATATGTGCTATTGCTATTATGGTCTTGTTCTAAATAACATATATTTTTTTCAGTTCTGAAATGCCTCGAAACAGTTTTATTCCATAACGTTAAATCGATTTAAAATTTGCATATTATACAATTTTTAAACATTCCGAATTTTCGTACCTAGATAACACTCCATAGATGATGCTAATCAGTTTCAATGCAGTTTTATTTATGTTTGGAGTCCAAGAGATAAACTCATCTAAATGTATGTCTAACACTTTAGTTTGCTGACTTTCTTGGATGCTACTACCAAAGTGTGATATTTTGTGATATGTTAATCTGTGATTGCTTTGTTCTAATTATTATTAAATCAGTCTTGTACTTGCTCAGTAGAAGGTTATTCATTGCAAACCACTTTTCGCTGATTCACCTACTGATCATTATGAAACTAGTTTTTTTCTATTTTTGACAACCTGTATACGCTCCCCTCAACCACTGAAAGGGTTTACATCACTTAACATGTTTTCCCTTCAGATATCTAACCTTCAAAACCCAATAGGTCCCTACGACGCTCGGGTCTCTAGGGCTCCCTTACTGAAATCAACCCTACGATTAGTATCTGAGAAATAGGGCCCGATTTGCAAAAAATGGTGAATGCGCCGATTGTAGTATTCAGACCAAAATCAACGGCAAAGCAATAACCACGACTCAGAGAATCGAACTGTCATATTGAGTTCTCTGAATTTTCGAACAACACGTGCCAGATATATATTCCAGAACTAACATCTATAAATCAACTTGTTCTTAAATTGACCGTGTAAGTATCATCAGCAGCAACACACCTCCCAACACCTTCCTTCAAGGTGTTTTTATAAAATACTTTTTTCAGTAAATCAAGTCTCCGAGTATTTGGTCTGAGAATCAGTGGCGTAGCTTGCTATTCAGGGGCCCCATATCAAAATTTGTAGGGGAGGAGGGTCACCCAACTGTGGCAAATCCCAAATGGAGGATACAATTATAGTACAGTATAGATTTTTACAAAAGAGACAAACGCTTGACTTAAATAATATTCATTGCCAGTCGGAGGGCGTGGATCATCACCAAGAGATAATTTTCTGTAAGCTTTTTGAAGAGTTTTTCGTGGTCAGGGCGTGGGGGAGTGTTGATTACTGTGAATGTGAAAATTTTTGAAATTCGGATAAATGTTTTTTGTTTTGCGATGTCTATAACACTGAAATCCATGTGGGGTCATAGTAGATGATGATACTTAATTTTGAAAATCATCTAAATGGCAGTAGTGTTATGAGAAATAGCTTTCAGATTGTCTCAAAGTTTGTATTTGTATGCTTCACAACTTTCTGAATATTTTTAAGGGCAATCTTAGTAGAGAGGTTACAATTCCTAAAAATTTCGAAAATTTGCTTTTATATTGACTCATGGAAAAATTGGAAATATGGATACGTGAATGCTTGGGAAGTACCGAGACAAAATCTGCTTACCACTATATTTTCCGAAATTTATTTTATTAAGCCATCCATTGCAAAAGACAATTTTAGTGTTTCGGAATTTTCAGTCTCTAGATTAAATACCTGCACAGAACTACAGTTGCCACTTTCACCATTTTTCAAAAAAAAAAAAAACAAAAAACGGGAAAACCTCATCTCCCTATTTCTCAGCAACTCAGAAACTAATCATTGCTTTGGTCCCATAATAACTTTTGTATAACAATGCGAGAAATATATCTATCTAAATTTTTTGGAAAATGGACTAGGGCCCATTTTCTATATATTTTATGCGGGCTCCTTTATTCTTCAACAATTCGAATAAAAAAAAGCGTCAGATCAAAATATGCATAATGTCACTTACCGACTTGTTTTTAGGATATTCACAAAGATGGAAATAGAAGAAATAAGAAAAATCACGATGTGGGACATAATCGTAAATAGTACTGATATAGAATCAGACGCTATCCAGAAAAACGTGTTTTTCTGGATGGATGGAGATCCGTGTCCGCAACCCATGCAGCTCAACGTTTCTGAAATGGAACCTTGCAAAATCATCACTGGTTATGATTATTTTGAGGTAAACAAAAACTGCATTGGTTTCATAAGCAAAATATTTATCTATGAGCAAATGCAAAATTTCTCGCAAATATTTTTGGCAGCCAATCGTTACCCTAGGTAGAGTTAGAAAGGCAATTAATTTGGGAAGCTAATTATTTTAATTTGTAGCTCTATCATGCCCGAAGTGTGAGACTTTTCAAAATACTAATAAAAACTCTCAGTCATTCTCCATGCATCTCACCACGGAAGTGCGTTAGAGCATTTCGTCATGGTGGGGTGCGTCTCGCTAACGTTCACACGATTTCTTGCAGGGCAATGAACTAATATACATCTACGCCTGCCTGTTCCTCGGCTTCGTCCCGATCCTCTGCGCAGGCGCGGGCTACAGCGTTGTAAAATTACAGAATCGACAAAGAAGAAGGCTCAAAATCAAACAGGATGAATTGAGAAATGGCGATGTTAAACTTCCAGTGGATACTATGATAGTCCGGGAATGGCTGCATGCCAACCATAAACGAGCTGTCAAAGTCAAGTTTGGTCCCGATGCAGCGATACATATTATAGGTAACATTCTCTCCAACTTAAACATTTTCAGCGTGCCACTGACTATTTCAATTTTAATAAATTACTCTTAGAACTTGTGCGATAAAAATCTAATTATTTAATTGTTATATGAAATAATGAAACAAAGAGTATATCATGCCAAATAAAGATAGGTCGATAAATATGTTTTATTGTCTGAAGAATACAATCATTTAATGACAAAACTAACTCAAAACTAAACTATGACATAATTACGTATGTGGATCTAAAGTAGGTGAATTGTAGAACCCACACATAGTTATAATATGGTTTATATATTAAAAAGTTTTTAAGTTTACGGCGGAATATCTTTAAATTGTTAGTTCTTTTGACAGTATCAGGGAGACACGTGCACATAAAGTCCATTATAAATTATTGAGTCTTCACAACTGTTGATTTAGGTACTACTGATTTAAGATTTTGTTTACGTCTAATATTGTAACTCATATTTAATGTTTCAAATTTAGATTTATTGTCAAAAATAAGAGTTGATGTTTCTAAAATGAACAATGATACGACAGTCATTATTTACAAATAAAGGCAAGCATCTGGTTCTATGAGTGCTTTTAGTTATATACCTAGTAGACCTTTTTGGTATAATTTATTTTTTACATAATTAAGGTTGAAAAACGTTTTCACAAACATATGTATTGCAAAGCTCTCGTAACTGAGACACTAAGTAACGCTGAGATATCCTTGCACTCATGACGCTTAGGCAAACAGAGTAACGCCACCGTTTGTCAAGAGCGGTATACATTACTGCATAAGGATCGGCCGACATCAGGAGCATTCGAAAAGCATCGATCGACATCTAGAGAACTTTGATAAAGCTCGGCATTGTTCTGGAATTCTCCAGTTTTGAAATAAATGCTCAGGTGTCTCCACCTGAGGAACAGTCGAGTAGTTAACAGCGCAGAACTCGATAGTCCAGTCGACAGGTTATACATTTGGCATAAATTAGTTACATATTTTGTATTGTAACTCTAAGTCAGTTATTGCCAGAAAGTCTTATTTTGGTGTCATTTCTAAAGAACTTTTTGGTTTCGAAGACACTTTATTGGCAAAAAGATTTTTTTGGCGCATAATAATTTTGCAGTTTAGTAAGTTCCAACTGAATATTGGCAGGATAACTAACTGTTTTAGTCAAAGTGATCATGAAAGGATTCATAAAAAATTTTATACCTACAGATTTTGTTTTTACTTGAGAGGTCCCGAAATCTAATCCCAAACGACTGTAATAAGCATCTAACTCTAACAATATTGAGCTTCTCTTTCAAATGATTTGGTGTGGGTGAAACGAAAATATTTCCTGTGGATAAGTTGATTGAATTGCTTTGAATTCGCTTATCAATTAAACATAGTCGGAAGTGAACAGTATTTATCTTGTAACAGTCATCATATTAGACGAAAATACCCCTGCCTTGCGAAATTATTGTAAAGTCTGGTTTTATTGATGAAAGTTGTTCAATACATGGACGCATAAAATGCATGTGCAATAGGAAATTTTTGAATTTGTATAGAAGAAAAAAAAAGTAACCCTTCGTTTTTTGCATAAAAATAACAATAATGGCTTGTGATTCATGTCGTAATGTAAACAGGTGTATTTTTCTATAAAATACTCTTTTAACGAACCCTGTATATTGTTCACTAAACAAGTAGTGATGGCCAAAAGTCATGTGTTTTGGGATAAACAATTAGAAATTCTCAAAAACTACTTGATCAATCGACTCCTATTTTGTTAGTTGTTTAGAAATAAGAAGCCTTCGGATTTGAATAATTTCAAGTAGTTGCGTGAAATTATTGTCGTATTAGCAAAAAGTGCCATAACCTACATTTTGCATCGATTTTCGTCCATAACTTTTTCACTATCAGTGGGATGTTTTTACGTGTGGTCTCATTCTGTAGGTCTCATAAACATCTAAAAATCTCTTGGTTGCGCGTGGCATTTAAAATCCTGAAGTCTAAAGGCAAGCTAAATGAGGAACACCCCTCCGTAAAAACCTTCATTGATTCTACTAACGCTCGAGTATCAATAAGCCATGTCACAGTCAGGGTGGATCGTAATAAATGTGGTAAATTTATTTTGACAGTGAGCCAAACATGCTTTAGTATGGTTCTGCTTCTGTATGAGATGCTTGATGGCGAAGCTTGATTTTTGAAATCGTTATTTCTCTATAACTCGAGCTGGCTTGGTAATACCGGTATGAAAAATGTGAATCTGCAGTTTCTGAGTATGGAGAAATAATATTATCAGAAATTTGACCTCGACACACTGCATTTTAGTAACTACATTTAGCTACATTTCACTGAGTCGTGTTTGGTGCAATCTAGGGTTGCCTTTTTGTTCACCACCGTGTACAATTATACAAATTATTTTTTGTGTTTCTACCCGTTTTGCAGGCAGAAAAGGTGAAAAATTGAGGACAATCAATCTGAAAAACTTAGACACGGTAACACTGGAAGAATCTGTGGATATAACTTCCAAGAAAAAGCCTATGATATTGATCCACATACCCAGAGATCACGATTTAGTATTAGAGATGGAAACTGTGGGAATTAAGAAGAAGTTCATGAATAAACTCGAGCTATTCTTGCATCAAAGCAAAAAGAACATAGAGGTATTTCTATGAAACAATTGAAACACAGTTCTAGGGTGCTTCAAAAGTAGGGTAAAATATTTAAGAATGCGATTTTTGAGTCCGTTTTAAGAAAACAACTTTACTTGGACGCGCGTATTCACAAAATATTTTGTAATATCGATGATACTGTGCCAGATATTTTAATGAATTTTGGTAGGTACACGGCCACAATTTTTTATTTGCTCCAGGAATCTGAACTCAATAAATTTAAAAAAGGTTTGAAGCCACCTCTTTTTACTTCCCATGCCTACTGGCGAGGAAGTATTCTAATCGCGAAACATTTAATAATATGCATATTATGATTTTTGGATATTTTATATAACGAACGAAAAACAGCAACTATCCTCTATCCAGGATATAAGGTATATGGTGCTGTCTCATTTTGATACGGCCTAACATATGCTGAACAGAATCCGTTATGATCTGATGGCGTTGGGTGAAAAGTTTAGAGTCAACCTACTTAACGCCTTTTTTCCGTAACAATAATTATTTTTACCACTCTCATTCATATATGGGCTCTAGTTTTTTGATTTTCTTTGGGCCGCTTTTCGCGTAAAAAATGAGAGAACAGTTGCATATCATACTCAGTGATAGTAGAAGTGTTACACCCAGAAAAAATAATTTTATCAACTTGATTTTTTGGCAGTGCGGTAGTCTTACATCAAGAATGAAACAATAACATTCTTACGAAATTTTATTGACAAGTAAGAAGAAAAAAAAATAATAATGTGTTGGGCCACATCACAGCTGAATACACTCCTGTATACGTCTAGGCATCGACAAAATGGGATGATCGATGTCTGGTTGTGGCACCTCATTCCAAGCTAGTCGAACTTCGTGGACTAGCTGTGGTAGAGTCAGTGGTGGATGGTGCAAAGTGAATAGTCTCCTCTCCATCATCTCACACAAGTTCGATGGGATTTAAATCCGATGAACGGGGTGGCCACGGCAAAACATTAACGCCTGCTTCTTGAAGTACGACTAGCAATATGGGGGTGTGCGTTGTTTTTCTGAAAAAGGACGTGTGGAAGAGCAGGGATGATCGGTTACCATAGGCAATAGCCCCCCAAACCATTACTCCAACTGTCCTGTGTACATGTCTCTCAAGAGCAAATCCAATATCACGCCATTCTCATGGCGGCGTCTTACCCTTCTAGGACAATCGTGCGTACTTGCGTACTTTCTGCGTCTCACTACTGCCGTTCCCTGCTCCAGTTCAAACGTTGACGACAGTGGTCCGCAGTCAGAGGAAGCACTAACCGTGGACGGTATGAAAAAAGTCCAAAGGATCGATTGCGTCAGATAGAGAGTACGCACAGTAACAGGTCTACCTTCTTCTCCAAACAATTGGTCAGCGATCTGACGCGTAGTAGCAAGACGGTCTCGTAGGGCTAGTTGTCGGAAGCGCCAATAATTCTACCCTTGTCAGAGTTGTTAACATGGTGATAATTTGGAGGCACAACTCGATGCATTTTATTATTCTTTAGCACTAGTAAATGAAAGGGCAATATCTAAAAATATCTGTACAACTCAGCTCTCACAAAAACAGATAACATTTTAACAAAGGTAAAACGTTCCTATTGTTGCCACAGCATGCTTTAAATATGGTCATTATGTTGCCAAAAAACAAAATGAAGAAATATTTTCTTCTGGGTGTAACACTTCTAATGTCACCGAGTATATTTTTTCTTCAAATAATTTGGCTCAAACCTGCAAGAACGAAAGAGATAAGAAATGTGGAATATCTGGAAATCCCTCTTAATTTCATTAGAACATAAAACTGCAAACTACCACCTACCACCTGCAATTCGAAATAAAACGAGTTTAGGACACACGTTCATATGAAACTTTTTTCCTGAAATGCACCCAAAAAAAGAGCCTCTCAAATATTTCATTTCACTTTTGAAAGACCTTGTATAATACTTTCCTTTAACGTTTTGTTATTTCAATTTATCAGCCCTCTACCCTAAAAGAGTTGCTCTTTGAATTATGTATATTTTTTAGCTTACTCAAGTGATAAGAGAAATTATGCTAGCCAAAGCCGAGACAAGACAAAAGCGAGAAAACAAACTAGAAAGCTTCTTTAGAGAAGCGTACGCTTTAGCATTCGGTCTAAGACCAGGAGAGAAAAGAAAGAAATCTGAAGATAACCTAAGCGGAGAAGTAGTTACAGTCATGAGGACATCGTTGACCAAAAGTGAATTCGCCAGTGCTTTGGGCATGAAGTCCGATGCTGTTTTTGTACAGAAAATGTTTAATATTGTGGATAAAGATGGAGACGGAAGGATATCTTTCCAAGTAAGTTCATTTTATGCATCAGAAAATTCTGTCGACGATATGCTCCAGAAAAATGGTGTCCCACAGGGTTCAGTACTGGGACCCACCCTTCAATTTGTTTTCATACATCACGTTTCAAGTTCCACGAAAACTAAATTTCTTCATATTGCTGAGTGCAATGATATAATTAAAATGGTTTTAGGGTTAAATTAATTGATATTATGCATAAAGGTAGTTTTTAGAATAGCGACTCAAAGACCCAATGCTGCACAACTCTCAAACACTCGTACGTCACCCTATACGGAATCCAAAAATCACTCAAGTGTGAGTTATTCTTAGACATGGGACGACAACATAAGTTTTAAAGTAATATTATCAGACCAGAAAGAAGTAAAACATACTGTTGTTAGTATTTCTCCCGGACTGGCCAATGGTGATCGCGGATTCGTTCTCGACAATAACCTTGAAAGTTATGGTCATGGTGAGGTAAATTCTTTTTCCCAAGAAAGTGGACAATGCGAAAAATCTACATTCAGGTGGTACTTGATCGTTTTGAACTGCCTAAGGACAGTAGAACTAGGAACAGCCTCCTCTTTTAGATGGTCCACAATCTCGACACCCCAGGGATAAAGGAGCGGTCTTACCGGCTAGTTCTGGATGTACGAAGTTCGACACAGTTAGGATGGGAGGCCGAAGTCAGCCGGGTCTGCCTGACACATCGCGCATCATGGAAGAGTCCTCTGAGGAGAAAACCCCATTGGTGAAGCGGTGGAAGTAAGCTAGATCGCCAACGGCCCGCCGGTGCGAAAGGGTCTCGAGACTGTCGGTTAGAAAAGAGTCATCGATCAGTCGGACAGCCCTCCTCTAAACAGTATCGAGCATGGATAATGTAGTCGGGATCGCAGCATCCCAAACCTGTGAGCAATACTCGAGGCTAGGGCCTTGTATACAGTGAGGAGGTCATGTGGAGAAAAGTACTTCTTAGCACTAAACAAATGGCTTAGGTTTTTCCTACCAGCTGTCGCTATTGACGAGATGTGTTCGTTCCAGATCAAGTCATCAGTGATCTGGACTCCGACTAGCCCAAATGAATGGCTCTTTGGCAGAACTCGGCCATCCATCGAAACCGAATGAGCAAGGACGTTTCTTGTTAGTCAAGGTAAAGAACTGTGATTTAGAAGCATTAAACTGTACAATATTGTTGGGACCCTTAGCAGTGATAACCTCCAGGTCTCTCGTTAGAGACAAGTCGCTGCTAGTATTCTTTTTTCCAACTCACTTACAGTGATCGGCTTGTCACTTTGAATTCCTGCATGTAGTGTACTGTCATCAGCAAAGCTATGTATTGGATAGGTCGTACAGGAAAGGAGGTCGTTGATATGTAAGAGGAACAGTCTCGAAGCCAAGACCGATCGCTGGGAACATTCGCGTTGGAAATATCTGTGGGATATCTTGTGGCCAGAGAGTAAGTCAGCCACCCATCTGGAAGGCCACAGGATGAAAGTTTTCATAAGAGGGCAGCATGGCTCAGCTGGTCGAACGCTTTGGTTATATAAAGAGCAACGACATGAGCCTCATCATGAGACTGGCTGAGCTTACTCCACAAATTCGTGACGTAAGCTAGGATGTCCACTGTAAGTAGCTGGTGCCGGAAACCATACTGCCTGTCGCTAATCAAGCCGTGACGTTCGAGGTACTCCAGAAACTCGCGATTTATGCACTTCTCTATCACCTTACTTATTACAGAAAGCAGAGCTATAGGCCTGCAGTTGTAAGGGTCGGTCTTAGATCCCTTTTTTGGGATGGGTTTGACACGTCAGTGGTGGAAGGCTACTCTTTGAGAAGTTCCTTTCAATCAATAGTGGGGTTTTGTAAGAAGGTTCTGCGTGCCTTGATCTTCTGCTGACAAGCATTTGTTGAACCAGAGATTATGCACTTTCACTGTATGAGGGACCAAGGTCATGGTCAGAAAACCCCTCACTTACCTCCTATAGGACCTAGAAGCTCCCCAATACGGGCGGATTGGTAGATATTTGATAGACTGTTATTAAGTTTTATTCCAGACTAGTCAATAGTAAACATGGATATGTGACCTTGAAGATTATGGTCAAGGTCAAGTTAAGTTTTGTGTTACTGGAAACGGGACATATGAGCCCTTGACCATGACATTCAAAGAGAAATTCTAACAACAGTCTTCTTCTCTGAGAATATTACTTATAAAACTTACGTTGTCCACCTATATCTATCGATTACCTCAGCTTGGGGGATCTCTGAGTTACATAGAAGGTCGGCAAGAATTTTTTGGTGGTTCGCCTCATTAGGACATTTGATCACCAAACTATCATGCAAAACTTCAGCTAAATTAGCAAAAAGCCGTTTTCTATAAGATAACTATGGGGTACTTTACATATTACTTTTTTAGGAATTCTTGGACACTGTGGTTCTGTTCTCAAGTGGAAAAACAGAGGACAAACTGAGCATCATTTTTGATATGTGCGATAACGACAGAAATGGAATCATAGATAAAATGGAGTTATCAGAAATGCTTAGATCTTTGGTGGAAATTGCTAGAACTACAAGTCTTTCAGATGATCACGTCACAGAGCTTATTGAAGGAATGTTTCAAGTAAGTTATGGTGTTACAGTTACAATATATACAAAAATCAATATAAAACTAATTTCAAGCTATACGTGAAATTCTGACTAAAGTTACGCATATTTGATTCAATATTTTTTTATGACCTTAAGCTAGGATTCATTATTTAAATGGCACATGGAAAGTTCCGTAAGTCCAAGTATTTCTGGAGATAAACAACAGAGAGTAAATTTTCCCAAAATCGTTTTTATTTTTTCCTGCCATTATTTGAAACGGGATTTTAGAAGTTATTACGAAAAAACTAATATTGTCATAGTAAGCCTTGAATGTGACAGTTTTTCATATGTTTATCCGATCAAATCACCAATGTTTCAGGTTGTGAGAAACGTACACAAAGGACATTCAGATGATTTACCCTTTTATCGTCTATAACAAGCGTTTTTTTTGCAGGATGAAATGTAAAATGCTTGCATCGGCTTAGATATGACGGATATAAAACGTTTTAAGGAGCTGCAACGTCGTCGAGGTTTTAATTTACCCTACAACATTTTTGCCAGATACACAAAATTATACTGTTGTTTTCAATACTACCCTTAATTATATGAAAAAATTATTAACTATGTTGTTCTCTATTCGATGTGTTGAGACGACCTGACCAACTATAGGAAGGTTACCTTTTTAGACGTTTAAATCTTTATTATACTTTGAAGTTGAGTCATTAATTTTCAGATAATGATTGTAGAAGGAAGATAAACCAAAATATGTGTGTAAAAATAAGAAAAAAATAAAAAAAAAATTTTACCTTGTTTTATAAAGTATCCTCCCGACAAGTATTTCAGTGCGGACCTGTATTTGATCGTGCGGTCTTGGAGCACCGGCATGCGCTCCCCTGTGAGGTCTCAAGTCACCTGATTCACGAGCCCTTTGTACTACATTCAGCATTTTCGTAAACATGTGGCATTTTTTATTTCGTTTGAGCCATGCAGCAAACACCACTATTCACTCACGCGTTACCGACTGACACATCGACTAAATACAACTGAATAAGATTGTACATTGTAGTAAAAACATCGTTTCAAATTCTGTCGCTTTTTTGTTTCCGATGCGATGAACGGATAAGGCGGATTATATCCGTTGTTGCCAAACACGAGCACATAATATTATTATTGAGACAGGGCGGTACTCAAACTTCTAAAGGGCTATAACTTTGTTACTTTAATTTTACCAGCAAAATGTTAAAGGAAAAAACATGTCTTTTGATCAGATCTACTCACTGTTAAAATAAATGATTCAACTTCGAAGTCACCCTGTATAGGGTATCCAGTGGGAAAGTTCATTTTTTGATTTAAGAAAAAATATAAACTTAATGAAAAGAAAATATTTATTACTATCAACATATTTCTAAATTCGGCGGGTTTTATTTTTTAAATTCCGACCAAATGTTTACCATCCCTTCGGACACACTCTTCTAATCGAAACACTCTCTTGCAGAGTTCCGGAGTGATGTTTATTTCTCGTCGAATTTTGTCTTTAAGCTCCTCCAGTGCTCGTGGATTATTGGAATACACTTTTGACTTTCGATAACCAAAAAATAATCGCATGGCGTGAGGTCGGGTGGCCTAGGAGGCCAGTGAATGCCTCCAAACTGCGATATAACTTTTTGAGGAAAAAGTGCTTTCACACAAGTCCTTCACTTCTCTGGAAGTATGAGCAGTGGCCCCTTCCTGTTGAAACCATGTGTTTCTATTAAATCGACGTTTTGTTCTTACAATAGGAGCAAAAAAGTGCCAATCATGTCCTTGTATCGCTCAGTATTGACTGACAGTGCATGATCGTTTCTTCAAAGAAATACGGCCCAATAATACCGCTAGAGGATATGGCGCACCAAACAGTCACCTTTGAACTATGGGTTCGTTGGTGCCCAATATCGGCAATTTTGCTGGTTCACATAGCCGTCTAGTGAAAATGGGCCTCGTCACAATAATACGTAATCACTTTCCTTAAATCATCACTGATTGGATTTTATAAGGATGAAAAACCATTTTTTCTTCATTATGCCATGCAGTGTTGACCTAGGGATTTCCAAAGCAGCGGAATCCTTCCGTACAGAACGCCGAGTATTTGCAATGACCGAATCACTTACTCGACGCACATTTTCTTCGGTTGATACAGTACGTGTGGGGCCAGGAATAGGTTGACTAAGAGTAAAGCCTGTTTCACGGAACCTCTTAATCCACTTTTTCAATAGGTTCTTACTTAGGGAATCTCTTGGTCGGCGAATGTTGTACAAAATTTCGAAGGGCAATTGCGTATGAATCAGCACTCTTAAAGTAAGCCTCGATGGCAAAAGCACGTTGCGCTCCGGTCCAACGTTCCATTGTGACTATTTAACCCGCACGCCGAACGTGCCGCGTAATTCAAATTTGAAATGTGAACTTTCCTACTGGACACCCATCTATCCGTGTCATGCTCTGTACAATATCACATCATTAAAATCGCAAATAGGGACTATTCACCTATACTTACTATACAGGGTGACTTCGAAGTTGAGTCATTTATTTTAACAGTGAATAGATCTGATCAAAAGAAATGTTTTTTTCCTTTACCATTTTTCTGGTAAAATTAAAGTAACAAAGTTATAGCCCTTTGGAAGTTTGAGTACCGCCCTGTCTCAATATCATGTGCTCGTGTTTGGCAACAACGGATATAATCCGCCTTACCGGTTCATCGCATCGGAAACAAAAAAGCGAAAGAATTTGGAACGATGTTTGTGTACAGTTTATTATTTTATTCAGTTCAGTTATACATACAGTCAGTGTCAGTGTCGCGTGTAAATAGTGTCTGTTGCGTGGCTCAAACGAAATAAAAAATGGCACATGTTTATGCGGATCGGTTTCCCAATCGAGTGCAACCAACCCCTCGTGCCTTTGTTAATGTAGTACAACGGGCTCGTGAATCAGGTGACTTAAGACCTCACAGGGGACCTCACGATCAAATACAGGTCCGCACTGAAATACTTGTCGGGAGAATACTTTATAAAACAAGGTAAAAAATTTTTTTTAATTTTTTTTATTTTTACACACATATTTTGGTTTATCTTCCTTCTACAATCATTATCTGAAAATTAATGACTCAACTTCAAAGTCACCCTGTATAAAAACTGGAGGAATGCTTGACTGATTATATTTCGAAACAAACTACTATCGGATAATTTCAATGCCTATTTAGAAAATTCTGTTTTTTTAATAACTAAGATTTGGTGTCAATATATGACACTATATATGTAATTTTGGAATCAGGATCAAAAACTCTATTCTATATAAAATCGAATTTGGCGCCTATAAGGAAAAATAAAGTGATCGAGAATAAGAGACGAAACGTCATATTGAAATCCTAATCATGCCACCTTGTACCTAAGAAGTGACAAAGTTGGTGTACTTTTTATTTTGGAATCCAACATCAAATAAAGACCGGAAAAAATGAAAATTATTTTAAGAAAATTCGGTTTTCCTCATATATGCATTCTTATGACGGAAATTTTGAGATCAGCGATGAGTTAGGGAAAAAACAACTGCTTTTTTCAACTAACGTGATTATTTTGTTGTTTACATTTTTCATTTGCCTCTTTCAGGATGCTGGCCTTGAAAGCAAGGATTACCTAACCTACTCAGACTTCAAGCAAATGATGAGAGAATACAAAGGCGACTTTGTAGCGATAGGACTTGACTGTAAAGGAGCAAAGCAGAACTTTCTAGACACTTCTACAAACGTTGCCAGAATGACTAATTTCCAGATAGAACCTTCTATGGACGTGAAGAAGAACTACTTCAAGAGGAAATGCGATGCTGTGACCACTTTTCTCGAAGAGAATAGGCAAAATATTTTTTATTTGTTTATATTTTACGTTGTGACGATAGCTCTCTTTGTGGAGAGATTCATACGTAAGTATTTCTTACAGCATCTAAAGTATAAGCTAACTAGACCATAGGTTCCTTCACTAGTTTAAAGTCTAAATTCAACTTCTCTTATCTTTCTGTTGATGTTACACAACATATAGGAATCGTCAATAAAACTGGGGAGAAAATAACAGCAAAACATCATTAAAATGAAACATTTGACAATAAAACAATTTTCTATACTTAAAACATTTAAAATGCCTATAAAGAGAAGAACTCTTCAACACTATTAAAACACCGAACGATCAGAATCTTTCTCAAACTATGATTGGACATCTCATTTGTTTGTTTCAGACTCATCTAGCGGATTTTTAAAAAAATGGAATCCTAAGTAATTTGGTGAAACTAATTAAATAAAGCTAGTGAATATCTATAATTAAATTATTTTACTTGGAGCATGTAAACTCATTTTAATAGTTCATTAATTTTAAATAAACGATAGCGTTTTTGTTAAATAAACTAGTTTCATAGAGACAAGAGAGCTGTTTGAGAAATCGGAGTTTCATTAGACTAATTTTCATTAAACTTGTTAGATGTTACAATTCAAGTTTTAATTGGTTTAACTGATCTTTTTTCTCAGTGTATATAAAGAAACAAATTAATGAGGCTGCGAAAATAAAATTATATAAGATGCAAGGGCAAGCTACTTAGTAGTTACAGTAGCAGACAAAAGTTTGGAAACAATATCAAATTTTTAAAAAGTGCTATTTTTTAATTTATTATTGAGGACATTTTTTTTCTCATATAGTTTGCTCACAGTCTTTAGGATACAAGTGAGAATTTGTGTTTGCTATGGTACGACAGACTGGCATTAAAATACCTTCATCTATTATGACCGAAAGTGAGACGACAAAAGTATGGAAACATATCCTTTATTACAAAATTAAATGCAATAATTCTACAAACAGATTTAAAAAATACTGTGTAGCCTTTAGCATTCAACACTGCCTTACATCTGCTGCTCTTAGAAGACACCCATTTTTGCACACGTCTGTTGGGATATCTTGCCAAATATTTTTTACATAATGAAATAAATCGCATCTATTTTCAGAATTTTTTCTTGTCAGTTGTCTTTTAACATGCTCCCAGAGATGTTCTATAGGGTTTATTGCGAAGGCCATGTAAGAACATTAACATTTTGTAGTCTTAACCAGTTGTTTACGAATTTTGAAGTATGCTTGGGATCATTCTCTTGCTGGAATGTCCATCATAAAGGCATTTATTCTTCAGCAAAAGGGAGAATGTGTTCACTAAGAATATCTTTGTAAAGTTTTTAATCCACTCTCCGAACAATTTTAACAATGGGACCCGTTCCAGAACTAGAAAAATAGCCTCAAACCATGATGTCGCCTCCACCGTGCTTAACTGTTGGCAACTGATACTTTTTGTCGAATCTTTCTCGTATTGGACGTCTCACATAAACCCGTATTCCATTGTTATTCTGTACAAGTTATATGAGTTTTAGCGAATTCAAGCCTAGCAACACGATTTTTTTTAAATGAGAGGCTTTTGCACTGGTCACCTATCAAAAAGCCCAAACCCACCAAGCGTCTCTGCACTGTTCTGACAGAAAGATTCTCGGCACCCTCTTCTACGATTCTTTTGAAAATCTGTGTGGGTGGCATTCGAGGATCTTCATGGGACAAACGTTTAATGTATCGATCCAAAACATAATCGTTTTTTCGGTCTTTCGCACCTGGTCCGCGTTGCTGTTGATCCGATTCTTGATATGTACTAATAATTTTCGAAATCGCCCCTTTGTTCATTTTTAATCTTTGCGAAATGTCAACATTTCTGATACCACTTCTAAATAATTCAATTACTTTGTCTCTTAAATCTTTCGAAATTCCTTTTACTTTTGCCATTCTCGCTGATGTTAATATTTACCGCACGCAATATCAGAGTATCGCAGAACGAATAAATACAACAAAACGGAAATGTTTCCATACTTTTGTCGTTACAAAAACTGTGGTATTTAGAAAAACGCGTGTTTCTATTTTCAGAGAATTTGAATATTGATAGATAAACCTTGTATTAGTACGGGAGTCAAAGATAGACTTTATTATTTATACAGGGTGTCCACAAAGTTGGGGTTTTCCTTTTCAGAAACAACTACCCTTGAAATAACAAAGGTAATGCGTAGTGAAACGAGAGCGACTAAGTAAAAAAAATAAAGGAAAAGTACTCACTCTCCAGTTGACGAGAAGGGCTAAGTACGTCTCTGCCCGAAATCATACCGCTCCAACAGAAAATGAAATCAGCTGATGCGCTACCGAACAGACGCACCATGCCAGTCCAAACATTCACCGAAAATGTTTGTTGAAAATATGCCCGACGGACAGCGTGCGGAAAGGAAAACCCCAACTTTGCGGACACCCTGTATTATCGGTTCCTTTACAATTTTAATTTAGGTATATGGTATGAAATAGTTCATAATAATGTTAATATTTGTTTCCAAACTTTTGTCCGTATTTAATCGAATGCACTACTCGAACTTCTTTTTTTCATGTTTTTTGTTGTTTCCTTCCAGATTACTCATTCATGACAGAACACACCGATCTCCGTCACATCATGGGCGTAGGCATAGCAATTACCAGAGGTTCAGCTGCCTCTCTATCATTCTGTTACTCCATACTCCTCTTGACCATGTCCAGAAACCTCATAACCAAACTTAAAGAGTTCTCCATCCATCAATATATACCCCTTGATGCCAATATCCAGTTCCATAAGATAGCCGCATCAACTGCGCTGTTTTTCTCATTACTCCACACAGTAAGTACTGAATCTGATCATACAGAGTGATTGAAAAAATAGTGGCAATAGAAAGTAGAGAGAAGAATCATATGAAGAATTTTAAAAATGCAGCTTCTAACATGTCTCTTACTGAGTGTGGAGGCTGTTGATATGGAATATGTATGGTATATTTTTTCAGATTACACAAGCAGATTTGTAACAACCAATGATCTTTTGTGTTGACCATTAGTAACTTTAAATACGGTCCTGTCTTGGAAAGTTGGGCAAATGATACAGGTGGGGCTGATTATTACCGAATAGAGCCCAATAAGATATAAGACCTACCATATACAGGGTGTCTGCGAAAGGTTGGGAAATCTCGAAACTGGAGATACTCCAGACCAAAATATGTGAATTGACCTAAACATACCTCAGTCCAGAATTTGATAGTTTGAGAGATACAGGGTGTCAAAGTTACAATTTTATTTTATATTTTTCCTTATTGCTTGAGAAATATTTCAGATTTTGGCATACAACTTGGTATTGAGAGGTTTTCTAGTATGAGAAATAAGAATCCGTTATTTTTTATGGCCAAACTTCTAGGGGGAGCCACTTACAGCACTATTTCGGTAAATAACTTATCATAACTTTTTTGTGCTACCGTGTATACAACTGACCAAAAAATCTTATTTTCTCGTATTTCCACAAAAAGTTTTGCACAATTATCTTTGTGCTCAAAATTAAAACAAAATGGTACCAAAGTTTATTTTACATACGATACACTGAGAAAACAATTAATTAAAACCACTTAAAAGTTTTATTATACCACTTAAGAAATTCGATTTACTATATGGTATAATAGGTATAACAAATTTTATTATTTTAATTGAATTCCGATTTCTAAAATAGTTTACTTGAATCTATGAAGCAAGTTTAACTTAACCAAAAAGCAATCGTTTTATCGAAATTATAAAACCATTTACTTAGAATGACTAAACCAATTTTTTTCAAATTATTGAATTATTTAAATGAGTTTACCTACTCGAAGTAAAACAGTCCAATTATATTAATTAAAAGTCTTTAATTAGTGTAGGTAAAAGTATTTCTTTAGTTTTAATGAACTTTTTCATTTATATTAAAAAGTACATTTGTATAATATTTGGAATTTAAAATAAATTGCATTTTACTGAATGATGTATATTACAACTGTGCTTAGACAAATTTAAGATTTCAAAAAATTTGAAAAACTTAATATTTAATAAAATAAAATCTTTCGGATTTTGTAATTGTAATGTAAACAAAATTCGAAATTTTGTAGTTCCATTGATTGCGATCTTATTATACAGGGTGACTTCGAAGTTGAGTCATTTATTTTAACAGTGAGTAGATCTGATCAAAAGAAATGTTTTTTCCTTTAACATTTTTCTGGTAAAATTAAATTAACAAAGTTATAGCCCTTTAGAAGTTTGAGTACCGCCCTGTCTCAATAATAATATTATGTACTCGTGTTTGGCAACAATGGATATAATCCGCATTATCGGTTCATCGCATCGGAAACAAAAAAGCGAAAGAATTTGAAACGTTTATCACGATGTCAGTCAATGTTTCAGTCGGTAACGCGTGAGTGAATAGTGGTGTTTGTTGCGTGGCTCAAACGAAATAAAAAATGGCACATGTTTACGAAGATGCTGAACTTGTGAACTTGTGGACATGATTCTTATTTAATCGAGTGCAACCAACCCCTCGTGCCTTTGTTAATGTAGTACAAAGTGCTCGTGAATCAGGTGACTTAAGACCTCACAGGGGAGGGCATACCGGTGCTCCAAGACCGCACGATCAAATACAGGTTCGCAATGAAATACTTTTCGGGAGGATACTTTATAAAACAAGGTAGCATTTTTTTTTTTATTTTTACACACATATTTTGGTCTATCTTCCTTCTACAATCATTATCTGAAAATTAATGACTCAACTTCAAAGTATATGGGATCAAGTTTCACCAGTCACTTGTCTGATTGTCCAGAAACAGTTATAAGATATGCCACCATTCGTTATGAAGACGATAGAGATGCACTTACGCACTCTAGCTCATACCACTCGACGTTCTTCGCTAAGCGTAGAAATGTCGCACCGCACCCGCACCGCACCGTTACGCTCAACTTGTCAAGTGGTCGGAATACCAGGTATTCACAGAGCCAACAAGCTTTGACTTTTCTGTGCCTACTTGCCTAAAAGACACGGCTGAAAAAGACATGTTTGCTTTGCGCCTCCTGTAACCATGACCATCCGCTGACAGCAGTGTTTCGTGCTCATTAGCAGTTCATCAGTGCGGTATAGGTTATTAGGAGACAAAACGTAAAGCAAACAAATGTATGGTCTTTTGGAAAACTCAAGACATTGTGCGCAACATGGCCTTACTAAAAGTTTTCTAGTTTTCGAGATATTACCACTTTTAGGTTTTTCAAAAAATCACTACTTTTTGCTCCTTTTTTGCCTGTTATGGCTATTAAAAAACTTATAAGTTTTTTCCTGGACTACCATTAATAGATGGTTGAGACAACCAAGTATTTATTTAATTGAAAACTAGCACGGTATGCTAAAAAAATATATTTTGTTTCAATGTGAAAACCTTTACTAAAGTTTTACTAATTACTGTGAAAAAAGTGTACCAGATTGAATCGGCAAATGATCTTAAAAACTAGCCTATTTAATGCTCTTTTAAAATAGTATAAAATTTGTAGGTTCTTTCTACTAAAAATTGAATAATTTCAAGTTCTGTCATTGAAGTTGTATGTCGTAATACTTGCGAAATACTACAAATGAAAAATAAGTGCAGCCGTCTTTTGCATCCAAATCACTAAGTAATGAAACGACCTAAACATGTCATTGACTATCTCGCTTTCAAATTCATTGTTCGGTTGGTAGCATTATGTCACCTCGAGAAACAGAGTTAATTTAGTACTGCTCCTTGTGTTAGTGCTACACACGTGTTATTGTTATTTGGCTCTTTCGCTGTTTAGGTCGTTGCATTCCTTAGTGATTTAGACTCAAAAGACTGCTGCACTTATTTTTTATTTGTAGTATTTCGCAAGTATTACGACTTCAATGACAACACTTTGGATTATTCAATTTTTAGTAGAAGGAACCTACAAATGTTATACTATTTTTAAAAGAGCATTAATAGGCTAGTTTTTAAGATCATTTGCCGATTCAGTCTGGTACCTTTTTTTTCACAGTAATCAGCCAAACTTTAATAAAGATTTTCACATTGAAACAAAATGAATTATTTTTTTTTTAGCATACTGTGCTAGTTTTCAATGAAATGAATACTCGGTTGTCTCAACCAACTATTAATGGTAGCCCAGGAAAAAATTTAGAAGTTCTTAGTAGCCATAAAAAGAGCAAAAAGTAGTGATTTTTTGAAAAAACTTAAAAGTGGCAATATCTCGAAAACTAGAAAACGTTTACTAAGGTCATGTTGATTTTATTTGATTGATCTGAAGCTAATCTACCTCACGTGTCACTCTAGCGTGTTATTTCTGGGATACCCTGTATAATGTTAAAAAAAATCGATTATACCTGTATATCAACTTGTTGCGCGCCTGCTACAAGTGAGCATAAAGTGAACGACAGCTAGTTTCTAGTTGACATCTAAGAGAACCTATATAATGTCATAAAAACCTAAATAATGTCAAAAAACCACATTATGTCACTTTTCAAGTTACGAAATACCCCTGCCGCTCGACGTTCTAAGCTAAGCGCAGATATAACCAATAAAAGTTGAAACAAAAGAACACACAATTATAATGAAAATTCAACAACTGCTTTTATTGGCACAACATTTTTATTCATATTTTGTGTTTCAGTCTGTTTTATTATAGACTTGATGTAACGGCCACACGCTCATATAAAAAATTATAGATATTGAGAAACGGTTGAATTTTGAAATAAAATGGAGTTTTAAAGAACAATATGGAATTAAAATAAAAAATGTCATAAAGCAGATTGTCTCTATACTTCCCACCCCTGGACTTTTTTAGCCAACCCACGAGCGATATATTTTTAACATACTAAATTTGTTATTTTCATCCATTAAACAGGTGGGTGAAGATCGTTTCTAAAGGATCCCCCACACCGATGCAGTAAGGCGCTATCGACGATAAACGCACCGCTGTCCATGTGGTACCCAGTTTTAAGAGCGGTAAATAACACCGATCACACCAGCGCGGTGGGGTGGCCCGCGGCTTATCGCCTTGACAACGTTTCATTTCAGAAACGCTGCTGACGCGGTTCGTATCGCATATCGCCACGTTTTTCACGATGTCCACAACGGAAAAATTAATTGAGCAAAGTACCCAATATTGAACGATTCAAGTCACGAAGACTATGAAAATTGCAGGAAAAAGGATAAAATGTGGTATTACATTAAATTTAAGATTTCATCAAAACAATCGGGAGTGATTGGAAAGAATACGTAAAAACGCTGTGGATTTCTACGTAATTCGAGCATTAAAGTATGAAATTATCCATATGTCCTTCTTTGTTTATTGATATCATGTATCCATTTCTTCTTTTTCCTTAAACACAATTATTAATTATTATGAACAAATGATTATAATCAAAATACTTACCCATTTCCCCTTTATCTTCTGCTAAGGCCAATAATAATAATAGTTCTTCCTCAACAGAAGACATAGTGTATGAAATCAAAAAACGTTTGAGAATATCGCGCAGATGAGAAAACTGTCGCATCGCGGTGGTGTGAATGTGCAGCTATCGCGCTAAATGCGATTTTTAACTCTGACGCTACCGCTATCGCTGTATCGCGTCGGTGTTGGGGAACCTTAATTTAAATCTTCCACTATGTTTTTGTATTCCTACGTGTTGACCTGTACCTCAATTTCTCTAAAAACAATCTTTGTTTATTACATAAAGGTAGGTCACCTAGTGAACTTCTACCACGTCTCCACGCAACCTATCGAGAACCTGAAATGCCTCACGAGCGAGATGAGCTTCCCGTCCGACTACAAGCCAGGCATCGCCTTCTGGCTCTTCCAAACTGTCACCGGTATCAGCGGCGTTCTGCTCTTCATCATCATGTGCATCATCGTCATCTTCGCGCATCCCATTGTCAGAAAGAAGGCGTACAAGTTCTTCTGGTTCACGCATAGTCTTTACGTGTTGTTCTATGGACTGTGTCTGGTGCATGGACTGGCGCGTCTGACCGCTCCGCCGAGGTTTTGGTTGTATTTCATCGTTCCTGGGATTATATTTGCTCTGGACAAGGTGAGTTCTTCCCAAATATATACAAGGCGATTCGAGAAAAGTGAGAATATTTTTCGAACAGAGGGCACGTCAACAAAATATCATACAGGGTGTTCCGTACTTAAATGGACATATTGAAATGGTAAATTATTTTTCACGAGTATCCACTACGCGAACCGTAACAGCAAATAACAGCTGAGTATATAGTAATATTTAAAAATTCCCCATATCGATGTGGCACACAATTCTGACAGATCTGTCGACACTAGATCTGTGGACAGAGTCGTATCTTGTTGTGGTCTTTTGTTCGTTACGGTTTCATACTCCCTAACAACCTTTTATTTAGAAAAGTTACTTTGCGCACAAGAGAAAACGCTTCAAGCAAAATGGCTGCTAATGACCATGACTACATTTCCTGAGTTTTACCCGATTCATACCTGGTTCATTAGTGCCAGCACTACAGACTTTAATATAGAGATGTTACTTGGTGATCAGCTGTTTAGCTCAGTAGACGTCAAAAAGGAATGGATACTCCTAAAAAATACTTTGGGGGGTTAAAAATTCGGGGTTTCCCCGGTAATTCTGCGCACCCTTTAGACAGATTTCACATAGATTTATCCGTACAATTTGCCTTTGTCTGCCAGTCTGTTTTGGTTCCGGTCATATTCGTCAGCGGGCTTACTCATAATAAAAAGCCATCCTCATAGCAATGTTACCGTTGCTACACATGTTCTTAGTTGACTTTTTTTAATTCTGAAATTAATTTTATGAACTGACGATAACGTTGCTTGGGAAGTACAGAGTTAATCTACTCGACGGAATTTTTATTTTGCAGGTTGTAAGTTTAAGAACCAGATATATCCCACTGGACGTCCTCGAAACAGAATTATTACCTTCCGACGTGATCAAAATAAAGTTTTACCGACCACCGAATCTGAAATACTTGTCAGGACAATGGGTGAGATTGGCCTGTACAGCCTTCAAATGTAACGAATTTCATTCATTTACTTTGACGTCAGCTCCGCACGAAAACTTCTTGTCTGTACACATCAAAGCCCAAGGTATGTATAATATACTTGTGACTAGCCTAAGCCTCGCTGTACCTACAGGTCATTCGCTTTCATTTTATAATTTTCGCCAGTGGCATTCATACGGAACTTCATCTGCTTATTTTGGCAGACATTGACAATCATTCAGAATAAAAATTATTCTTGAAATTCTCAATAAAATCTAGGTAAATGTGATGGCTTGACTTTTTCCAATCCGACGTATGGTTTTCGCTTAGAAAAATAAAAACCGTATCTCTGCGTGATCATAATAATATCATTAGTATGACAAATATCGTCATGCAATGTCTCCCAAAATAGGCAGGTGAAATGCCGTACGAACACCACTGGTGGACATTGAAATATCTAAAGTGGTACTTCATACATAGTAAATGTATGTCAAACTTTAAAATATCTAAAGTGGAATTACAGATATAAATGATGAATTATTTATTTTTGAAAACTCCACCAGTCTGTATCTCAACGGTTAAGATGCTTGAGACATACGTTCATATGAAGATTTCTTCTTGAAATGTAATATTTTTTAGAGCAAATTATTTAAATTTCGAAAAATCCATTTTTTTAAATACACCTCAGATGTACAGCAAAATGGTAGATACTTCAGGTACCTATCTAATCTTCATTATATGGTATCTAACTTTAATTTTCAACCATAACTTCTATTCTACAGAATAAGAATCCCCGCCCTTTATCAAAACAGTTAAATATTACACATTTCTTATTCAAACCACGAAAACATTATAGGTCCTTGGACCTGGAAATTAAGGAATTACTTCGAATCCTGTCACTACACTCCTGACGACCAACCAAAAATCCTTCTGGAAGGACCTTTTGGAGGTGGAAATCAAGATTGGTACAAATTCGAAGTTGCTGTAATGGTGGGAGGTGGTATTGGAGTGACCCCTTATGCGTCTATCTTAAATGATCTCGTTTTCGGAACTTCTACCAATAGATATTCTGGAGTTGCTTGCAAAAAGGTAAGGCAATAAGGACGGCTTCAATGTAGAAGTAGAAATAAATCATGAAGCCTGACGCCTAGACCACGTTGGGCACTATTTGCTAATCCACCATCATTAACTAATTAACTACAACAATTTTATATATATTATTTTATATAGTTATAGTTTCATTAAAACCCTTCTATTTTTGAAGTAGATATAAGTAATTTGAAAATAACCAACAACCAACAGTTCTTTTGCAACGCATTTTTTATTAAGTTATTGATTTGACGTCATACTTAGTAAAACTGTAATAGAACACTATACAACTTTTGTATCAAACATTTTGTCATAAAAAGTCCAGTTTGGAAAATAAAAGCAAGACACCATTTTTGGCAACAATTTTTTAGAAAAATCGAAAGAAATAAACTGTTGCATCTTAAAGAAACTAAATCACCGTATTTTGATCTCACCCTTCTATTTAGCTGCATATCTCCTTTAATTTAGACACTGAAAACCTCAACCTCAAACAATCTCCCTATTCTGTCGAACTTAACGCAAAGCTTTTTTAACTTTTAGGTATACTTTTTGTGGATATGTCCATCGCACAAGCATTTTGAATGGTTCATCGATGTTCTGAGGGACGTGGAGAAGAAAGATGTAACTAACGTCCTCGAAATACATATTTTCATCACGCAGTTTTTCCATAAGTTTGACTTGAGGACGACAATGCTTGTAAGTGTTATACTTTGATACCGACTCCATGATATAAAATAATACATATGGTAGTGTGCTTAAATTTTGGGACTTTCCTTTGCACGGCGTATCATTATTCTATAAATGAAAAGTTTTCCTAGTAACACATACAACAATGTTTTGTGGTAACCAATTTATTACATTCCGAAAAAATCTGCAATAGCAAATCTGATCCTGCCTCCAGCTGGAAAAGATATGACGTACATCAGTATTCAACCAAGCGCTGCACACAGCGTGTAGGTAAACAGAACTGTTTGTTTACAAATCGGATTAGAAAAACTGGAAATGAAAGTTCCTATAACAATAACGAACTTGCCGATTTGATGTTAATTCACGGTGAGCGACTTCAAGACGCTTCAGATGTTTCGCGGGTGTACTTAGATCATCTTCCTAGACGTTTTCGTCCCGCGTCCCATATATTTGCTTATTTCGCACATCATCTGCTTGTAGGAACGTCAAGTTGAGCACAGTAGAAGACCTATGTAGCTCCGAATGTTGTAATTTGAGTCAACAAACTTGTGTTTTTGAGTTAGATGTAGATAATATGTAATATCAAATTTTTTATCCAAAGAACGGTGCGTGCTTTTTCTCATTTTTTTTATTTCATCGCTGTTGCTTTCGAAAAGGTCCTACTTTCAAAACACCTTGTATTTATCTGAGAAAATTGTCTACTATTTGTTCAAACTTTTAGCTATTTCTCGATGCCTGAGTTTTTGGATACGTAATTTATTTCTCATTTTATTTTTATAGTATATCTGCGAGAACCACTTCCAAAGATTATCTAAGACGTCCATTTTCACCGGCTTGAAAGCAGTGAACCACTTTGGTCGGCCAGATATGACGTCATTCCTGAAGTTTGTGCAAAAAAGACACAACTACGTGAGCAAGATAGGTGTCTTTAGCTGTGGACCCAGACCCTTGACAAAAAGTGTAATGTCAGCGTGTGACGAAGTCAACCAGGGTCGTAAACTGCCTTATTTCATACACCACTTCGAAAACTTTGGATGAATGTAGAGATTAATTGTATAGTTGGTATTTCTTTGTGTATTTTTATAAATAAATTATTCATTTTTCAGCTATCTGTGTTTAATTGTTACACGTTACCATCACTGGGATTTTTTTTCTCCTGAATCAGTAGTTTTTAAAGAAATCATGGTGACGTAGAACACATTGCAGATTCATCTTTATTATATTTTTTTTCAGCAAAAATAAAATCAGCCCACTGCAAAAACTACAAAATATGGGAATGCAGGTAATTTTGCAATATAACAGATAGACAAGTATTGATAACAGGTTAAATATTCTACAGTGGTTGCCTGTAACCCAACATCTTTACTTAATGATCATAGCATGTATATTCAAAATTGTAAAAACTGTTTAACTACACATCTGGGAAGAAACATTGAATATTCGTACCTATTAGACCAGAACCAACTCCTTTCATTTGATTGAAACCGATAAAGTGTGCACAAGGAAAACAATCAGGTACAAGGGTCTAAGGGAATATAATAAGTTACCTGATCAAATAAAGAATGCAGTGACTGTTGGTCATTTCAAGAAAGCACTTGTCATGCATATGAGAGCTGGCAATGTTTAAATTTAATATAATTAGAATTCGTTGAATTTGTTTTTTTTATTGTGAGCTGCTGTGCGCCAGCAATTTTTGTTATTACTTCCACTATTCAGGGTGTCCCATTTCAAGCAACCCACCCTAAATATTTCGAAAACAATGTGCATCAAGCAAAATTCAGTAAAAATAATGGTGGCCTTGATTACGACTTTTAAGGAGGTTTTCGAGTTCAGTGGAACGTTCTCAAATATAACACGCTTTTTACACCAGAATCAAAAGGAACGGGAAACCTTACGACCGAATGTGATCATGACCATGACCTTCACCGTTTCCTTCAACGCCATTTCAAGGTCTAATAGAAGCCGTTGAAAAACATTACTCTAGTAAAAATGTTAAAAAGCAAAGTTGTAAGGTTTGTGGTGTATACCCCAATGTGACCTTGGCCATAACCTTAACATTCAAGACCAAGACAAACTTTCCCCAAAAACCTTTTTTTGACATTGGAAATGGAAAACGCAGCAAATTTTTTGTCTGAATGGGACCTTGGCCTCAAAGTCAAGCTCAAATGTTATTCGAGGATGAGGTCACATTCGGACTGCATTTTCCATTCCTAGTATAAGAATGAGAGGCTTCCTTTGCAAATTTTGAATCGATCTTTGAGGTAGTGGTCAAGGCCATCTTTGAGTGATCCCCCACAAACGTTACAACTGAGTTTTCGAACATTTTTGTTTTGAATGTCTTGGCGGAAGTATTATTTAAACATAAGATTTCCACCTTTTTTCAATTTCGATGTGAAAATATTCACTTGACCTTGAATCAATTGCACTATACTCCTGGCAAATCCATTTCGATTTTATTAAAACTAATGACACAAATATACAACTTTCACAATATATACCAATCACCTTATATAATTACATCGTTTAAGATCTGTTAGCAAAAATAAATGTTACAATTTATAACAAACATTCATGACTTTATCGATAAATACATCTTTCCCTTCAAAGTTTGCTTGACAGGGTTGATTTTTTTCAAGATCTGGGTCATGATGTTGACTAGCTGTTCACTGGACAAACCAGTCTTCTTAGATTTGAACTTTTGCAACAACTCAGTTGTCGTCATAGGTTTTCTCATCAGATATTTTCTTACTGCATCTTCTGTTATACCGGACTCACTGAAAAGAAATTAGAAGCAAATAAAAAGTGACCAGCATGAATGTGGAAGACAACGTTGACGAGAAAATTTCGAGGCGGTGAGTCAACAGTGAAAAACATATGTCTGTGAGCTTACACAAACAAACGTCTATATGCACTGAAAACCAAATTTGTCTGACAGCTTGAGTTCAATGTCAAATCTGTTTAGGATAAATTCCATATCGGTCCTAACGCCACTTCATTTTAGGTCGAAATGACAAGTCACCACAAATTCTGTAACATTGCATCATTGATTCGCTTGACAACACCAACATTCCAAGGCAAGGTTTCCACCTCCATGATCAAAGATGAGCGATTTTGGTCAGTACCCATCTAGCGCTCATTGGAGAGTGTCGTCCTGCTTGGTTTTCACCTGCGTAAACGCAGGCCGTGATCATTTGTATTGTGTAATGGTATCTCGGGCTGTGATGATTTTATCACCATCGGTGGAAATCAAAGATAATTGTAACATAAATTAAAACTCTTAAGTCGCATCAAAATTGAAATAAATAATTTTAATCAAAATGAAAACAAAACATTAAATTAAATGTTCGAACAGACCTCCTTGGGTTTAACCTATCCCATTGTAGAAGCGTGTGTAAACATTTGCTGGTGAACATATTGGCAACGCGGTAACAACAACTCAGGATGTGTTGATTTTATCACCATCGGTGGAAATCAAAGATAATTCTAAAGTAAAATGAAAACAAAATATTGAATTAAATGTTCGAACAGACCTCCTTCTTGGGTTTGACAGTAACTTAACCTATTGTAGCACCCTGTGTGAACATTTTCTGGAATAACATATTGTCAACGCGACAGATTGCACGACCTTCTGCGTCACCGTTGCTAGGCAATGTGATGATGACCTTCGCTCTTCAGCCGGCTTCTATTTCTTTCTAACATGTGTTGATACACACCTCTCGCGCTTCCCTCTCGTAGACATTGAACTCGGACAAATTTGGTTTTATCTGTTTAGCGGCTGATTGCGTATGCATACCGAGTGTTTCAAATTCGACTCTCACCAGTGAGATTTCGGAAACAGTAAGAGATACGAAGTCGAATAAATGGGCTCAAAGTCTCGCATTTAGGTAACTAAGACAATGACACGTTTCCTGACTTTATTTGAACTGGGATTTCAAAATAAAGAGTACATTAACACTGCCTCTTTTCCTCCTCTACAAGGTGGCATATTTAAAATTTCAGTTTGACGCTGAGCTGAGTCTCGATCATCAAAACTAAGGTGGGGTTCGTGCACAAGAAAAAGTAACTTCTTGGCTACAAACTACAGATACAAAGCTTATTAAGCCTAGAAAAATACAACTAAAAAAACCTTTCCGGACCGGGCAGAGCTCTGACATATTTGTAAAAGCCAAAATGCCTAAAAATTCAACTTATGCAAATTCCAAACGTGGATTCAACTGTTGACTGGAGCGTTTCGTGGGGCCGTGTCCGTCGAGTTGCTGACCCAACAGCTTTTCTGTTCACTAAAACAAATATGTGGCCGCCTACGGTGCCTCTGTCGCTATCTCGCCACGCGGCGCAACTTTCTCTCGCTTAAAACGCGCCCATCTCAGATTTGCCAGATGGATCAAACATAATTCCTCCAGGTCAAGCACAAAAATCCCCCAGATTTTCAACTTATTAAAAAAATCCACCAAATAGACTAGCTGAGTAGTATGAAGGCCACGGGGGGAGGGCGGATGAAATAAAAAATAATATATTTTTCAAGCGAATTGAGACAATTTTTCAAGCTTGTTAGAACTTGTTTACTGAGCCACGATTATGCATGAACGAGTACGCGCGATCGCGCATTCGTTATCACTGCGCCATTTGGGGATTTGGAAATAGCAGATCTGCGGATCTACATCGTCTAGTTCTTTCCCCCGAAACACGCGTGTGAGGCAAAGATAGCTAAATCGACCGGCCAGCTATTCTGTTTTTCTGTGTTCTATGACTATGTACGCAATCTACAGTTAACATAAAGATGTAGATATGGGTCAGCGTAATGTTTTGTGGAGATGGGTGCAACCTGAGGAAAGAAAAGGCTACAGAAAGATGATATTGTTATTCAGCAGGTCGTAATTAAAGATGGAATAAAATACCCCAGAAATATCCAACGATTTTATTTTTCAAAAAAAAATCCCCCAGAACATTACATCCCCAGAAAATTCCCCAAGGGACGTAAAAATCCCCCAAATTTGGGCGAAATACCGAATATAGCAACTCTGGTCCATCCTCTTTTTTGTCAAACAATCAATCCCCTCTCGGCTCTCCAGCGCAGGGTTGCCAGATGGGTCAGACAAAATTACCCCACAACAAGCTTAAAAATTCCCCCATAATTGCAACTTTTTCGAAAAAGCTTTTTGTCAACGAAACGTGATTTATAACTTTATGACATCAGGGAGAAATTGTTCGTAAAAGCTAGCTAAGCCCGTGTTTGGGGCCCTATGCAGGAGATTAACACGATTTAGCTGAGTATCAAAAGAGACTTTTCAGTTTGAAACTTCAATTTTTCCTAACTTAACCTTCATCGTTAGTGACTGGTGCATCGTAGTGTAGTGGTTTAACTTTTTCTCGCAAAACACGTGTGTGAAAGAAAGGATAGCTAAAACAATCGTTTAATTTATATAAAAGTTGTAGAGATGGGTAAGAGTACGTGTTTTGAGGGGATAGGTGAGACCACAAGGAAACAAAAAGGGATAGAAAAGTGGTATTTGTATTCACCAATTGTCAGTTTTGCTTGACGAAAAATGGAATAAAATACCCCAAAAACCCTACGATTTTATGTTTCCCCACAAAAATCTCCCGGAAAATTATATTCCAAGAAAATACCTCAAGAAAGGTGAACATCTCCAAGATTTGTGGGGAAAATCTCCAATATGGCAACCCTGCTTCAGCGTTACCAGTTGGACCAGACAGAATTCCCCAAAGAATTGCAACTTTTTCGAAAAAAAGTTCTCCATCTCACACTTCATTAGATTTGGTTTGAAGAGCGAAGGGGGGGATCTAACTATTCGCGAAATGTGAGATCTATAACTTTATGACATCAGACAGCAATTATTCGTAAAACCAGTTATCCCCTAGCTGATTAGCCTTGAGAGCCATATGCGGTAGTTTAACACGATTTAGTTTAGTATCAAGAGAATTTCCGTAGATTATTAGTATTTGAGTTTTTTATACTTGAACCATCACGACTGCCTGAGGCCTAAACACATATGGGTACCGTGGGGCTATAGGGAGATGCAGGGGAACGACGTCATGCCACAAGGACTCTAGCGAGGGAACACGTGTACATGCAACATGCATACATTGTGGCAGCGCCTTAGAGATCCGTCGGGTAGTTCCTCCACGTTAGACAGTCACTGACCAATATACAATATGTGTGCATCAGTTTGGATATGAGAGATATGAAATGTATTTAAGAAGCTGCAACAAGGTCGAGGTTTTTACTTACTCCCCAATGTTTCTATCAGTGAAAAAGTTCAAACATTACATTGTTCTACACTCACTGAGTTTCTACCAACTATAAAAAGAGTACTTTTTTAGATATTTGAAGTTTTATAATATCAATCCACGTCATAATATGTACAATCGGGATTATGGAACAAATAACTATCGGATACTTTCAAGACCTACTTTAAGAAATTATGCTTTTTTAGCAACTAAGGTTTGGCACTGTCAACATATGACGTATTTTACATTATTAGAATCGCAATTAAAAATTCTATTCAACTGTACAAAGATCCAAATACGTGTCTCTAAGAAAAAATAAAGTTCGCGGTTGAGGACAAGAGACGAAACGTCATATTGAGATTCAAATAAAGCCACCTTGTAAAGGAGAAAAAATGGCAATATTAATGTGCAATTTATTATGAAATCCAACCTCAAATAAAGCTAAGAAAAAAATAAAAACTCTTTTGGGAAAATTCAGTTGTTTTCGTCTCTCCGGAAATACTTTGAATTGCGAATCTTTATAAGTACCATATTCTTAGTTACCCAAATGTACAACTTTGCGTCCATTTAACCGACTTCGTTTATGTTACCGTTTCAGAGTCAATTTTGAACCACCTAGCATATGTGTGTGACGGAGATGCGATATATGAAAGTAATTGCTGTAGTTTTAGAATGACTAGCCGAAAATCATGAGATGACCTGTACATACCTTGATCCTGTAATGTAGTTGGGCATATCCATTTTCTGCTTCTTAGGACTTGGACCAGCTAAAGCATCATTGATCAGTTTCCTCTTACTGTCAACTGTCGGTGTAGCAGACCTTGAACTATTTGCACTGAAAGCAATATAAAGTTAAAACATTGGAAAAAAGTCATCATAGTGAAATATTTACCTGCAAGGTTCACTTTCTTCTTTTTTCACAGCTGTCTTCTTTTCGGTTTTCTTTTTCTTAGATTCCTCGTCGGTTGTACTATCTGAACTAAAATCGTCCTCATCTTCTGAAACAAATATACATTTTATTTATTTATTTAATAACAATAACATCCAACAAAGACCATATACAAAAAATTATAAATGAACATAAATATACAGGGTGTTTCAGTTTATTGTTGCATAACTTTAAGATTCGATAGAACTTTTAAAATTAATGCATAAAGTCTATATAAACATGGGTCGAAAAATGCGTGGCTTCCGAAATACAGGGTGTTTAAATTTACTTTCTAAAATAGTTTTTTTTTAAATATTTCGAACAATATTGGATGTATAACAGTGAAAATTGGTATATAAGGGTTTTTTGGTGCGACAAAACAAAAACTCCCTATTATTATCAGTTCTATCAAGAATCCACTGACAAAATGTGATTCTTCGTTCTACGTCCCCTGGCTGTAGTCCTTGCACAGGTTGCAAATGGTAAGGACGTCTATGGTCATTTCTAAGAACACGGTGAACATGGCTTGCTGAAATTCCCAAGGAACCAGAAACTCTCCTAACACTTGTGGTCGGATCTCTATCAAACTCACGCAGAATCATACAGGTAAATCTGCGCTGACGAACATTTATGTTTTGATCCCTTTGGAGATTTCCATAATCATTTTCAATTATTCAGCAATGCACTCTTACAAATACTGAGCGAGTAGGATGTCGTCTTTTTGGAAATCTTTGTGCGTATTCTATGGCTGCTTCTGCTGCGTTTCCATTTACAAAGCCAGACACAAAATGAATATCCGCTAACTCTTGATTGGAGAATAAAAATGGCATTTTTAAAAAACTTACAAAAAAAAAACAGGTAAGAGAAACTAAATTTCGTGCATTCACAATTGCAAAAAAACGTTTCAGGTTTCAACAGACAACAAAACTAACTGTCAACTAATTGACGTTTAACCTTATTCTGCTTTCAATTTCAAAAATATTTGCAGGCACAGCCTACTTCTAAAAATTATACTGACTTTTTAACGTTATTTTATCATAAATAATTAAAAATGCATCGAACCTTAAAAATCGAAATATCTCAAAAACGGCTAACTATAACGAAAACTCACAGGAGACCTTTTTTATGTTGTAAAGTGCGAAGAATCAGTTTTTTTATTCAAAAAGCAAAAAATTGCACTAAGAAAAAAATTTCGGTCATTTTAATACACTACAGGTACAGTAGAGAGCGCCCTCTAGCGGCTACAGTAAAACTATGCCCATGGTTCGTTTTGTCGTACCAAAAAACCCTTGTATACCAATTTTCACTGTTATACATCAAATATTCTTTGAAATATTTAAAAAAAACTATTTTAGAAAGTAAATTTAAACACCCTGTATTTCGGAAGCCACGCATTTTTCGACCCATGTTTATATAGACTTTATACATTAATTTTAAAAGTTCTATCGAATCTTAAAGTTATGCAACAATAAACTGAAACACCCTGTATAACACAAAAATATAATTCCTCTTCAAGGACATCCTGATGACAGAAAGATGCACCTAGATGGTTCAAACCACCTGTATGTGCTTTCATCATCCGGACTTACAAATGAAAAGAAAATGCTATTTATTGGATTATAAAATACAATAAAAAAACAATCATCAACCTCAATATCCGAACAATAGTTCAATCATACTATGATACAAAAAATCATTAGAAAAACCTTTCAAATTGTGCAGTATTCTCAAAAATATATTCTCTGCAGCTGGTGCTAAATGTTTTAATATTTTTCAAGTGTTCTGGCAGAATGTTATATACAGGGTGTTCCATAATTATTGCGACAAAATGATAGGGGTTGTAGAGGGCATAAAAATATGCAATTTTGCCTTATAAACCCCTGTTCGTAAATATGCCGTTTGAGCACTACCGCTAATTTTACCTTAAGAGCTCATAGGAGAAACAAAAAATTCACCAGCTGCAAAATGTTCATCTAGCACATTTCATGGTCTCGCCGGTTTGTAAAAAAAGCCTACTGTGTTCACATTTTTGTTATCGTAAATTCTCCACACCGATTCATTTAAATTATCTGAGTGGTGCGTCAAACTAGATAGTAAATAACAGTACCTTAGTGTTAAAATGCAGCGTTATTCGTATGCGGAACTTGCGGATATGCATTTAATTTACGGAGAAGCTGGTGGTAACGGAGCCTTGCGAATCTCCGCCCAACGGTTTCCAGAACGTCCTCATCCACATCACGCCATTTTTGCAAGGATTCATGGACGTCTTCGTGTCAGTGGCAGCATCAGACACCTCGCGGGAGCAGGGCGGCCCTTCACGAGGCGCACAGTAGAATTTGAGGAAGCGATTCTGCATCATGTAGAGGCCAATCCGCGTACAAGCGTGCGTGCTATTGCACATGATATGGGAGCGTCTCAAACTACTGTTTGGCGGGTTCTCCATGACCAGCAACTACACCCATACTACCTTTTAAAAGTCCAAGCCAAGGGTCCAGAAGACTATCTGCCGCGTCGACGTTTTTGTCGTTGGTGGCTTCAGCAGGAGTTGAGGCAACCAAACTTTGGTCGCTACGTTTTGTTCACTGACGAGTCCTGTTTTACAAAGGACGGTTATTTTAATAGCCGTAACAGTCACATTTGGGATGAAGAAAACCCTCATGCCATAGCCATCCTTAGAGACCAACATCAGTTTTCAATTAAGATCTGGTGCGGTATTGTGGACGAGCATATCATCGGGCCATATTTGTTTCCACCACGTTTGGATGGGCATGCTTATGGTCGATGTGCTACCGAAACTATTAGAAAATGTGCAACTGAACATAAGAGCCAACATGTGGTTTCAACACGATGGCGCTCCAGCCCACTTTTCTTTACAAGTGCGGCAGTATTTGGACGACAAATTTCCAAATAGGTGGATAGGCCGAGGTGGCCCTGTGCCTTGGCCTGCTCGGTCACCCGACCTGACTCCACTGAATCATTTTCTCTGGAGCCATCTGAAAGCTTTAGTGTACGAAACTCCTGTTCCCAACCAACAAGAGCTACTGGGAAGAGTGATGGCCGCGTCCGCACATATTCAGGACATACCGGGGGTATGCCACAGAGTTCGCCGACCATTGAACAATCGTGCACAGCTGTGTATTGAGCAAGGTGGAGGACACTTTGAGCAATTACTGTAGGTAAGCTGTTTCAAGAAACTGATCTTTTTTTGTTGCTGCAGCCCAAACGGCATATTTCCGAACAGGGGTTTATAAGGCAAAATTGTTCATTTTGATGCCCTCTACAACCCCTATCATTTTGTCGCAATAATTATGGAACACCCTGTATATATATATATATATATATATATTTGAAAAAGTGTTTCGCAAATTATATGTATATAATCATAATAATACAATCATAGTCAAGTATTAATGGCTGGAGTTGAGAAAACAAAAAAACTCTCCAATGATAATAACTTTCTTAATTAAAATCCAAAGACATAAAAGCGCTACAAGTTTCCCTAAAATTAAAATTTTGTTAGCAAATCTCACCTTCCTTTTTAGCTTCTTTTTTAGGCTGTTTTTTCTTTTTCTTCTTTTTGTCTTTCTCTTCAGAATCTTCTTTTTTCTCAGCATCTTTTTCTTTATTTTCTTCATCTTCGTTACTTTGTTCTTTTTCGGATTTCTCCGATTCTGATTCTTCCTCGTCGGAGTTCAACAATTTTCTGGAAAAAAATAACATAATATGCAATTATACCGTGAGGTTTAAATTTTGCTGAAGTAATGTGTATGAGAGAGAAGCGCGAGAAGCGACACTCGGGTTGCTCTCTCGTAAACACTACGATGTCAGTGGTACATATTTGGTTTTCAGTGATGAAACTTGACCAGTGTTTTCATTTGACGTCACTGCCTGACTACCTATTGGTTGGCGGACAAACACAAACTTATTGCCATTGAGTTCAACGTGAATTAGCTTTGTTACTTCAGTTTATATCTTTTAAATCCTTAGTGTATAAGCGGAGAATCTGTTAGAAACTGTTACTATTATTTGGCCATTTGTAAGAAACTATTGAAATAGCTTCCTTTGTGTGTTGTTTAATGATTTAATTCGCCACCTCATAATAGTCCTTACGAATAACTAAATAAAAATTTCCAACAGCTTCAGGACTATTTATACCAATGAGTTAAGAGATATAAGCCAAAAAACAGTGGAGTGACTTTACAATAAGCGAAATGGCAATTAGTTTGTGTTGATTCTCTAGCAATAAGAAGACCTGTTAGAGTCACCTGTTTGAAATTGAATTATTATACTTGAAATAAGTATCCGGAGTACACAGAAACTAGGATAAGTGTAGTCTATATTTTTGGTGCCAAATTTTTACCTGAGCGCCTTTTCCTCAGCCACACCATCCAAGTTGACATTTTCAGGTTCACTGTCACTACTGTCACTAATGTAGTCCAACTCTCTGCCTTCACCATCTCCGTCATCAGAGTCTTCAAATGCCTCCAAATCTGTATCACGCTTTTTCTTGTCTTTCTTGACATTAGCCTAGGTACAGAAAAATGCAGATATATAGCTCAAGTATGTAAGGATTGCATAGAAAAATTGAATAATGTACTGTTAACTGGGATTCAGTAGTTTTATTAAAAATTACATTTTTTGGTTTTTTCTTTTCTTCCTCAGCTTCTTCTTTCTCCTCAATTTCAGAATCATCATCATCTGAACTGTTCATCCACTCGTCCATATCAGATATCTTCAGATCTTTGTCTTTCTTAGACGATTTCTTGCTTTTTTCTTCTCCATCTTCAGATTCTACTTCTTCTTCGCCCCTCAGTCGCTTACGCATCATCAGGTTGAAGTAATTTAGGTTTTTATTACGTTTGTTGAACTCCATCTCAGCTTCTTCAGCAGATAGAGCTTTGTAGCGCTGAATCGGCTGGAATTTGTACCTACAAAAATACTTGTCAGTTTGCAATTATTTCATAATATACCTTAAGAAAATTTCATACCCCAAATTGTCTCAGGGCACAATACAATTTTTTGAAAGTTATATTTGAATGTAGTAACCAAAACCAACCTGTGTATGAAGTTTCGTTAGCTTGTGAAAACGAGATACGAAAATGGAAATTTTGCACCACAAAGCCCTATTTTTTGAAGTTTCCAAATACAAATTTTCAAAACGTAAAGCATAACTGTATCTGGACAAAAGCTCGTTCCCAGTTAAAAAGGGTGCTTAGATTCCGAATCCGATGTCAGTTCAGTGATATGACCTTTGAAGCGTATAAGGTAACTGATTTTAGACCTGAAATTTGGCGCCACAATAGATAGATACTAACGATTTTTCTATAGATGTATACAAATTCGACCATCAAAGTTTTCTAAGTGTGCCAAATTTAATTTGTTTGAAACAATGGGAAATAAGATGGAATCTTTGCCATACAAAGTTCTAAAATGAAGTATAAGGCCTCATATGATGAAATTATCAAAATCTACTTAACTATAAACACAATAAGGACAAAGAAATGTTAGGATTATTGGGAGCATATCACATTAATTTAAACATTATCAATTACTGTGTATTTCATTTTCAAAATATTTAATCCATCCAAGAAGCCTTCAACTAAAACTCACCATTCCTGCAGAGGAAATGCTTCAATAGCACCATCTTCAGCATGTGTAAATACATAATAAGCTGTATTATTAGAAACACCACCTTCTCTTATACCTGTAAAGAGTAACAATCAAAACCAATCTCAATTTAATATCCTACCCCACCTTTAAATTTCTTAACAGTGCTACCACATGATTTCAGTATCCATGGTTGATCATCTGCTTTGTATTTTCTTGTTATGATACCTAATTTTTTTCTTCTTGCTTCTTCCTTTGCCTCACGGCCAAATTCCGAACCAGCACCAAATCTATGGAATAGTTATACGTATTCATCTTCTATATTTACTTTTACTTGTTTTTTATACTGAGTTGAAACACCAAACATTTCTGATTCTATAAAATCATTATCTAACTGAAAGAACTGACAATAATATCGTAAGTGTAGAATTGATGTTGATTACATAAACCTTGTTGTCAAAATTATAATTAGAGAACCTAATAATGTTTTTTCTACGTGAAATTTTATACAGGGTGTTTCAGTTTATTGATGCATAACTTTAAGATTCGATAGAACTTTTAAAATTAATGCATAAAGTCTATATAAACATGGGTCGAAAAATGGGTGGCTTCCGAAATACATGGTGTTTAAATTTACTTTCTAAAATAGTTTTTTTAAAATATTTCGAACAATATCTGATGTGTAACAGTGAAAATTGGTATACAAGGGTTTTTGGGTACGACAAAACGAACCATGGGCATCGTTTTACTGTAGCCGCTAGAGGGCGCTCTCTACTGTACCTGTAGTGTGTTAAAATGACTGAAAAAATTTTCTTAGTGCAATTTTTTGCTTTTTGAATAAAAAAACTGATTCTTCGCACTTTTCGACATAAAACAGCTCTCCTGCGAGATTTCGTTATAGTTAGCCGTTTTTGAGATATTTCGATTTTTAAGGTTCGATGCATTTTTAATTATTTATGGGAAAATAATATTTTTTTTTACATTTTCGATTTGGGCATTACAAGTAATTAAGATGATCATTTAGATTGTGTTTTTAAACACAGCAATAATTCCTAACTCCAAATAAACACAAAAAAAACAGAATATTACTTTGTTTAATTTTCCAATATTATTTTTAACAAATTAAATTAATTATTTACAACTAAAATGCTATTGGCTAGTTAGGACAAACATACAAAATCTAAAGTAGTTGCTTGAAATGTAAACCCAATTGTTCAATACACAATTCACATCTATGAATGATCGAACGTGGTATAGCATTATTCAAATAAGGCCTTATTTCATCACATGTATTCCTGATTCTGTCTATTAGCATATCTCTTGTGGTTACGGGAGTCTGGTACACTTTTTCTTTTAGAAATCCCCACACAAAGAACACATAGGTAGTCAGGGCTACAGCTGTTCAATGTAACATTGTTATTATTCCTCAGATTTTATCTATGAGACTCTTTTAGGTAAGTGAATTTGGAAGGATATGATTTCACATGAATTCATCTAGAATGAGTAATGATGCTAATGATAGTATTTTTTCATCTCTAAGGTCCGTATCGTCAGTCGTCCCTACAATTGTAGGGTGCGTTTATGGCCTCCTTGATTGTCATACTCTTTTCTCTCCTTCAAACATTTCTAGATTACATTTGTCCTGTGTCAGCGTCAGCGCTCTCCTATTGTTAAGATATGTTTTCCTTTTAAATTGTAGGAAATTTCAGGCTGATAAAACATGATATAACTCAAAAGCAAGAACAATTTGATGCAAATAGATGTTTGTGACATAACCTCAAAATAGAGCTCTGACACGGAGAAGTAGAAAACTATGACAATTGTAGGGACGACTGACGATACGGGCCTAAATGTTTTTTGAAAAGACCATAGAGGATGCAATGAGAATAAGAGTCTGACTATTGTCTTTTGAAGGATAAAGAATTGTTGGGCCTCAACAGACAAATTATCTATAATAATTCTTCCAAATTTCTTGCACTGTTTGATTATTCGATAATTAGCTACTGATTAAATTTTCAAAGGACTGCAAATTTTACAAAACAAGTGCATGAGAATAATACTGAATAAAGATAAATATATTCCAATTAGACAAATGCTTAGTAAATTAAAATGGCTCAATGTGAAATATAAAGCAGAGCTGGTTAGGTAAGGAATAAATAATTAATTACTTTGGCATTTCTTCATCAATTCCTTTGAACTCTCTCATGTTATTTTCTCTCTCCATACTGACTTTTGCCCATTTGGCAAAATCCACTTGAAGGTTTCCATTGAAGCGCATCACATGGTACCTCTTGGTACCGTTTTTCGGCACCCTTATGGTAAATTCTTGCACGTTGGTAGCCTACAAAGTAAACTTTCATAAGACCATCTCCATTTTACAGATATTTTGGAACAAGTACCTGCGAAGAAGGCGTTGAGGGTCCAGGTGGTTTATTCATCTTCACTCACAAGTATTCAACTCACGAACATATATTTCAATAAATAAGTATATCCACTTTCTAGGCAAGAAAATTCCACGAAAACACACCACTTTCCAAACAAAAGCTGTAATAATATTTTTGGTTAGCTTAGCTGCCAGCTTTGACAACATGACAACACCTAGCACAGAGCATGAAACATAAGAAATCATACAATAGAAAGAATCTGACTCTCTAGAGGTCTACTAATCACAATCTGGAAAGTAATCTCGCCCGCCATCTTAGCTCCACTCAGTAGAGGCATGGCCACATAGAACAAAATTTTCGTTTCTAGAATTTCTATTTCCCACGGAACAAGGTTTTCCCTGCAAGCTGATGCTGGAGAGCAAATTTACGTATCTGGTAGGTAATGTTGTTTCATATGTGATTGAAGCCAAAATGGTACCCTCAGAACAGCTGTATTCTGAAAGTCCTTCTCGCTTTTCTTTTTTTTTTTTTTTTATTTTAACGAGGGGGAATGCATTTACGCACCATACCATAGCACGAGCTACGACGTGTGTGGGGCTCCAGGGTCTTGAGGAGATCACCTAATACCCACTAAACCCTAAACCTCCGCGTGGCCCGACTCATCAGCGTCTCGGTAGGCCATGTGTTCTGCGTGACCTGCGGTCTGCTACAACGTCTCCTCATGTGTTTCAGTCTCTGGGAACGCCGGGTTGGTTCCCTTTACCTCGCACATTCTATCGATGTCGTTAAGCGATCATCGATAGAGGGTCTGCTAGTTTCTCTTGAAACTCTTGTTTTCGAAAAATCAAGAGTTTCAAGTCCTCTTACCAATATGTTGTTCCTGGTCCTGGTCCTGAAGGGTCCTGGTCCTGGTGGGTCCTGGTCGTGGCGGGTCCTGGTCCTGGTTGGTCCTGGTCCCGGTGGGTCCTGGTCCCGGTGGTTCCTGGTCCTCTGCATCCACGCCGTGGGGTGGGGGGGGGAGCAGCCGCAAGTTCTCCTAGTCTCCTAGTCAAGGTTCCAGTTAGCGGGTGCCAACTGGGACCTTGGTCTGGGGTACCTGGTTCTGCGGTTGCGAGGCCTCTCGTCCGGATCGTAGTCCATGAGGAATCGTAGCTGCTCGTTCGGGTGGTCCTGAGCTTTCTCGAAGGTCTTCTCCGCTTTTTTCCTCATGTACTCGTGGATGGTATCCCAATGCAGGTCTCTACGCAAGGTTGAGTTCCTTACGTAGGAAGGTGCATTGGTGGCGATCCGGAGTAGCTTCATCTCTAGAGCAGCAAGTCGCTTGCGGTAGCTGGGGGCAGCGTACCCCCAGACCGCGGAGGCGTAAGCGAGCTGAGGTCTGGCGATGGCCTTGATCAGCCGTAGCTTGGTCGCTAGCGGCATCTGGCTGTGTCTACCCAGTAATGGATAGAGTTGAGCCATGGCTGCTCTGGTTTTTGCGATGACAGCTTCTATGTGCGCTTTCCAGGTGAGGGACTTGTCAAAAACGATCCCCAGATATTTGAGATTGTCGCTCCACTGGATATCTTCATCGAAGATGGATGCTTCGAGAGGTCTTGCAATCCTTCTTCGTTGAATGAAGATTGCCTGCGTCTTCTGGACGTTGATGCGGATTTTCCATTTCACGCACCAGTCCTGAATTTGGTCCAGTTCACCCTGTAGTCTCCTACGGATGATCTCGGGTCGTCTATGCTTGGCGGCTATAGCAGTGTCGTCTGCATATAGGGCCAGCATTGTGTCAGCTGTCTTCGGCACATCGTAAGTATAGATGTTGTAGAGCAGGGGGGCTAAGGCTGACCCCTGGGGCACGCCTGCTTCCAGCTGTCGTCTTGTTGAATGGCATGTACCAATCTTCACCGTGAACCATCTTTGTGTTAGATAGCTCTGGATTAGTTGGCACATGTTCGCATCGATTCCGGCGGCTTCCATTTTGGCGATGAGTCCATCGTGCCAAACTCGGTCGAAGGCTCGTTCCACATCCAGCAGGACGAGACCGGTTGCCTCCTGGAGATTGAAGCCGCTGGTGATGTTTTCTGTCAGTCGTAGCGCTTGGAGTTCCGTGTTGTGCAAGGATCTGAAGCCGAATTGCTCTGGGGGGAGAAGTTGCAGTTCTTCTGCCTGCTTCTCTAGTCGAACGGCGATAGCCTTTTCGACTACTTTGCCCATCGAGGAAACCAGGCTGATGGGCCGGTAGTTCTGGGGCAACTTCCGGTCCTTGCCTGGCTTCTTGAGCATTATAACCTGGGCTTCCCGCCACCGCCGCGGGAAGTGGTTAAGTCTCAGGGTGGCATTGGCGATGTTGGTGAGCGCAGCAATGCCTTTGGTGGGAAGGTTCTTCAGCATCCTGTTGTTGATGCCGTCCCTTCCCGGCGCCTTTCTGACCTTCAACCTGCGGATGATCAGACGGATTTCCTCTGGACTGGAGGGGTGATCCGTCTCCTGGCCAGGTGGTCGACTCCTCATGTTTTCAGCTGCGACTTCCACGGCCTCCTCGTGGTTGTCGTCCTCGTCTTCATGGTAATTGAGTCTGCATTCGGATTCTAGCGAATCGGCGAATGCTTCGGCTTTTTCTTCACTGGAGTAGGCCAAGCCGCGTTGGCCGTGAAGAGTGGGGATCGTGGTGCGCTGACGACGAAATTTTCGCTGCATAGACCAGGCCGTACCATCCTGGGTCTCTAGTTCTGCACAGGCTGCATTCCATCTGTTGTTTTGGAGTTCCGCGAGTGCGTTCTTCAGAGCTAACGATGCTCTGTTTCGCGCAACTCTCGACTCCTCTGTCAACAGCTGGAGATGTTCTCGCTTGAGTCTTCTGTTCTCCCTGATCAGGTGCCTAATATGGTGCGGTGCTGGACCATTTAGGTGTCTAGGAACTGCCGTAGTCTCGGAGCGGGTGCTGTCCTCGTGCGCTCGCAGGACAGCATTCTCCAGCTCCTCTACTGCGTTGTCCAGTTCCTCCGCTGATCGGATGGTTGGAATTTGAGTGATGTTCCTTTGGACGTTGGATTTGTACAGGTTCCAGTTCGTCCGTTTGGTGCTCAAGCTATCTCGAGTTCTAGACCCTGTGCCAAGTGTTAGTAGAATCGGATTGTGGTCCGACGATCCTTCCACCAGGGTCTCTATCTCGAACTCCTCTCTGATGTTGCGGAGGATGGCTATGTCCAGTACCGCAGGTCGCCCAAGGCCGAATGGAATGTAGGTTGGTTGCTCCGGACCGACGATGACCCCCGCCAGGGCATCGACGTGTTCCTGGAGCTGCCTTGCATTCCTGTCTTCGACGTTGTTGTTCCAAGCCGGAGACTTGCAGTTTAGATCTCCGATGACTATGCGTGCTCCTGGGCCTCTCAGGAGGTCAGCGATGTCATCTTCGTCTAGGGCCTCCCCTGGTGGCACATATAGGGAGGTGATTCTGTAGGGACGGTGGTTGTGATGAACCTGGACCGTGATTCTGTCCCCATTTATGTCTGCGGCATCGTCGAGGACATGACTCGTCAAGGTACGTTTGACGAATAATGCGACTCCTCCACCTCTGCCCCTTCTGTCGTAGCGGTACGTCTCGTACCGCGGGAACGTCAGACTATGGGCAGCATCCAACTTCGTTTCTTGGATGGCCATCACCTCTGGTTGGTACTGGTCTAGTATCTCCTGGATTTCTGGTTTCCGTGCCCTGAATCCGTTGATGTTCCAGGAGATAATGCGTAGAGATTCTACGTTTTGACCTGTAGACATTTCGGGTCTAGTGCTTGTCTTGCATCTTGGCCTCGAGTGCATCCAGGCGGGTTATGATGGCTTGCATCATTGCTAGCAGTCTGTCATCGCCGTGTTGCTTCTGCGCAGTAGTTCCAGTAGCAGTGGCGGCTGCTGGGGCAGAAGTGGACATAGGCTTCTTCGCTTTTTGAGCATAAGAGGTCCTATTTGTGGTGGGGACTGCTTTGGGGGCAGAAGCAGCTTTCTTCGGCGCCTTACTACATCCCTTGTAGTTGGCGGGGTGGCCTTCTCCACAGAGGCAACACTTGGCGTTTCGTTGCCCTGTTGGCGGCGCTGGCAGACTGCAGCTGGTGCTGTTGTGGTCCTCTCCACACTTAACGCACCGTGTGTGCCCGTACCGCTGGCAGCGGTAACATTGGCTGGGCTCGGAAGACTTTTTCTTCCTCTCGAAGCTGACCGTGAGCATGGCCAGCCTCTGGATCTCTGCAAGCTTTTCCGGCATCTTCGTCTTGACGAGGAAGAGCGGAAGTGGCTTCTTGGTGGTCCTTGAGGTCATCTGCTGAACCTCGGCGTCTGCGATGCCTTGGCTCACCAGATCCTCTTTGATGTCATTGACTGACATCTCTCTGGGTAGCCCACGAATGACCCTCTGGTCCATCCTGTCCTCCTTCAGTTGATAGGTGAAGAAGGGCCGCTTGATGGATTCCAGCAGTGCGACTAGCTGACGGTAGTCAGCTGGTGTATTTGTGAATACCTTCACACTGGTACCCGCCGTCCTCGCTTTGGAGAATTGAATCCCCTTGCTGTTCATCATCCTGCTCAAGGATGACCAATCAGCGGTGCCCTCGATATTGATTGGCGGAACTCCTGTTCCTGCCATGGGGGCCTCGGTGGTCCTGGTTGCTCTAGGAGTCTTCTTGGTGGCGGCAGCTGACATCTTTGGCTGCCTTGGTGACTCATCTTCGGAGGAGGAAACTCGCACCCGCTTCCTCCGTCTGGTGGCGACACTGAAATCGTTGTCGTCCGTCCTCTTCTCGGCTTCTTCTTCTATTCCTTCGTTTCGTTGAGTGCTCTCTTCTTGGGCGTCCATCTCGTCCGACGTAGCCTGGTGGTCCTCTTCCTCCTCTTCTCCTGTCTTCTTCGCGGCCTTCTTCTTGGCCCTGCGGAGCTTCCCGCTCAGGTCCTCGATCTCCTGTCTGGCCTGCAAGAAGGATTCTTGCAGGTTTCGCATCTGCTCTTCCAGCATGGCGAAAGCATCCTTCTTTTCTTTCAGCTGGTTAACCAGCTTCTCAATTTTTGCCATCGTAGATGGCAAACAACCAATCTATCGCAATGAAAATTGCAATAAGATTGCTCAATATGTCCGGGTGGGTCGCAGTCGTGCAACTATACACTCGCAACGGCTGCTAGCTCGGAACTCCTCGCTTTTCAGCGTACGACGTACGTATATATAGTAGGTAGTACTCTGTGGGCAGCGTTGCCAGATTCGTAGCGGGGAATTATCGTACAAACACCTCAAAATTATCGTACATTAACCGTACCTTAGGTTCTCTCAAGATGAAAGAACATTTCTGTCTCGGGGGGAGGTTTGTTTTGTTTTCTGTATTGAAGAGTATCGCATCTTCTGTTGTGCTTCCCTCTTCCAGAGCAACTTGATTCGGAATCCGACATATTATCGTTATTGAATTGAAAACGGTTAAATATCGAAAATGACTGAAAACGATCTTTTGATTTTTAAGTTTCAAAAGTCATAAAAACGGGAGACGTCGCATTCATTTCATCTAATGCACATGGGTAAATAAAAAAATTTGCGTAATGTCAATACATAGAACGTGAGAACTGTATGACGACAATTTTTCCCGTTGATGTTTACCGAGATAGTCCGCGTAATGTTAGGCAACCCATTATACAGAGTGGGGTATGCGCGCTTGTCTACCAACCGGCAACACTGACAGTGGGACCAGCATGTGCTGTACTTGAGAAAAAAAATATATTTTGATGATTTACAAAGCATTTGTGGTGCCCCTTTTGGTATATGGCATATTTGTATGGGGTGTGATGTACGGTTCAAATCTTGGGCAGCGAAAAGTGGTGCAGAACCATATTGTAAGGATTATTCTAAAAAAAACCTAGATTATATCCCACTATGCAAGAAATTAACAATAATAAAATCTTATAAATATATCCTTGCAGTATTTGTAGTTTTTTTTTTGTACATGCAAATAAGAAATTAAATACAAATTATGTATCCCATAGTTATATCTGGCACCTAAATTTTACAATTTGATTCCTTCTAATATCAGGAATATTGAAAATAATGAAAAGTTTAATGTTTCGTTTAAAATGATCTGTTGGGAAATCGTGGACAATTTATACGTTTATTTTAAGTTGCTTTCAGGTAGGATGATCTGTCTATTTATTTCTTTTCTTTTTTTGTGATAAACTTGTAATACGTTTTTTCTGATGTTCTAATGTCTACATAAATGCCCAAAGCAGATTGGGTGGTACGCCAGACTAAATTCCAACCAATGACGACGCAGAAGGAATAGCGGTACCGGCGCACGTACCGGCGTACTACACGCTGCAGGCTAACGTGCGTCTGTTCAGTTGTCGGTTGGCGTTTGGGGAGCGTGGTGCGCCGAGCCCTCCAAGCAAAGCTCTGCTTCTGTTCCACTCGTTGTGTGCCGGGAAGTCTTTATCCGCGATTTTTCGCAGTGTCGTCGTGTCGCGATGGTTGTGTGAGTGATTTTGTGGTAATTGTGTATGAAAATGTGTTGTGGTTGTTCATAAAAGGCGAGTGGAGTATTTTCACGTTGGATATTGAGCATTTTTCTGACCTTCCTGAGCTGAATGTCTTTAGAGCAGACTAGGTGAGTTAAGCAGTCATTTACTTCTGTGTTAGCTTTGAGCTCGTAATGTCAAGGTTGACTTATTTTGTTGTGGTCAAAAGTCATTAGCAATTTTTCTCTTAAGTTAAACGTTTTCATGTTAGAAACGATTAAAGTTCTGAGAAACCTTAAAAATATCGATCTTCAATGCTTTAAAACGCGGGTTAAAATCATTGTCGAGTTGCCATGCGTCTAAGTTAAATTTCGCACATTTTCGTTCAAAACTCCGAGGAGTATTTTAAGATTAGTATATCTTAAAGTATTTTATTACTTAATTGTTAACAATGCGAGGTGCCTATTCCAATGCGCGTTATTATTATTAACAATGAAATAGCAGCATCTCAAAAATACGCCAAGTAGGAGAAGGTTTCAAGTTTAAATGAGAGAACATTTTTAGGGTTTTTCAGATATTCAATCGCTTATAACTCGAAAACGACCCTTTTAGAGTGATTATATTTTTATTCACAAGGATCCAAAGAATCTAAAAACACTTTGTACTGCCCAAAAAGATGTTTTTTGTAGTTTGTAATTGTTTACACTTTGCAGCGAGTTACCTCCGGGCAACCTCATGATTCATTCAATAATCGAGATGGAAAATTTATCCCACGAATTTTTTGCCTCGTCTATAGTAAATGTAAATACATAATAAGTAGCACACTATCATGTACAAAAACTTGCAAAAAGTGAGATTAATGCACGTAAATACCGATTGTGTTACGTGTTCATATTCTATCTCTCGTATATAAAGTTGCTTACAATTTTTTGTAAGAAATAAATACCTCCATACAATCGATATTTTTAAGAGGATGAATTTTGAAGATTTGCCATCCATTGCACTACAATATTCATGTTGTGTCTGGGCTGGCATCTACTACTTAGCAGCAAAAGTGTGAACCAAAAAGAAAGGGAGTTCTTTGCCAAAGTCCTATAGGACTTTGTTTATTATTTGCAGCAAGCCCAAAATCCCAGATCTTTATTTTCAAATATCCTGGCAATATTATACATCACTCTTTAATTCTCTGAGTGTAACTTTTAAGTATGTTCATTAAAAAATCAAGAACTACTGCTTTGCCCTTAAATCGTTTCGAAAGTACAGGCTGAATAAGAATTTTGAAAACGTAACGTGTCGCAAGTGTAGGCCGACAAATCGTATTATACAGGGTGTCCCAGAAATAACACGTCAGAGTGACATGGGAGCTAGATTGCCTTCAGATCAATTAGATAAAATCAACATCATGTAAACGTTTTCTATTTTTGGAGATATTTCCACTTTCAGGTCTTTCTTATTACACGTGTGTAGCACTAAACACAAGGAGCAGTACTAAATTAATCCTGCGCTGCGGTGCGCAGGTACCACCTCTGTTTCTTGTGGTGACATAATGCTACCACCGAACAATGAATGTCGGAGCGAGATAGTCAATGACATGTTTAGGTCGTTTCATTCCCTAGTAATTTGGTTACAAAAGACGGCTGCACTTATCTTTTATTTGCAGTATTTCGCAAGTATTACGACTTGCATTGAAACATTGAAACAAAATGTAACAATTTATTTGTTTTAGCATACCGTGCTAGTTTTCAATGAAATTAATACTCGGTTATCTCAACCTACTATTAATGGTAGCTCAGGATTGAATTATATGTTAGAAGTTCTTTATAGCCATAACAGGCAAAAATGGAGCCAAAGATAGTGATAAAAAACAAAGTGTCAATATTTCGAAAACTTTTACTAAGGTCATGTTGATTTTACCTGATTGATCTGAAGCCAATCTACCTTCCATGTCACTCTGATGTGTTATTTCTGGGACACCCTATATTTGTGTTGTCACACGATTGTAACGGTTATCTCGCGGAATAAGATCTGCTTTACTAGACCGTATGCAATAATAGGACAATTAATAAACAGTCGTAAAAAAGAGTATGTAATAAAAACTAAGCTACAAAACCCAAAAGTTTTTTTTTCTACTACCTGTCTTTATAATTTATACTGTTATACAATAAAAATATAGCTTTCTGTAAGATTGACGCTAAATAGTGGTTTCTGAAATATTCGTTTTTCTTTTGCCAAAATGCTCCATAAGGACAAGGATACAAATACAGGAAAATAAAGTGATTATTTATTGTCTGACGACAATTTTTCATTTTCATATTTTGATAATTTATTGGCAGTGGCTTATCGTTGGTAACTACGACCTCCACGGACATGCAAGGAGTATTTTCCATGTGCGTGCGAAGCAGTTTTAATAAAATGTGCTAATATATTATACCGAACTATTTTATTTATATAGGGTGTCCCAGAAATAACACGCTAGAGTGACACGAGGGGTAGATCAATCAGATAAAATCAACATGACCTTAGTGAAAGCTTTCTAGTTTTCCAGATATTTCCACTTCCACAAGTTTTTTCAATAAAATCCCGACTTTTTGCTTCTTTTTCGCCCGTTATGGCTATAAGCTTTTATAGCATGCGAAAACGCTCGATAGATTAATTGTACCACTCGAATTTCCTGCCCAAAGTGTCAGAGTGATAGATTTAATAACGTAGTACTTGTATACTCATTTTGTTTCTACTTGTTCCAGGGACTAGAGCAGTTTGCTGAAATGTAAGTGCATTTAGGGTTTTCATATTGGTGTTGGGCTTACAGGCGACTACGAAAGAGAGCTGCTAGGTTGTAAAACCTACTGGTTGACGACTCTTCAAATTGCCCTCGCCCAGGCAGTGTGCTCCATTTAGATAGTTAGGAATCACTAAGAAAAGCCGTCAGTTCAGTAGAAAGGTCAGGAAAAATAATACCAAAATGATATCACACGGTTGGAAACTTTGAAAGTAGAGAGAATCGGAAGAATCATATAAAACGTACGCTTCAGAAACTCCAAATAAGTGGTCGGTAGAAGCGAGTAGATACGGAAATGTTAGGAAGTTTTGTTTGGACACTCTGCGATGTGGGGGCACAGCGAGGGATACAGACAACATGCCCTTGCTTATTTATGCAGGGGCACATTCGAGGTAAATGTGTTTTCATCAATAGGACTTCTGTGTAATATATTTTGACAATTTATCGAAAAAATTTGTTCGTACTGCGAGACGTGCAAGCGATATTATATAAATAATACCAGCGTAACTTTTTTTTAGATAGAAGGAAGCTTTATAGCCGTTCGCATGCAGAAACGCTTTTTCTGCCCAAACTGTAATAGTGGGAGTTGTAATCACCTAGTATTGCTGTTTGTACTTTTTACAGAGACTATAGCAGTTTGCAGAAATGAAAGTGTATTTAGGATTTTCTCCGCCCAGACATGGTGCCCCTTTTTGGGTGGGCATTCTGCGATGTGGTGCCACAACGAGGGACACAGTCAACTCTCCATCATGCCCTTGCTAATCATCAGAGGTAAATATGTTTTTATATTGTATACAGGACTTCTATGTTTTAGGTTTACTCGTACATTTTTCTTAAGTACCGTTGGGCTTGGTTATTGCCTTCAACTAGCAAAGATGTGATAAACTTCAACGTTTGCACAGTGCCAAAGTCCGTCAAGAAGAGGAAAAAGTGAAGGGGGGAATTCCTCTGGGTCCATGGCCGAACTGTTAAACAGGCATCCAGGATTTAAAAGATCATCGTTAGGTATTAATATGGTACACGCAAGTATGGTCACAAGATCACGATACACTCCAGCTACTGTACTTTTTTGTGAAGAAATGTTACGCGAGACATGTGGTTCATCTTTTTCGGAGAGATTTGGAAAACACATGGCTGACGTAAAATCGTCCACTGTTTCTGAGGGATGAGATATCTGAAAAGTTCAGGTTTCATAAGTGTGTCCGTAGATGATAAGTAACTAGATAAGAAGGTAGTAGTAGTAGTAGTCGAAGTAGTAGTAGTTGTGATAATACTTACGAATATTTGGTATTCACTATTTCTATTTTACTATCAACAACTGGATAAAACACCTTTATTTATCGAAAAAACGTATTTACAAGTAAAATGGTTCTTATTCTTAGGTATTTCATAGGTATGTTGTCTATGATTATTTATGTTTTAAAATCGTAGCGCAAGTGTTATTCTTAGTTTGTTTCAGCTTTTAGGAGAGAGTTAGAATATTCCGTATTTCAGGAAGTGTGACGAACTATGATAAATATTGATGATAATGATGTAGTCATTATAATTTCAATTTTAACTCACATTTGGTATTTACTTTTTTTTTAGGTGCATATTTCTCGAGCATATCTATTTTTAGCTAAGATGTGATTGCACATTTCTTATTTTTACGTATTTTACAGAATTGCTGTGCTAAAACTTTCAGGTTCTCTTTCAAAATAATAGCGCAAATATTTTTATAGAGCTTTGGAGGGGGACACTAAAAATTTCAGGAATGGTGCAAGTTATAGACACTCCCGAGCGTGACACACGTGATATAATGAATATTACATTATATTAACAATAAAAGCATGTTAAGAATGATGAAAGTCCCCGATTTATACATCAATATATGAAGACGGCAATCAAACGGACATCAAAATTTTTACAGGGCAAGCATTGGAGAGTACGGCATCAAGAAGGTTGGTTTTGAACTTCGCGAACCCCTGAAACATATATAAAACTGTTGAGGATCTTGGAAACGTTCCCAAGAGATATATTTTCGAAACTTACCCTAAGAAGGCCAAACGCTTTCCACTCAAAACTGTACTTAAATTTATGCTTTTTTCCATGAAATACAGATTCAATCTTCTTGATGTTTCAAAATGAGCAGAGGTGTTATTTAAATATACTTATGTAAACTCTCTTTGCAGATAAATCTGTGGATAATAGTAGTATGGTCTACTGTCAATATATTGATGAAGTTTTACCAAATATTTGCAGCCTGATTCCAAGCAAAAGCTTCTAAAAACGTTCAAGATTTCCATACGTTTGAAGAAATTCTGGGACATATTAACTTGGGAAACTAACATAATGACGCCAAAAGTTATATTTTTTCACGCCCTTGAAGATGACTGCAGTCTGATACAAGCAGAACAAACATCAATTGAAATGATGAAGAGGTACTTTTTACATAATCCTGAACTTAGTTATTCTTCATGTTTCACTGACGTCTTACCCGCTTATCAGGAATTACAAGGTATTGAAAAAATAGAGACAGATATTTCAGAGGGTGATTCCTTGTTAAAGATATGAAAAAAATTAATTATTGTTTTATTAATACCTCAAAAAGCATTTACTCGATTCTATTGAAATTTGACAGTGTTATTTTTTGTATTAAGAGGCTCATTTAGCCCTAACTAGATGAAAATTATTAGGTCCAGTGGCGTTCCGGGGGCACCTTAGCGAATATTATTGGCAAACAAATGTATACCAATGCCTTTTTTGTAACTGTAATATTTATTGCTTGATTAAGCATCTAAAAATACAACTTCCTTGTATTTTTTTCGTATCTCACTTCGTTTTTGAGAAAAAAAAATATAAACCGTTTCATTGCATGTCACTGGACAGAATTTTTTTATTAATTTTTATAAATAATGTTAACAAGGAAACACCCTCTAAAATATCTCCGTCTATTTTTCGAACACCCCGTATAACTTTTGAAACCTATTGCAAAAGGCAGTGGCGCCACAGAAGAAAGCTTTCACCAATTTTTATTTTTCTAACACATTTATCAGAAAGAAGTTAGTGAATCACGAGGGGCGTTTTTAAAGTAAGAACCAATTGCGCACCGTGAATATCAAAGGTATTGTAATTTTTGGTGACAACAGCTGTCATGTTTTGCTGCGAGCAAGCTAGAAAAAACTGCTGACAGGTGCTGTGTTACTAATTTTTCTGTCTAGAAACCATTGGTAATCCAAAATTGCATGTTTGTAGCTGGTAGAAATGAAGATGAGGGAGATAGTCGATATGAAAACCACAGGATGTATATTGCTCAATTAACTAGTAATGATAACCGAAGAACAGGTGTTTTGGGATAAACAACTAGAAATTCTCAAAAAACTACCAGTCCCATATAATCTAATTTTATTGTTGTTATTTAGAAGTATGAATCCCACGGATTTGAAAAATTTCAATTAGTTGCGTGAAACTATCGTCGCATTACCAACAAGTGTCAAAACCTGCATTTTGCCTCGTTTTTCGGCTATAACATTTTTCCTATTAGCCAGATCTTTTTACTTGTGGTTTCACTTTGTAGATCTCAGAAATACGTAAGAATCTTATATGAAAAGTTTTTTCTTTCCTGTCAACACTTTCGATTGAATCCCAAAAAACACGTTTTCTCATTCTTTATTGTCAAATAAAAAGTTTTCCGACAAAAATTGGTGTACCCATTTTATGCGTCCATGTTTTAAATACCCCTTTGAACAACTTGCACCAATAAAACCAGACCATACAATTATTTCGGACTAGACTAAGTGAAGCTTTTTTTCAACACACATGTGGTTTAGATTGGCCAGAGAACTATGGGAGATTATCATGAGTGCATCTAATTTTTCTGAAAAAAAATCGAAAAACACGTTGCTAAGTAATGTTCTTCAAGAAGCACGAGTGCTAGTGGCAACAAAAATCCGAGTTGAAGACGAGGATTTTTGCAACTGCACACATGTTTTTTGTTAAAAAAATATTACTTTGCATTGTGTTTTATTATTATTCTGCATACACAAACTACCATTGTTTAGCGTCATTTTCTGGTGTCCTAGGGAAAAAAATAAAAATGCTCATATTTTAGTTTGTGATACAATTTGCATTCATAAAGAAAATTTCTCTGATTACAAAACGGTTCTTACTTAAAAAATAGCTCTCGTATAAACAATTACTTCATTGCTACTTTTTTTTTAGGTTAATAACTGTGGTATGCTGGCAATTTTCGATTGTGCAAATGAACCCAAAATTATGGAGCGACTTGATATTCCTTCACCTGATACAATTGATCTTAGCAGTGACGGTTGAGGTTTTCTAAGGGTTTTCCTCACCCGAGTGCGAATGCAGTCACTAAAAAACCACTTTCCCCTAATGAATAGTTGATAAAATGAAAATTGTACTTATCCTATTAATGATCATGTAATTTTAGATCAAATAGTCATTAAATATATTTATATAATAAATAATTTTTTTTTCACTTGATGAGAGAGGTCCCGTATGCTTAGGCAAAAAAGTATTTTATCCTATACAAAACCATATATAAAACTGGGAATTTATAAAAGTGTTTAGAGTCATAACGTTCTGTCGCAAAAAGCCGGGTCTGCTCAGTATGGGAATTCATAGCCCAGGTTCTCAAATAATTCATTCAGCGATAGAATTGAACTTGCAGAAGATTTGTATACTTGTCATTACTTAACGAATAAAAACACTTTGAACTTGTGAAACTGTCTGGCATCTGCAAGTAATTTGGTCTATGTCGCTATGTGGATGTGGGGCTATGTGCTTCAGTATTGTTCAGTATCCATCGTATCCATATCAGGCGTCGCGTGGCGTCTAGGTTAACCTAGTTTATAAACAAACCGCATTTGAAAAACTGAAACTTGCATATTCATAGAGCAATAACGTAATTATTATCGATTTGATATGAGCATTATCTTCCGCGAGCGTACTCAGCACGTCGGCGTCGTCATTGATGTTTCTTTCCGTGACAGCAGCATATATACAGGGTGTTCATTTGAAAACTTCCCACCACGGATTTATCGGAAAAGATTTGTCAAGGGTTTCAACTTTTTAAGCAAAAACAAACTACTTCACCTTTATAATTTAAAACGGTAACTACCAACAACCTGATTTTTTCCGGATTCTTTTCAACACAGATATCCGGGGCGAACTGTTTTTATTGTCATACCTGTTTAGTTATTTGTTGCTAAGGAAAAGAATGAATTCAATTTGCTGTCAGTTACCTTTGTGACAGTCTTGGGATAGTGAAAATTATTTATTGATTCACATTTTACTTCCAAAATGTGTTGTATAACTTAATATACGATCTTTTATGTATTATTTATGTTTAAGTCTTCTAAAATAGCCCTTACTGTCCGTTCATGGTTGTAGCACTCCTAGTTCACAAAAAACTGGAAACACTAAGAACGTACACTACTCAAAAAATTAAGGAAGCAAGAAAAAAAATTCAGTAACTTTTGTCTGGTTGTTTTTCGATGAGAAATGGTCGTAATTAGACTTCGAAAAAAGCATTAAGATTCTAGTTTTCAGGTGTTTTAGCCGAAACATTTTAGGAGCAAAGTAACAGCGCAAGGAAAAATTTTCGGGCTCCAAAAAACGGTTTCTCCGGACCTATTGGTCGAAGTTTGAAAGAAATCAAACGAGCAAAATTTTTGTATCAAAACATCCTGATATCTGGTTGAACATGGAAAAATCATTTTTCATCTTCTATTGTCACTATTGGATAGCTGTAATACCTTCAATTTTGAAAATAGCAATTAGAAAAATGTTGTGTATGCATGGAATATTCCAAAAAAAAACAAAAATATTAACCAGCGGCGGAACTAGAAAATATTCAGCCGAAATGAATATGATCCGGCAATGAATTTGCATCATTTTCAAACTCTAAGCAATCAATCCGGAGAAACCGTACAATGGATCGATCTGCCGTCGTTATTAGTTGTACATTGAGGTACAAAAAAAATAGTAACATAATTCTCTAGAGCATCATATAGCTCAATAATTCTACTTACAGCGGAAATCAGTGACAGCCAACTGGTCTGTGATGAATGCAATAATTTGTGGGGTTTGATGTTAAAAAATGTTTGAAATTCCGAAAATCTTTTAAAACTGCGATGAATATAATTGTATACGCTACTGCAGCGTGCTGCAGGCTAAAACGCCCCACACACACAACTATTTTTCATACTGCATACAGTACAACATTAGTCTAAACTGCTGCAGTAACGATAAATCGTAACGTGCGTAGGCAAATTGGATGCTTCGCAGTACGCAGTAGTCGAATCGTTCGCAGTACGGAGCTTAAATAAAATATCGTATCAACGGTCATGTTTGAAGTAAGGTTGGAACGCAAGTTGGAACGTGTGTAGGGTCGCGACTACGGCAGTTAGGATTTTGATTGAAGCCGACTACTTTTGTGGTTCATGTTAAAAGACAGAATATTGTTGTTATTTAATTATTATAGTTATCATGGACATTAAACAAAAATGTTTCTGGGAGGAGTTTATTGAATTATATAGGGAAAAACAAATGCCTATGGGATGTAAAATCAAAAGATTATGCAAATAAGATGAAGCGAAACATGAGCTATGATATCCTATTTACCAAATTTAAGGAAGTGTGTCCAGAAGGAACAAGAGAAACAATGAAAAAGAAAATAAATAATATAAGAACATCTTTTAGACGTGAAATGAAGAAGGTAAGATGCATTTATAATTAATTTTATTTTAAAAATGTTTAGCAAAGCTATTTTGTGTTAGGTTGAGGACTCTAAACGTACAGGATCAGGTGCTGATGCCATTTACGAGCCTTCACTTTGGTATTATGACCTATTACTATTTACAGCAGAAAGTGGTAGAAAGGGAATATCAAACGCCCAGGAAACGGACATGGACAGTAACGATGAGAGGAGTATGGACAATAATAAGATATTGTTTTTGTAGTATTTATTTATTATTTTACCATACGGTCTTGAAACGAGACCTTACCAATATTGTTAAAATAGTTTTTATATGTTTCTCTCACAAATAAAAATAAAACTAGAGTTTGTCACCTTTGTGTTTTCCAAATTGGTCATAGTGCTCACCATCGACACACTTATCAGTAATACAGTTACTTTTAGATGTCTTCCGCAAAAAATTATTTAAAGCACAACATGCTAATATTATAATATCAATTTTGTCCACATTAATATTGATTGGCTGTAGAAATATTCGAAATCTCGACGCAAATATCCCGAAACCATTTTCCACAACTCTGCGAGCTCCACATAAACAATAATTGAATATATTTTCTTCGTGAGAATTTTTTTTTTGAGAATATGGTTTCATTAAATTTTCCATTAATGAAAATGCTTCGTCTCCAATGAAAACATAAGGCACCTTATCTTTTGTTCCCGGTAGTTCTGTGGGGCTTGGTATGTCTAGCTTTTTGGCGAGCAGACGCTTGCACATGCTTGTTTGTGACCATATTCCCCCATCGGAAACTCGGCCATTTGTTCCAGTATGAACATATACAAATTCTTAATTTGCATTTACTATAGCAAACAATACTACACTATATAATCGTTTATAGTTGTAGAAATATGATCCACTCTTGGCTGGTTTTGTTATAAGTACATGTTTTGAAATCCATTGCTTATCTCTTTCCACTCAGCAACTGGTACCTAAAAATAAAAAAGAGGAAAATATATTTTCCGGGTGAACACCTGTGTATCTATAGCAAGAGGTATATAAAACTACAGTTTGCCTATACAGGCATACCGCAAGATTAACTATTCTTACTGACTAACATAATGCCAATTATATTTTTTCATCGGGTATTTTCGCAACAAAATGACATTTAGTCAGGATTTGCTATTTTATATTCTTTCTGATTATCAAAAATTTTCAATTTTCAAGTTTTTTGTTTCATTTCAGAATATCTATTGCCCAGTTAAAATTTAAGTTGTTAAGAAGCTTAAAAAGTTTAAGTCAATAAATATGTATTTTTTATATTTTTCTGATATTTTGTATAGATTTGAAATACAGACATATAATACAAAAAAAATGTTTTTACTTACCTTTAAATAACTCGTTTTCAGTGCATCTTATATAGCCTTACACGTCTCTGGTATAATTTCACCTAACGCTTGAGGTGAAATTCCGGTTCTGAATTTCAGATCTTCATAAGAACATCCGGTCTCCAAATATCTTAATGTAAACTTTCTTCGGCAGATATTGCTTTTCTCATAATTGTATCTTTCTTAGTTATTTTATCATGAATTAAATTCAGCAAAGAGGTATATGTATCAGAATCCATCCTTAAGAAATTTTTAAAGTCGAGGGGCTCTTTTTCTTCAAGTTCCTACAATAACCTCATATGGAAATATTTGTTTCTATCCAACAACCACTGTTTACACCATTTTCTCTTTTTAGCTTGTTTCTCATCATCTTCTTCAGTCGATAAAATCGCAACTATAAAGGCTGCAGTTTTTATTTTTGAAAGTCGCGAACACAGCCACAAATGTTTTCGTTAAAAATAGATACTATAAACAACACTCTAGTTACTGTGACATGCATTGCACTGTGTGTAGGAAAATTGCAGTACTGCATGCAATACCATTTTTGATACTACATAGGGTTCAATATGCAGTACGATGCATTGCACTGTGTGTAGGGAAAATACATATGGTTCAATAATGCAGTACGATAAATCGTTACGTGTGTTGGCCGTTTAACAGCTGTTGTAGGTTGCAGCGCCACTGTCAACCCAGTGTTTTGTACTTGAATGAATGGTTGTCGTACTCGACCATTTCTTCTCTCTGAGATTCTTTGTCTTCTATAATTATGTTATTTAGGTATAGCCTTGAGACATACGACTTCTTTCTCAGAGGTCTCTCATTTCGTTCATCTCTCTTCACTGAGTCGTTCATTTGAACGATAGGATTACCGACCGGCGTCGAAGCTGACGAGAGTATTGTGTTGCCTATAGTAACGACTCACTGAGTCAGAGAATATACATCATCAGCGTTGCTAGATTCGTTGCAGGGAATTATCCTACAAACACGTCAAAATTATCGTATATTATCCTTCACCGTGCCTTAGGTTCTCTGATGATGAAGGAAAATTTCGGTCTCGGGGGAGAGGGACTCTTTTGTTTCCAACTCTTTCCTATATGCTGTGCTTTCTTCAAAGTTTCCGCTCCTTTTTTTGTTTTCTGTATTTGAGTATTCGAGAGTATCGCATTTTTTGTTGTGCTTCTCTTCTCCAGAGCAACTTGATTCGAAATCCGACATATTATCGTTTTTGAATTGAAACCGGTTAAATATCGAAAATAACTGAAAACGATCTTTTGATTTTTAAGTTTCAAAAGTCATAAAAACGGGATACGTCGCATTCATTTCATCTAATGCACATGGGTAAATAAAAAAATTTGCGTCATGTCAATACATAGAACGTGAGAACCGATTGACTCCAATTTTTCCCGTTGTCGTTTGCCGAGATAGCCCGCGTAATGCTAGGCAACCCATTATACAGAATGGGGTACGCGCGCTTGTCTACCAAGCGGCAACACTGACAGCTGCTTGCTCGTGTGAATTGAACGTAGTTGTTAGATTGACTCAACATCTGTGAGTAAAAAATCTCATTCGCAAAATTATCGTACATTCAGCTGTTATCCTACCCTTAGTATCGTACATCGTACAGTAATTGAAATTATCGTACAGAAACGATAATTATCGTACATCTGGCAACGCTGTCTCTGGGGTACATTTTTTGCTGAATACCACATGCGCAGTACAGCTGTCACCTGTCATTTTTGCTGGTGCTGCCGGCTGTGTAGATATCTGAAAGGAGTGTTTATTTTTAATTTATAGTTAAACGTAATTTTCGCTTGTTCCTAATGAAATGGCATCCGCTTTAGAACAATTTGTTAATACTGTAAGAACCCTATCATCTCATGGTCAGTACCTAGCATTTTTCACGTATAACATTTGTTATTGAAGGTTATGTTGCAGGTAATTTCAGGGAGCTGTGCGAATATCTAAGCAAATCCAGCGAAGTTCTAGTAAAAAATACTCAACATTTGGATAATGTATTAGAAACGTTGGACATACAACAGCATTCTCTAGGAATTCTTACAGTGCTGTGTGCCAAGTTTTCAGCACCTGCTACTACAGGAAACAATGCACAAGACAATAGGTTCACTCAAACACAAGAATTTATTCTCAACTGTAATGGAGAACACATTAGACTTGCACCTGATACATGTAATTATTATTTCATGTTGTCATTCTATAAGAAAATACTTGACTCTTTCATCATAACTTTAATAGGTTAATCAAGATATCCAAAGAACAGTATTAAGTATAATTTAACCTAAGCTTAAATCACATAGAGGAAAGTGGCCAAAACTGAAAACTCATTTTGCTGTGTATTGTAAAATACGAGTAGTTATGAGTATTTAGATATGCAATATGCAAAGAACAGTATTAAGTACTCAAAGTATAATTTAACCTAAGCTTAAAGCACAAAGAGGAAAGTGGCCAAAACTGAACACTCATTTTGCTGTGTATTGTAAAATAGTTATGAGTATGTCTCAAAAGCATATAATGTTCACTTTGTAACATTACATGTATAGAAATTGTAAACTATTTTGTCTGGAAATATTTCAGAATTCTCCATATAATAATAATTCTGACATATCTGTCAATGCTAGGTAGGCAGAGTCATATTTTGTTGTGGCTTAATGAATGCAATAGATTCATATTATAGTATATATATTATTGTACTTCCAAACAACCTTTTTCTTTGGAAAAGTTCCTGTGTACACAAGGAAAATTTTACAAGCAAAATAGCTGCAAATTATCATGACTACATTTCAAGTCAGGTAGGAATAAAATAAGACAAAAAGAAGTGAAAAAATTAATCAGTGTTTGGTATAAACAGTTCTGAATATGGAATTGCCAATACTACAGACTTTAGAACAATGATGTCACTGCTGTTTATCTCAGTAGACATCAAAATTGATATGACATGAAAAATAGTTTAGCTGAAAAGAAATTATTAAAACAAGTATTTTCCAAGCGTCATTTATTTTGGCTGGTCAGAGTTCAGATCCAGATATCATGGTAACCTTTAGGATACTTTATGACTTGATTGGCACCAATTTGATGCACCTTTATTATTTAGAATGACAGTCTGACAGCGGTTTCTTCCCAATTGCATATTCAATACTTGGAATAGTTTACCAGAAAGTGTGATTAATGCTATGTCTGTCAATAGCTTCAAAGTATATCACCATAGGTGGAAGAGTGAACAACCTTTGCAGCCTTGGAATCTTTGATTTATTTTATGTTTTTCATGCTACTTATCTGTAGACTACATTTTCCTTTTATACATGAGAATATGAGTGTATAGTATTGTACTATGCTCATTTCTATATATATATATATATATACAGGTTTATCCAAATTAAGTGTTCACCATTAGTAACTTTGTTATTAGTGAAAATACAAAGTTGTTTGAATTAGCAAACTAGTAGCATTTTTAACGCTGGTAAAAATGAGAAATAAAAAAAAACAATTGAGAGTCGTTATTTTGATTTTTTTCAGTAAAATAACATTTTTTTAAATGGAAACCCCTGTATATTATATTTTTTTCTGTTAAAGCATCAAATTTTAAACAAAAAAGCTTACAATAACTTTTCTCCTAGGTTACAAATTGTTGAAGTTATGGCCTCCAATCTGAAACAATTAAATTGTATCGACAAACTTTATTTTCAACATCAACTTATAATCTTACAAAATACAATAACAATTTTTTTTAAAGAAGATGCTCGAAAACACCACCTTGTTCTTCAATACATTTTTGGGCACGTTTTTCAACTGCTCGAACTGTCTAAGTATGGTCCTACCATCTATCTGGGTTATCTTTTCCCTAACTGCAGTCTTTAACGCGTCAAGGTTATCGTACCTTCGCTTGTAAATTTGGTTCTTTAAGTAACCCCACAAGAAGTAATCAAGTGGGTTTAGATCTGGTGATCTGGGAGGCCACTGTATTGGGCCATTTGTTCCTATCCACTGATCATTAAAAGTAGTACTTAGAAAATGATAAGTACCTCTGGAGTTGTGGGCAGGTGCGCCATCTTGCTGAAAATGCAGATGATGTCTACTTATAAGATCCAATTCGTCTAAGAAATTAGTCAGAATTTCTGACATAAATTCCACATATCTTTCACCAGTTAGGGTTCCCTCATAAAAGAACGGGCCAACAATTTTTGAACCAATTATACCGCACCAAACGTTGAAACTGAAACAGACTTGTGGGCCTCTTGGATGTACTAACAAAAGATTTTCTCTTGACCAATAATGGTGGTTTTTTCTATTAAACATTCCAGAATTTGAAAAATTTGATTCATCTGTCCATAACGTAACGTGAGTTATTTACATTTTGGCGACAGAAGCTAAGATACCAATGGCAAAAAACAAGTCTTCTCTCTGGATCCCCTGCCAAAAGCGTTTGAACTGGTCGGTACTTATACGGAATAAATTTGTATTTTTTTAAAATCCTTTGAACAGTACCATAACTGAAATTAGAGTCCTTGAGAATATCTGCTATTGAATTCTCACGATAAGCTTCAAAATATCCAATAACTGCAATTTCCGTGGCCTCGCTTATTATGAATTCTTTTTTTGCCCTTGTTTTAGCAAAAACATTTTCGTTGCCCCTAAATTTTCGATAAAGTCTCAGAAAATATCGTTCATACGGTTGAATGCGAGCGGGATATAATTCACTGTAGTATTCTCTTGCTCTCAAGGAGGATTTTCTGCACACTAAATAGCATTCTAACATATCACACTTTTCTTCATGGGAGAACATTTTTCTTTAAATTAATGACACAATAAAGCTTATAAACAAGTATTTACACTAATGTTTGACATTATTTGATTTTATCATTGTTTTCCAAAGCCTTCTAGTTGCGAGTATGTCCAGTTTAACAATTTGTCGCTTATCTTAATGCTGTCAAATCGCGAACGCCATGTTGTTTTCATAGTCGTCTTAATATTATAATACTGCAAATAATTAAAAATATTTATCGTTATTTTGACTTTATTTTTGACTTTAGCGGAAAAGTCATTATGAACTTTTTTGTTTAAAATTTGATGCTTTAACAGAAAAAAATATAATATACAGGGGTTTCCATTTAAAAAAATGTTATTTTACTGAAAAAAATCAAAATAACGACTCTCAATTGTTTTTTTTTATTTGTCAGCGTTAAAAATGCTACTAGTTTGCTAATTCAAACAACTTTGTATTTTCACTAATAACAAAGTTACTAATGGTGGACACTTAATTTGGATAACCCTGTATATATATAATAATAATCACCAAGGACTTGAACTTATCTCCAATTGCACCAGCTGCCACTGTAAAGCTAGGTTGTTTGTTTAGTGGTAAAAAGTACTTTTATCTGCACAACCTCCTCACTCTGTAAAAGGCCTAGATAAGACCAGTTCTTGATCACTGCTCACATGCTCCAGGTGAGCATACATAAGTTGTGAAAAATCACTTTTTTATGGTATATAGGTTTTTTTGATAATATGCAGGTTCTCCTATAAAACGTCACCTTTGAACTAAACGATATTTGGGGCTGGTCATTTTTTAACCTCAGTGGAACTTCTAGAATTTATCCTATTATTGCTCCTTAAATTCATTGTGTTCTATCTGGTCAAGGCCAGCTCGAAAAAAAACCATGGAAATTGCTCAGAAATCTTCAGAAAGCCAATATTTTATTATATGAGAACAAAATAAGTATGTGGCATTTATAATTAACAAGTGTAATAATATTTAAGATTCAAACATAAAAAACTTCATTGCTCTGTCAACCAACAAAAAATAAATAGAACATTCTGAGGGACCCAGAGACATATCCCAGTCCATTCCACACAAAACAATGTCTTTGATTGCGAAAACGAACATGAGACCAAAAAATTCACATTATCGTATGGAAGCTAGAGAAGACAAAGGAGGATGTCTGTAGACCATCTATAGATCGTGTCTTGAGACCATCTCCAGACTACCTATAGACAAATTGCGCAACGGGGCCTACTAGTATGTAATAAGCTTAAGGATTAAGACTCTGAACTGTCCATTAAACAAATCAAGTAAATGGTGCAAATACTGACACAATCAAACACTTCTATTATATCAGCAGTATGAGGCATGTATTCCTCCATTCCGACGTGGATAATTTCGCTTATCGAAGAACAGACAGCCGACGCATCCGCGTCAGTGAAACAGACATTTCTCCAAGGAAAGGTAGAGAAGAAGTCTCTGAGCCCCTCCCAGACGGCATTTCCGTAATGACAAATTTTTCGGCCTGTGCGAGTTTCTGCTGAAACGGCGGGTTCTGACCGAAACCTAACATCCACAACACAGTGGTCTGAGTTACTCAGGGGAGACAGGACAGCAGAGCTGTGTAAGGGACAGGATGCGTGGTCAGAAAGAGATCCAGCAGGATACTGGCATGTGACGAGACGCGGGGAAAAAATGTAGGGCCCGTCACCAGCTGCGTCAGCCCTTGACGTGGAGTGAGTTTATTTGTCAACATTTAAAGCGAAGTGAGCTTACATCCGAAATTCTGTACACTCGAGGGATCCATCATCATTAATTTCTTTGTTTTGGAAGATAACCGACTGCATAGCTTAGGTGTGGAAACATGCGGACATGGGAAAAGCTATAGGGTGGTACCGCCTCGGTCGACTGGGATTTGTCTACCACCTCCTTTTTGTGTGTTAATGATATTAAATAGCGCTAAAGTGGTCCGTTGGCGGTCTTGAACCGGCAATCGGTACTGAGGTATTTGTTAACGGGCGTACAATCACTTGTATGGGAAGAAGTTGTATGCTGGATACAACAACTTCCGGAACAAGCATTTGCCACGGCCCCGCTCAGTAGGGGTTGAGGTTTTTGAAATTCAGTATAGATGTTACAGTTATTTTTCAGACTTTCGTTGTCGAACTTAGATTTACGGCATTGTTTTAGAACCGGTGTTGATCGCATGTAGAAATGTTGGAAATCCTTGGAAAAAACTATACCTGTTTGATAATGTATGTTTGTACAAAGCCAGTAGAGGAATACAGGGCTGTACATATTCACGTATAGTGCAGCAGCTCTGTGATTTAAACGAATTCAATATAGCAACATAAATAGACACATACGCGTGAAGAGATGCGGGACGTGTGGAATTGATCTTGAGCATCGATCGACGCAGTTTCTAGACAGGCCACAGGCGCACCGCTAAACAAATCTCATAAAGGTCTATTTACAATTTAGGCATTCATCTAACATAGGGGTTCGCTGCAACACCAACCCCGAACAAAATTAGTCAAGCTTTACGCACTTTTCAAATTACTATTGAGCAACAAACAGAACATAAATCACTTTTTAAGTGCAATCTGTATAGCTAATATATTACCCAGACTTAGATTTGTCACAAGTCACAATACTCGTATATACGTATAAATCGTAAGAGTTGTGCTGTAAACAAGTGATGTCAAAGAGGGACAGCATTTGGAATACCAAAGGATACCAAAAAATCATAATGCTCAGTTCCTATAGCTATAACTTATAGTTAGTATGCCTCTGTCACCATGATGTGACAGAAAGTAACAGAATGGTGTTAGATTGCCAAAGCAAGTGTCAGACGTGTAGGAGGGGGGGGCGACCCACTCGCGCCCCCCGTCTAAATCCGCCAGTGTCGGCTAGTGCCATCTCTGAAGCTTATGTTACATCACAGAGCCAAACCATATAGCTCAAGTGTCATGATGTTTAGGCAACACGCACAGCTACTACAAGTGAATGACAGGTAGCTTCAAGGTGACATATTGTAATGTTATGAAGACCAATATAATGTCACTCTTTAAGTTATATAATCTGCGTCCTGGGATTGCCTGTACTGGCGCTTTCCTCTACTTGTCTATATTTTTTAAACAAATCTATATGAAATTTGCCTCTTAACCATTCATCCATCCAAGCATGTTTCTATTATAATAATCTACCTTTATTATTTTTTAGTTGCTGAGCTATGTCACCTGTTAACAAACTATCTAGTAGAACAAAAACAGCCCTTAAAAGGTATTTGTATATTAGAGAAAGCCATCTCCAAACTACGCTTATTTGATTCTCAACTAACATCAATACACGCTGACCTTTGTCAGCTGTGTGTTGTAGCAAAATGTTTCAAGCCAGCTCTAAAGCTGATAGACATTGACATTACAGGCATATGTCAAGAGGTAAGTTATATTTAATGTCATGAAACTTATAGTGTTAATATAATAGTAATAATATTTATTGCACAACAGATACAGAATTCCTTTACAGACCAATATAAAATTGAACAAAAACTATACTATCCACAGGTATTTAGCGACATATTCTTAGCAGCACATTTTAGTTCCTTGAGTTTTGAATACATCAACATGCTGCAATATCCTATTATAATGTGAACACATTACTGATAATGGTGATTTCGACATTAGATCAGGTGACAGTGTCCGTCTGAGCTCCAAACTGTCAATGTCAAAAACGTTTAACACAAAATTATACTCGGTTTCTTGTTCTGGATATATATGGTGCCTTTTATTATTTCAAAAACTTCCTTTTTAGTTTATCCCGTCTTTTTTCGTGACACTGACAGTGTGGGCTCCAGTCATTTGAAAAGTTCTCCAGTTTAGAATGGATATAAGAAAAAGACATTTCAATGCTGCACTATTAAATGATCAACAATTTCTAATGATGCATCCATACATTTTGTATGCTTCACCAATTTTGTTATCAATGTGATTAATGAAACTAATTTGCGAAACAAATAATACTCCTATATCTTTCGTGGTTGAATGACGCTCCTAAAAAAATACCATCAATGTTGTAATCAAATAAAATGTGTGCTTTTTTCCTAGAGAAAGTGACTACTTTACACTTTGCAACATTCAGTGACAATCTATTATTAACACACCATAAATGAACTTTGTTGAGCATGCCCTGTAACCTATTACAATCTTCTATAACAGTTATTTCACAATAGACTTTAAGACCATCAGCATAAAACAATTACCAGGTTTTAATTTCATTATCCAAATCATTAATGAGCATATTAAATAGTACTGGGTCTAAGTTTGATCCTTGCAGAACACCTGAGTTTACACTATATGTGTTAGAATTATACCCATTATATAAAAATACAGTCATCTATTGCATAAGTAAGAGAAAATTGTATCAAATCTGGTTAAGTAGAATAGCTATTAGCTAGACTTTGCCACTTTAAATGCGCTTTAAATATCGTAATTTCTTTGTTATTAAAATCAATAAGGGTTTATTATTCTAATGAACATGATTTTTTTTGTTTTAGCAATCTTATAATACGAATGGTCCACAATTTGATGCAAAATATTTTTTATTGTACTATTACTATGGAGGATTGGTTTATCTAGCTGTGCGGAATCTTGAAAGAGCACTGTACTTTTTTGAAGTTGCTATAACGACTCCGGCTCATGCTGTCTCACACATCATGTTAGAGGCATACAAGAAATATATTTTAGTATCACTGTTATTACATGGAAAGGTAAATGCAAAAATTTGTATCCCAAACTAAAATTTTGTTCTCTTCATACCACTATAAAATATTGAAATGTTGTTTCTCGGACTTCCATTGTCTATAAAGTTTTTTTTTATTCATGACGTTTTGATTGATGTGATCTTCAATCGACATAAGTGAACTGGCGATCATGCTCCTTTCTTAACATTTATACCGTTTGACGACGTGGCTGACGAGTTGCAATTGTTTGATGTTACTTATAATCGGTTGCCATACGGGTTTAATCTCTATACTTGGATTACTGTTACTTCTTTATTATGAAGGCCGCTTTCTATAATTTTTTCCGATGCCAGTATTTGTGTAAGATCTTAGCATGATCTCAAAGTAATCTGTGGGGTTTTGTCCAAGCGTGATTTGCTACTTCAGATTTATTTCTTTCTCCTCGTTCCTTGTTGGATTTATACTCTTTTATTCTTACTGGAAGTGGTCTTTTTATTTCTCCTATGTACCTATATCTCTCCGCATTCACATGGTACCTGGTATATACAATCCTTGGTGTTTTGGTTTTTGTTGATATGTTTTGCCTTAGTGAGAATACTGCGAAATATGGTGTTCCTTGAAAATCTAGTTTCGATTTGGTACCGTTTTCCTATTCTTCTGTTTGCACCACTTACCTCAGCCAAGGGCATAGTTAGGATTTCGTTAGGGGGGCGCAAACGATATTTGGGGCTGGTAATTGTTTAAATTCAGTGGAACTAGAATTTATCCTATTATTGCTCCTTAATTCCATTGTGTTCTATCTGGTCCATGCCAGCTTGAAAAAAAAAACATGGAAAATGGCCAGAAATCCTCAGAAAGGCAATATTTTGTTATATGAGAACAAAATATAAGTACGTGTCATGTATAATCAACTAGTGTAATAATATTAAAGATTAAAACATAAAAAACTTAATTGCTCTGTTAACCGAAAAAAAAACATTCTGAGGGACCCCGAGACATAACCCATTCCATTCCACACAAAACAATGTCTTTGATGGCGAAAACGAGCATGAGACCCAAAAACTCACATTATCGTATGGACGCTAGACGAGACAAAGAAGGATGTCTATAGACCATCTATAGTTCATGTCTTGAGTCCGTCTCCAGACTACCTATAGACAAATTTAGATTAAGACTATGAACTGCCCATTACACAAATCAAGTAATTGGTGCAAATACAGACACAATCAAACACTTCTATTATATCAGCAGGTGATAGTAATATCAATAAGTATAGTAAATTATTTTTTGAAATTCAATATAGGTAGATGTTACAATTATTTTTCAGACTTCCTTTGTCGATTTACGGCATAGTTGTTGTTTTCTCAGTTTTCGGATCGGTGTTGATCGCATGTAAAAATTGAAATCTTTGGAAAAAACTATAACTGTTAGATCGTCGTTCTTATTATGTATGTTTGTACGAAACAAGTACAGGAATACAGGGCTGTACATATTCACGTGTAGTGCAGAACCTCTGTGATTTAAACGGATTCAGTATAGCAACATTAATAAACACATCTGCGGGAAGAGATGCTGGACGTGTGGTATTGACTTTGAGCATCGATCGACGCAGTTTCTGAATAGGCTACAGGCGCACCGCTGAACAAATCTCATAAATGTCTATTTCCATTTTAAGCTTTCATCTAACATAGTGCTTCACTGCAACACCAACCCCAAACAAAATCAGTCAAGCTTTACACACTTTTCAAATTACTATTGAGCAACAAACAGAACATAAATCACTTTTTAAGTGTAATCTATATATTACTCAGACTTAGATTTGTCACAAGTCACAATACTCGTATATACGTATAAATCCTAAGAATTGTGCTGTAAACGTAAGTTGTGTCAAAGAGGAACAGCGTTTGGAATACCGAAGGAAACCAAAAAAATCGCAATACTCAGTTCCTATAGCTATAACTTATACATAGTTAGTATGCCGCTGTCGCCATGATGTGTCAGGAAGTAACACAATGGTGTTAGATTACAAAAGCAAGTGTCAGACGTCAAGGGGGTTGGCACCCCCCTCCCTACATCCGCCACTGCCCGGCAACATATGGTAGAATTAGTGAACGCTGGGGTACGTTCCACGTGTTTCTACTGTTATTGGTGTTGTTTTCTTTCAGTCGTTTTGGGTAGCCATTTCTCATTGGGCCTTCTTTAATGTGGTTGATTTCTTCCTGGAGATTTGTGTGTGGCAGATACTCTTTGCCTGATTGGCAAGAATTCTAATTAAACTTTTCTTTGTGGTTGCTGGGTGACTGGAACAGATATTTAGGTAATGTCCTGTGTGTTGATTTTCTGTATAAGTAGTTTCTATTCCATTGTCTTAGATTGTTTAGGTGTTCGAAGAATGGTGTAAATAGTCAAGAAAGGAGCATGTTCGCAAGTTCACCTCATGACGATTGCAGATCACATCAACCGAAACGTCGTAAAAATCAAACTTTATAGACAAAGTCCGAGAAACATCTCACTATAAAATATTTTGTAAATCATTTTTGACTATAAGCTTTAATATTTTATTTTTAAATAATTAAATTTTTTACAACTCATCTTTTCTGAGACACTTCATATACATAAATCAAAAAAAGTTTACCATATGATTTGATATTTGATGTATTTGGTGAAGCAGTTTTTGTTATTTATTTGGTAATTATCCTTTTTCAGATCTTGCTCTTACCAAAGTATGCCTCTCAAGTTGTTAACAGATTTATTAAACCATTATCTCAACCGTACCATGACCTAGCAACTGCATTCACATCAAATAGCTCTGCTGAGTTAAATGCAGTACTTACCAGACATACAGAGGTGAGTCACATCTATCTATAGATACATTAATGTGAATGACTCTCAAGTCTGACAGCATCACATCGAAACCACAATATGGAGAGATGTGAAAATTCGTACATTCACCAATTGAAACTCCACGAAAATATATAGGGTGTTTTAAAAGTATGGATATATCTACATATGTATCTCGAAAAATACGTCGTAGAATAAAGCTGTAAGGTTTGTAAACATTAATCTAATGGTGATCTTGAACGTGGCCTTCACTATAACCTCCAAGGTCATTGAAGGTCAAGACAGCTTTCCTTGGCAATGGACCTATGACCGTCAAGGTCATTTTAAAATCAGATAAATTTCCATGTAAACTCCTTACTTTTTGTCGAGGATATTATTGAATTAAAACGTTGGATAAAAAAGTTGATTGCCGAAGTAACTTTGAATATTGTACTTCTCTGAAATCAGTTTCCTTCACATTAATGCAAAACTAATGACATATACACACTACTTCTACGCGAGCAGACCCATGGGTTAGTGTTTTTATAAAATAATTTTTATATAATTTCAATGGAAAACTAGCTATCCATTCGCCACATTTCTACTGACCTTATTAAAAGCTGTTTTTTTTTTTTTTTTTTTTTATATCGAAACAGCCGCGCAGGCAGAAGCCTAAATGCCGGAACACCGCGGCTGCTATGATGATCCCAAAGAAATTTTGTTAATACGATTTTTGAACTGCCTAAGGTTAGTAGAACTGGGAAAAGCTTCCTCCCGTAGTTTGTTCCACAATCTAGACACCCTCGGGACAAAGGAGCGGTCGTATCGGCCAGTTCTGGATGTACGAAGTTTGACACGGTTAGGATGGGACGCCGAAGTCAGGCGGGTCTGTCTGGCAGGCACATCGCGCGGCGGCATCATGGAAGAGAGCTCTGAGGAGCAAAGCCCGTTGGTGTAGCGATAGAAAAGAGCTAGATCGCCGACGGCCCGCCGGTGCGAAAGAGTCCCGAGACTGTCTGTTAGAGAAGAGTCATCGATCAGTCGGACTGCCCTCCTCTGGACAGCATCGAGCATGGACAATGTAGTCGGTGCGGCAGCACCCCAAATGTGTGAGCAATACTCGAGGCAAGGCCTTATCTGGGCCTTGTATAGAGTGAGAAGGTCATGCGGAGAAAAGTACTTCTTAGCCCTAAACAAATAGCCTAGCTTTTTCCCAGCAGCTGCAGCTATTGAAGAGATGTGTTCGTGCCAGATCAGGTCCTCGGTGATCTGGACTCCGACCAGCCGAAATGAATGGCTCTTTGCTAGAACTCGACCGTCCATCGAAACTGTATGAGCGCTAGGACGCTTTTTGTTCGTCAAAGTACAGTACTGTGTTTTGGAAGCATCGAACTGTACAAGATTGTTGCGTCCCCAAGCAGTGATAGCCTCCAGGTCTCTTGTCAGAGAAGAAGTCGTCGCTAGTCTTCTTTTTTCCAGCTCAGCGGCAGAGATCGGCTTGTCACTCTGAATTCCTGCATGTAGAGTGCTGTCATCAGCGAAGCTGTGGATTGGGTTGATCGTGCAGGAAAGGAGGTCGTTGATATGTAAGAGAAACAGTGTTGGAGCCAAGACCGATCCCTGGGGAACACCCGCGTTGACGTTGTGGGATGAAGAGGAGAATCCGTCAATTACGACGGATATCTTGCGGCCGGAGATAAAGTCAGCCACCCATCTGCAAAGCTTTTCTGGGAGGCCGTAGGATGGAAGTTTGCTCAAGAGGGCAGCGTGCCACAGCTGATCGAACGCTTTCGTGATGTCAAGAGCAACGACATGAGCCTCACCATGAGACTGGATGAGTTTACTCCACAGTTGCGTGACGTAAGCTAGGAGGTCCCCTGTGGATCGTTGGTGCCGGAAACCGTACTGCCTGTCGCTAATCAAGCTGTGACGTTCGAGGTAGTCCAGAAGCTCGCGATTTATGCACCTCTCCATCACTTTACTTATAACAGAAAGCAGAGCTATAGGCCTGTAGTTGTAAGGGTCGGTTTTAGATCCTTTTTTTGGGATGGGCTGTACATGAGCAAATTTCCAGTTTTCTGGGAAGGTGCCGGATTCATAAGATATCTGGAAGAGACGCGAAAGAACTGGAGCAAGCTCAGCTGCACATCTCTTCAGTACAATGGCAGGAATCAAGTCCGGACCAGAAGCTTTGTTGATGTCGAGCGACAAGAGCACTCGTCTTACGGTCTTATGCCTGAATGTTACCTCCCGCATAGTGTGGGGAACCCTTTGAATTGACGGCACTTGGGCGTTGGTGGGGACGTCCATGGTGGAGTTGGCAGCAAAGATCTTGGCTAGCACTTCCGCCTTGGCCTTTGAGTCGAATACAATAGTTCCATCCTGACACGTAAGTGGTGGAAGGCTACTGTGTGAGAAGTTCTTTTCAATCTGCTTGGCCAGCGTCCAGAAAGACCGACTGCCATTGCGCTGCGACATTACCCTGTGCCTAACTTTTATATCAGGCTGGTTTTTGGCATTGCGAACCGCTTCGTTATATTTGTTTCTGGACTCGACGTCGGCTTGTCTGTTCTCTACAGTGGGGTTTTGTAAGTAGGTTCTGTGGGCCTTGATCTTCTGCTGGCGAGCAGTGTCACACGATTTGTTGAACCAGCCGTTGGACCCTGGTTTAGGAACTTTCACTGTGTGAGGGATGTATTCCTCCATTCCGACGTGGATAATTTCGGTTATTGAAGAACAGACAGTCGACGCATCCGCGTCAGTGAAATAGACATCTCTCCAAGGAAAGCTAGAGAAGAAGTCTCTGAGCGCCTCCCAGTCGGCATGTCCGTAATGCCAAGTTTTGCGGCCTGTGCGAGTTTCTGCGGCCACAGCGGCTTCTGACCGAAACCTAACCTCCACAACACCGTGATCTGAGTTACCCAGGGGGGACAGGACAGTAGTGCTGTAAGGGGCAGGATGCGTGGTCAGAAAGAGATCCAGCAGGCTACTGGCGTGTGACGAGACGCGGGGGAAAAAAGTAGGGCTCGTCACCAGCTGGGTCAGCCCTTGAGTAAGAGCGAACGCTTCGACTGCACGACCTGCTGCATCGGTCTTATTTGAGCCCAACCAAAGCTCATTATGGGCATTGAAATCACCGAGAAGAACTACCTCTGAAGCGGGGTGATTGATGTTCAGAAAGTCGATCTGGACGGCGAGGTATTCGAGTAGGTCATCCCAGTTATGGTTCGAGGGAGAGCGATAAAGGCAGCAAATAAATTTGGGTGATGTTTTGGAGTTTAGGCGAAGCCACAGAATGTCCTTCCGGTCTGTTTCCAAAGAAAGATCCCTGGAGCAGGAAAGACTGCTGCGGACAAAAGCCACAACTCCCCCGTTCTTTCTCAGATTGGAGTGCACCTCGTAGTTTGGGAAGTTGAGATGGTTAATCGGTGCAGCCTCTGAGATTTTTGTCTCCGCCAAGAAAAGCACGGCGGGACGATTGGATTGCAGGTAGTGATGAACAGCATCAATGTTGCTGTTGATCCCGCAGATGTTCGAAAAACAAATTTTATCTTCGATGTTGTTCCCTCGAGCCCACCCTCCACCCGGACATTCCGAGAGTGGAGTGAGTTTACGTCCGGAGTTTTTAGTGCTCGAGGGATCCATCATCATTAATTTCTTTGTTTTGGTAGATAACCGACTGCTTAGCTTAGGTGTGGAAACATGCGGACATTTATAAGACACCCTGGGAAAAGCTAGCGGGTGGTACTGCCTCGGTCGACTGGTCCTTGTCTACCACCTTCTTTTTACGTATTAGTGATGTTAAATAGACCTAAAGTGGCCCGTTGGCGGACTTGTACCGCCACCCGGCAATCGGTACTGAGGTATTCCTTAACGCGTGCGCAATCACTTGGACGGGAAGAAGTTGTATACTGGATACAACGACTTCCGGAACAAGCATTTGCCACGGCCCTCGCTCAGTAGGGGACTGAATGTACATGAATATTTGTCTGGAAACTACCATGAGCTAAGCTTTATTTAAATATTATTTCTTGCAGTCCTGCTTAGACAAACGTCTTTCCTTTTTCCAGGTATTTACTAGAGATCATAATTTGGGCTTAGTTAAACAAGTGTCCTCAGTGTTGTACAAGAAGAACATTCAAAGGTTAACAAAGACATTTTTAACATTAAGTTTATCAGATGTAGCTAGCAGAGTGGGGCTATCCAGCCCTTCTGAAGCAGAGAGCCACATTTTGCAAATGGTAAGAATACGCGGAAAGAAATAAATAAAAATCGCTTCGTTTTTTTTTTGGCGTTCTAGATCGCTCTGATCAGGGTGCGACAGCATAACTTCATTTTTTCAAAACCTTATAAAACTCATTGTACGAATCAGAACATTTTCTTTTTGTTTTTTTATAAGGGTCATTCATCATAACTAGTACTATTATTATATTTTGAAAAAATAATAATTTGACAGAAAGGTCACTGATTTATGAATATATTTTGAATATTGGATGTAACTCTGAGCTATACAACACATATTTTTTTCATTTTATAAATTTATGTAAACGAAGGAACAAAAGAAACCAACTGGTTCCTTGCTTAACCTAAATTATAACTAATAATGGACAATAGATAGTATTAACTAAAATACACTTAAGCTTTTTCGAAAATGTCCACCTTCTTATGGAAGTTATAATATGTTTATTTCCTTTAACTAAAATAGATGGTGGTGGTAAAAATGCAAGTATCTGATCATAACTCACAAAGGACTTATCATTATCATTAATTATGAAAGCTTGCATATTTTGAAATTTGGATCACTTTTGGATTTCATATTTTTCAATCTATGCCGTTGTTTATATTTTTGCACCTTAAGGTGTAGCTTCCTGATTAATTCACGTTGGTATTCATTTTCACGACTTCTATGTTTCCTATTTATTGTGTCCCTTTTAGTAGATAGACGTTCCCGCTCTTTTTCTGATATAGGTTGGTGTGTCTTGCGTGCATTTGTTGTTTTTGTTTCTATACTTCTGGGAATATTCTCTCCATTGTTTTTGTTTTATTCTCTTGTCCCTTTCACTAAGATCTTCAGAGGGTTTTATAACCTTTTATTCCTTCTTTTTCAAGTATTGGGAGATTTCCTTTTGCCTTAGAAGTTCAATACCAACATTATTTTGTTTTAAGCGGTAATACCTCCTCGTTTCTGATTCCCGTTTTTAAGCCTTTCTTCTTTAATTTGTGGAGTTGATTTCTTAGTTCTAGCCATTTTTTTACCTAGAAATTTCAATTGCTGTAAAACATAAATATTATCGGGACAAGGAAATTATCATTCCTCTGCCGCCATCGTCATTCGTCTGTGGTCTTAAGAGCCAGGGGACTGACACCAGAAGACTGGCGATTTCACGAGAATCCATCATGCTTTGAAGTCTACTTAGATGAACAGCTGATCAACAAGTGACATTTATGTGTTAGTCTGCATCGTTGGCAATAATGAATCGGGTATAAATCTAGTAAAATTTGTTTGTGGCGTTTTGTTTTTTGTATGCAAATGAAATTTTCTAAATAAAAGAGCTGTTAGCAAGTACAAAATGATTCTGTAGCGTACAAAAAACCAAAACGAAATACGGCTCTGTCTACCTGGCGTTGACGAATCCGTCAGAATTATGTGTCCTGTGGCGATATGGGGAATGTTAAGATATTACTAGATAATCGGCTGTCATTCTACCGTGATGGATACTCGTGAAATAGGATATATGTAAGCTATAAGAATAAATGTAAAAATTAAATATTTATTTTAAAAATGTCACAAATATTGTACCATAAACTACAAATTGGAATATATTCTCACCGCAAAACGTTATCAAAGTTCAGCTGTCTTCCGCGTGTATTCTCATAGAAAATAGCCATTTCCTGCCATCCATGAATGAGCACTTAAACAAAACATTTGAAACAGAGGACTGATATTTAGGTTTGGTAACAAAAAAATGCATATAATATGAAAATGATTATTTCTTTTTTATTTTATGTGCTCAGTTTTCATATTGTGAAGGGTCTGTTCTTAGCAAGATAAAATATTTCTAACATTATTTAGAAAAAACTATCATGTTTGACTGTACGGAACATAGAAAATATGGCTGGCATCAGCCAGAGGACATGACTTCTCTGTTGTAAAACGAATAGATAAATAATTCAGTTCAAAGGAAAAATGTTTTATGATAGCATATCTTATAACTGTTAGTTCCTAATTTCAATAGTGAATCGTTTAGTATTTTCGACGTATCACTATTTTATAAGCAGAAACACAAAAATATGTCCGATTGATATAACATCAGGTGTCCCTCAGGGTTCAGTTTTAGGGCCCTTGTTGTACTTAATTTATACTATAGACTTGGGTAGCTCTGTGAAAAACTCTTCTGTGATGTGCTATGCCGATGATACACAGATATATAAAAGCTTTAATAGTAACACTTTGCATACTTCAATCAATGAGCTTAATGATGATTTGGAGGCAATAGTAGGATACTCAAATGGTAATAATCTTAAGCTCAATAAGGATAAGTGCTCAGTGATGCTTTTTTGTCCTGCTGTCAAACGTAACACTGTATTGAATTCTCTTGATGTAAAAATCGACAAGGAGCGTCTAGCTGTCGTAAATACTACAAAAAATTTAGGGTTGATTATTGATTATACTTTACGGTTTAAGGAGCATGTTTCGTCTATCTTAAAAAAATGTTATGCAACGTTGAAGTGTTTTTATGTCAATCGCTCTATTTTGAATTTTAAAGTTAGAAAAAAGTTATGTGAGGCTATTATATTTCCAAGCTTATTTTACTGTAGCACTGTGTTCTATCATTGTCTTGATTCTATCACAAAAGCAAGACTCCAAAAACTCCAAAATACTTGTTGTCGATTTGTATTTAATCTCAAGAAGTATGATCATGTTTCCTTAAAGAGATTTCAGCTTGGTTGGATGTGTATAGAAAATGCTTGCAAGTACCATATAGCAGTGTTTACACATAAGATCATATCTTCTAGATCCCCCTTGTATCTTTATGAGAAATTTGTTTTCAGACGAAATAATTCAGACATTGATTTCAGACACAAAAAAAGACTAGAGATCCCTATGTATAAAACAACTTTATTTCGTAGTTCATACACTTACAATGCTATCCTGATTTATAACGAATTAGATGACAATATAAAGGATTGGCCAGTAAACAGATTTCGTAAGCATGTGAAACAGATTTATTTGTCATTGTAGTAATTGTGGAAAAGTTAGTTTTTAATTCTTACATTTAATTTTATTTTACGTAATATATGTGTGTATATATGTATGCTAGGAAGCTATCAAGCTCGTTGTTTTGAAGCGTCTTTTGCTTGTCAAAGTTTCCTTTGATTGAGTGTTTCAATTTAGTATTTGGGTAGGTTAAGTAGAGTAGCCAAGAGCTAGACTTCGCCTACGTAGAGGTCACATTATGTTGTAGTGTATATAATGTGCCTAATAAAGACATTTTATTATTATTATTATTATTATTATAGTATTTACGAAGAATGACCAATAATGCAGGCCTAAAGTTTGGTATTACATGGTTTTGAAGATCAAATCAGATAGGTGGCATACCCCAGTCTCCATACACTGAGTACACCGATATCTGGCATTTGTCATGACTCTTGCCAGCATAGCAGGCCTCAAAGTTTAAATCCTGACATTTTTCATTGAATAGTGTTAGGGCTGCTTTTATTATTGAAGGTTACTTTAGACACATATAAAAGTAAGTTTTTTAAAAAAAATTTTGAAAAAGATTGTTGAAAATCTGACAATACCTTTTTAAAAAACTGTTATTTGCTTGGTCCGGAAAATGAAAATAGCATAAAGGTGTTAATTCAATGGTTATTTATTGAAAGTAAACATTGTTCTTTTTTCTTGTTACAAACTCACAAAAGTAATAACAAATAATCCACACACTGTAACTAATCGTCTCTTAAACTTGAATTTTGATAAAAGCTTCTAAAATTTGCTAGTATTAAAGGAATTTGTTCTTAAATATTATCAAACTTTTTGGTCTCATTAGGTTGGCCTCTATAGAGATTTCGCTGTTTTCTTATATCAACAATAATCCAATTTTCCGTTTTATTAAGGGTATCTGTACTTGGTTTTACCAAATTCTTCAATCTGGAACCATCTTACATCTCTGAATGAAAATTTCTCATTAGTTGTAGTTTTTTCTAGTTTTCCTGGAAGTTCTTTAATATGAACAAATTTGTCCGCCGTTCTTGTAATATTAAAAGGTGTTTTTTCCTGGCTTCTGCCATGATTGAAATGTATTGATCCACCATATAAATTAGTTGGTGCTTTCTGACTTTTCTTCAGCTGCCTAATCTCTATTAGCGTCCATGAAGGTATGTTCTACGTCAGGGAACTTATGGTAAACTTTTTTTAACACTCCAGAGATTATTAGGTAGTGCCATAGATAGATAATATAAAATTTATTTTGGCCTACCTGCCGAATCACTCCATGCAATCAGATGATCGGAAGCCATGCCTTGCTCCTTGATATTTTCCAAGAAGGCCATAAGTTAGCTGGCAATCTCTTCAGGACCGCGATTTCCTTGGTCTTTGGTCCAGATGTGGAAAAAACATTTAACCATTTGGTTGCTGTGTTGATATCAGATGTATTCCTAGATTATAGAGTTATAATTGTCGTAAATAGCTTTACTTGTAGACATTTTCGGCAAGGGAAGCGTTTTTTGTAAATCAAATGTGAGGTATATGATTTTTTCTTTTGTTTTTGCCATTCCTCAGATTTATGTACGCCAAAAGGTTTTGTTATACTTTTCAACATGTTCCTCATTCGATCCTACATTGCACATATTAGTCTTTGAAGAACCAAATCCAAAATTGAAATCATTGACAAATATTTGTCTGTATCTAAAGATAGATACTGGGAAAATATGTTCGTTTGCATATTCTTCTACATACAAACCATACATTTTGTTAATGGATACCCATGGAGAAGGGTAGAATCGGTTTGGGAATAATGAGATACTTCAGCAGAGAATGATTTGATATGATTATGGACCAAATTGCGTGAATTCATTTTGTTATATAATCTTACAAGCTAATAAAACACTAAAACTTCACATACCATATCCATTTAAAAAAGCAGTCCAAATGTTGTAAAAATCAGAAAAACAAAACTTCTCATGAAACGTGTTCAAACGTAAACAAATTGAAATTTGAGTGCAAAAAGGTGCTAACTCTTGAGTTTACCTGTAATACAAGAGTTAACACTTTTTAAAGTGTACATATTGAGGTTCTTGATGTAGTTAACACTTTTATGAATCTCTCTCTAAGAACAGAAAGCCATCTTTGGCCGGATAGATGTACTACAAAAAAAACACTCTTTTAACCTTTTTGTACTACAAATCTTAAGATAAATAAATGCGCTAAAGTCTTCAATATTGTTTTTACATGTCCAGATCGAGACCCGGCAAATATTCGCGACGATAAATCAGAAGGACGGCATGGTGATATTCAGGGACGAGCCAGAAAAATTCAGCGGTCCCGAGGTTCTAAAAGGTTTAGAAGAGCAACTGCAACTATGCATGGACCTGGACAAACAGATCCTCTCCATGGACGAGGAGATCCAGGTGAACCCACAATACGTGAAGAAGTCCACTGGTTTTCAAGAGGAGGAGCAGCCTAACAAGAGCACTTACGCTATGTGAATGGACAACAGGGTGTGTCGAAGATTTGTAGTAGGGTTGTAGCACTTCACGCACTGTCACGTGATCAGTTACGTCGTCAGCCATGCGTCAAAATGAAGGATAGCAGGGGATGTGACAACATAAATGACTCAACTCCATCCAAAGCCAAAATAGAGTACATGTTTGTTTCGGCTTATTTCTTGATTTGGGGTGGGTTTAGGCTCAAATGGTGACATCTCAAACAGTGTGAAAATGCATGAAGTCATACAACTTTTACTATACAGTTTTTGGTGTGCCCTAGCTCAGATGTTTTTTAGTGCGGCTGTTGTCACAAATTTCAACGTGTAAACGGATCTTTGCGTCTGGGTGATTTTTTTTCTGTAGAAATTAGGGACATGCATTTGAGGCTGATTGGAATAGCACGTCAAATGTAACATTCTTTTCGGTTTGTTTATATACGTCTTTTCAAAATACCGACTTCAAGTCATGTATTTATTTTGTTATATAATAAATGTCTGTTTTCTAAACAAAAATCATCCAGAATAAGTGAAGCAAAACGTTCCTCCACTGACAGAAAATTGCAGTCAGAATTCAGAACGTTATTTCAGCTACAACTTATGTTTGCAAAATTTCTTTTTCCAATTTACCTGTGAGTTATTTATTAACAATTATTTGTAGACATATGTGTCACCAGATCATTTTTTTCATTGTATTGAAATTATTTATAAGAAATACAAAGATTATGCAAGTTTTTAAATCTTTTTATTGGTATCCCGAATCCCAACAACCCTAATATGAAAATATTTTCTTTTACTTCTTAACAGTTACTTAATGTTACAAAAATTTCCTCATAGGTACAAATTTGTCCGTTTCGGTAAAAAAGTTTCCCTAGTGGTGGAATGACGGAGATTGTGTGTGTAAACAGATATTGAAGTAACAGTTACGTTATGTCGTGCATGAACCCGACATAAGACTGATTGAAGTTTACGAATTTATTTGTATGATAAGTGATAATACCTATTAAGAATTCACTGTTTTTAGAATAGTCTTTTTCACGAGTATCCATATATCTCAATATTCCCCATATCAGCACAGGACACACAATTCTGACGGATCCGTCAACGCCAGGTAGACAGAGCCGTATTTTGCTTTGTTTTTTGTACGCTACAGATTCATTTTGTACTTGCTAACAGCACTTTTTTTCAGAAAAGTTCATTTGCATAAAAAACATAACGCCGTAAATAAGTTTTACTAGATTTATATAAAATTCATTATTGCCAACGTTGCAGACTAACACAAAAATGTCACTTGCTGATCAGCTTTGCAGCCAGGGTTGCCAACACTTCGGTAATCAAATCTACTAAATCACACTGCCAGATCTACCAGAAATCTACTAGATGAAAATTATGAATTTCATAAATCTACTAGTTATAGCTAACCCTCATTTTGCAGTTAATTACGTTTTAGGTTTTAAAGGCGTTTGCGCATATTATGTATTTTTAGTTTTTACTCTAATTTAGATCTTTGGACATATATTATTTCAAATTAGTAATACTATATTGTGAAAATATATTTTGAATATTTTGTAAATATTAAAGATAAAGGTAAATCTATAAATAAAAGCAGAACATTTAGTAATATTGCAAAAATATATTTTATCTAGAAACGAAACAAAAATAGACGCATTAATTTTACTCCTTACACGAATAATAAAAAATACACTTTCTAAAAATAAAAATTATTCACTATTAATACAGTCAAACAAATCCTGTCAAAAAATAAAAAAATTATTAGAACAAAAAATAAATAAAAAGAAACTCCTAAGATCTAATTGAAAACGGATAGAAATAAACAATAGAAATTTACATCTTTTAAATGGGATTAGTTAAGTATATTTAACGTCTCGTCATCAAGGATGTCATTATCACTTTCCCATTCTAGTGGTTTATAGCTCTGCATATTTTAAATTTTTGCTAAAACCGCCGAAGGGATTTCATAGTCATGACAACATTTATTAACGGGTTGCAACCCAGATCTAATGTTTAAAATTGATTGCATAGGTAATTTGATTCTGTTGCGCAACTTTGTTTTTATTAAATTCATTTGGCTAAAAAGCCGTTCTACTTCAGCGTTTGAATTTGGCAGAACTAAAAATGATAATGCCACTGTCGCTAAATCTCGAAATGGGTACTCTCCATTGCAGTCCTGCGCTTAATGAACTTCATACCAAAAATCAATAGTGTGGGTATTTTCCCACTGTTTTAAAGTAATATTTTTCCACTGAATACTAACTTTTTCAATTAGCTGTGGATCATATTCGAAACGCTCGAGAATGTTTATTAAATCAGGTTTAATTACACGCAGTGTATTTTCGACTGAAAAAAATTGAGATAAATATTTATCGACCGAAATGTCTGTTGACTCATCTAATAAAATACTAAAGGGAGAATTACCAATATCCTCACATAATTCTCTGACAAAATGTGGCGATAAAACATTTTTTATTAGATTACTACATTTGGTTCTACGCATTTGCATATTCTTAGAGACAGCGCAGTTAATAAATGCTTTTTTACACATATCTATTAAATGATCTGATATATTTATAGAGCTATGTTGGGCAATAAAAAGAGCTAATCTCCCTTCAGCAGACTTGGTATCTTCTTGGTCAGTAACAGCAGTAAATGGAATTTTTTGCTGAACTTTTCCTTGGAATGATCTCCCTAAAAAAACGCTTGCGTTTTCCTTATGCTTTTTGGATTCACCATGGCTCTTAAGGTCGGCGTAACGACTCGTAATTATTTTACTACAAAATTTTATTTAGTTTCCCTTCCTAAAGTGCTGTCAATAACCAACAGCCATTCTTTTAAACTAGGGTCCTTTAACCATGCGCCTCGAAACTTTTGAGTATATTGCGGTTTAGGCATGGTTCTGTAATCTGTAATACATAATAATTCAAAGTAATCTACATCATATATGTATCAGTATCATGCTCACTTACCAAAATCAAATAATTAGGCAGACTAGTATGCTATAGCTACTAGAAAGCACACAAATTATACTGTAAATAATGTTCATAAATCACCTAAATCATCGTATACGAGATAAACTTCACTTGTCTGTGCAAGAAAAAACAATGTCTGTGATTCCCGTGGATGATGCTCAGAACGTGACGTGATCAAATCACGTGACAAAAAGATGGCGGCTGAATTTCTCGCGCCATCTACCGAAGGAATTGGCAAACATCATGCAGTTAGTGATGTGCAACCCCAATAGATGTCCCAAAACGAGGCGCAAAATCGTTCATCTGACTTTCATACCCCTGATTTCCGACAAAGGAGAACTAAGAGAAGAAGTACGCATACGCAAATTAATTCATTGGTTCTGCCATCTATCGATTCGATGTTCAACTAAATCAAAGTAGGATATTTCCCAATGACAGTTTGCTACTTTCTTGAATTATTACTTCAATTGACAAATTGACATGAGTAACTAAGGTTCATAATGATATAAATCGAAAGTGGCTTACTAATTATTCTGATTCTTTCATTCTACTGGATTTTCTACTAGCCACTAAAACGTAAATTTGCCCACTAAATGAAGACTGCAATCTACCAGATCTGGTAGAAAATCTACTAAGTTGGCAACCCCTGGACATCGTGCGTGCGATCATCCTTAGCTCAGGTCAGAAGCTAACTTTAACTTAGGTCAGAAAATCGCCAGTTCCTAAGCAACTTATATACCGTATTTCACGAGCATCCATCACACTTTGACGTCTACTGAGGCGAACAGCTGATCAGCAAGTGACATTTTTCGGGTATAAATCTAGTAAAACTTGTTTGTGGCGTTTTTTTTTTGAAACAAATGAACTTTTCTAAGTATAAGAGCTGTTATCAAGTACAAAATGAATCTGTAGCGTACTAAAAACCAAAACAAAATACGGTTCTGACTACCTGACGTTGACGGATCCGTCAGAATTATGTGTCCTGTGCCGATATGGGGAAATTTGAGATATTACTAGATAATCAGTTGTCATTCTACCCTAATGGATACTCATGCGTGTAGTTAAGTCATTTTTTCAGGGATAACGCCATTCCACAGCTGCTAACGTCATCTATCGAGAACAACTCTTACTAAGAATTTCGATAGAGAAATCTTTATATTAACTACTCTTAAGCGCCATCTATTAAATTTATTCTAAAACAGGAAATCAACATAACCTTTTTGCACACTTGCCTTTTTGTTAATAAATAAAGGGAAATATTCTGTTTCCTCAGATTTCACAAAATTTATTGATAAGTACTTCTAAACCGGATGCGTAACCTAGACGAGTGAATCTAAAAAACCGACTGAAATGGTAATAGTATTCATATTTTGCCATGTGTAACTTTACTTATGTATTTGATCTTGCAGGGAAAAACCAAGAAAACTCGCAAAATTGCGCAAAGGCGCTTTGCCAAAATGAAGACTATGATAAGTCCCAGTGACCCTAGAATAAAAGAATCAATGAGAGCACCCCCAAGAAAGAAAAAACCGGAAGATCCTCACGCTATAAAAGTTCATGAAGCCCCTCAAGTCAGTTCAGCACTGTTCTTCCAGTACAACACGCAGTTGGGGCCACCTTACCACATTTTAGTTGACACAAACTTCATCAACTTTTCTATAAAGAACAAATTAGACATAATCCAAAACATGATGGACTGTCTGTATGCAAAATGCATACCATACATTACAGATTGTGTTCTTGGAGAATTAGAAAAACTGGGACAGAAATATCGTGTGGCACTCCGAATTATAAAAGATCCTCGTTTTGAGAGGATCCACTGCATGCATAAAGGTACTTATGCAGATGATTGTTTAGTTCAAAGAGTGACACAGCATAAGTGTTATATTGTGGCTACAAATGATAAGGACTTGAAACGGAGGATTAGGAAAATACCTGGTGTGCCTATAATGTACGTTTCTCAACATAAGTATACAATAGAAAGAATGCCAGATGCTTATGGGGCACCAAAATAGATTTTTTTTTATAAATTTTATTAAAATAATACTTAAAAACATAAATATTCTTATCACTGTGTTGTTCTTTGAAACCTGTTTATCCAAGTTCACTTTTTCTTGATATAGTAATAGGTTTCTTGATCTTGTCAGGCTTTGCTGGCAAAGGTTCTGGAAATAGAAAATAATAAGTATTGGTTAATGAATTTTTCAATCAGTATTGAGAGAGCACATAGTAGATTTATTACCTTCAATATCAAGTAGAGCTTTTTTCAGTTTCTGGAAGGGCATTTCCACAGTAAGGGTGAGTGCTATTGATAGTAAAATAACTGCAGTAGTTTCAAGTATTTCCATCTGAAAAGAAATGAAATCAAACGAGTAAAAATATGGATACTGATAACTTTTTATGAAAGTTGGGTATAGTTTAAACTCACCATCATGTAATGTCTATATTCACCAACATACTTTGTTTTCCCAATATTGTAGAAAAAGATTGGAAATTGTGTAAGATATACTGCATATGAGATTTTAGTAAAAACTGTGAAATACTTCCATGTGAGTAAAGGTCCAAACCAATCTGAAAATAGATAAAAAGTAATTATTTTGATATGCACTTTTTGTGTTGGATATACAAAGGTGCGCATCTGGACATTTGTATTCCCCAAATTTAGCAATTACCTTCATCTTATTGTATGCTTAAACTCAGGGAATGGGAGTGTTCAGATATCCAGTGATGCAGCATGGTACAGCTTTGTCACTTTGACAGAAGTTTTTACGAGGCTAGCTGATGTCATAATACATTGATTGTTTAAAACCGATAAAGCTATTCCACTGCTTCTACTATTCATCATAAACGCTCTGCACAGCTGTAGACTGCTTTGGGTTGAACGATCTGACTGCTGTCGACCATTTCCATTCAAGGTGTTTGTTAGATAATCTTGCTAAGGTAATTTTTCAGGCAATCATTAACCCTCCAGTGAACGCGCGGATTACATACGTAATCCACTGAACATTTTAGTGCTGCCTTCTGTGCGCTATTGCATATAGGGCTGCCTAACTTCTAGTACCTCTCCCGCATAGTCCAATTAATATTTCTAGTATACAACTGCCGCTCGTCACGTTCGGATGTGTGACGTAGATCTGTTTATGTTACTCTTGTAATCCACGCGTGCACTTGCGTGACAAAAATTAAAAATTAATGTTTTTTGAGCTACAACGATTAAGGTAAGTTTTTGTGCCTGGACATGGTAAAAAATATGTTTGTGACTTAATTCCTGTTTCTAGAGATGGCCCAACCGAAAAAAATCAAATTAGGGGATACAGATTTTGAAAAAACCGTAATGGCATGGTACAACGAATTAGAGGAGGAAACGGAGCCTGCTGTTGATTTTAGCGACGACAGTTGGCCAGATGACGAGGAAAATAATGAAGAAGAATGTATTATATCGGAACATGAATCAGATCAAGATAGTGACGATAAACTTGAAGAAGAAGAAGTGAAGTGAAAAAATACTATGTTGGCAGAGACAAAATTACAAAGTGGAGTAAGATAAGTCAAGCCCCCAATACAAGAACACGTTCACACAACATTGTTTTGCGGCTACCTGGACCAATAGGGGCCGCCAAAAATGCTAAAACGGTGCATGAGTGTCTCGATTGTATGATTGACAGTGACATAGTCAAAGAAATAACGCGTTGTACTAACATTTATATTGAAAAGGTAAGAGCTTATTTCCAACGATACAGAGATGCAAAAAATACTGATACTGAAGAGATTTGGGGACTTATTGGTATATTATATCTGGCAGGTGTTCTTAAATCTGGAAGACAAAACATTTTTCAAATGTGGGACAACACCAAAGGCACTGGCGTTGAAGCCATTTACTTGTCCATGTCTGTGAATCGTTTCCGTTTTCTAATGAGATGCTTGCGATTCGACGACATCAATGCCAGACAACAAAGAAGAGAGTTAGACAAACTTGCTCCTGTCAGAAATATTTTTGAACTTTTCCAAAAAAGAATTCAGAAAAGCCTTCTCAATATTTAACAGTAGATGAGCAGTTAGTAGCTTTCAGGGGAAAATGTCCTTTCCGTCAGTATATCCCCAATAAACCATCGAAATATGGTATAAAAATATTTTCATTGGTAGATACAAAAAATGCGTACACCTATAATATGGAGATATACTGCGGAAAACAGCCAGCTGGACCATTTGAAGTTGATTGGAGTAGCGCAGAGGTCGTCAAAAGAATGGTTAGACCCCTTGAAGGAACCGGCAGAAACATTACCATGGACACATGTACAAGTGTACCATTGGCCATTGATTTGCTTCAAAAACGCTTAACTATTATTGGGACAATCCGTAAAAATAAAAAAGAACTGCCTCCGGAATTTATTACTGCCAAAAATAGAGAGCTACATTCTTCACGTTTTGGTTTTCTCCAAGAAAAATGTACCTTGGTATCATACATCCCAAAAAAAAGTGGTATTAGCTTTATCAACCATGCACCATGATAAATCTATTGATCTTGAGACGGAAGACAAACAAAAACCCGAAATAATAACGGATTACAACAACAAAAAATTTGGTGTAGACCTAGTGGACCAATTGTGCACACAGTACGATGTTTCTCGAAACTCTCGGCGTGGGCCACTCACCGTCTTCTTCGATCTATTGAATATATCAGGAATCAATGCATTTTGTCTATATAAAGCTAATAATAGTTCTGACGCACCTTCTAGAAGAACATTTATTGAGGAGATGGCATTCCTGTTGATAAAACCGCTGATGTTAAGACGGTTGGAAAATCCCCATACAACCTCAGCAATAAAGCAGAAAATTAGACTTCTTTTGAAAATGGGTGGTGAAACTCCTAGAATAGTCCCAACTCGAACTTCGGCACTCGGGCGTTGCTATATTTATGGACGTGCAAGAAATAAGAGCACAAGGAAATGGTGTAGCGTCTGCGATCAGTGGACGTGTCCAGGGCATTTGAAAGAAGTATGTGTAAAATGTGCTGAAACAGAACAAAATGTGCATCCTGGAGCAGAAGCAGATTTATAGGGCGTTCAAAAGCAACTTTGTTTTTTTTAAGTTTAATTTTTGTTGTATTACTTATGAGTGTATGTATTTATTGACGCGTTCTTTAGAAAACCCATTTTGATTTTAGTTGTAAAAACAGAAATAAATGGAATGATTTACTCCTTACAATGTTTTTACTTAACTAGCAGCATGATTTTCTTGATAAAATTATTTTGAAGGCTCCTAAGCTTATGGATTACTATAGTAATCCGCGCGTTCACTTATGTAAGAAAACAAGACGCGTGTACTGGAGGGTTAATTGATCCGTTGAGATCTATCACTTTCGTTTGGCCAGGATGTTTCCCTAATATACTTACGAAGTTAATTTTACCAGACCATGTAAACCTGGTTAATATAAAATTTGAGAAATAACATTACGAATCACCTTGTATAAAACGTTCCTGGTTCCAGAAAGTTGTAACTTGTTGACTGGACTATAAAAAGCCTCTACCTGATTCCGGGTAAAACGAGTCAGTCTTACCAGCGGCATTACCAAATCGTTTTCACCGCTTAAGCTACGATCACACCAGTCGATCATTGCTTAGGTACGTATTCCAACGTTGGCTTTGAAATACCCGAAAAACAGTGTTTTAACGTTGTGATGAGAATATGGGCGTAATCTTTTGTACTTACTTCCAAAATTCCTGTCAACTGCATAAATTATATACGATACTGCAAGTCCAAATGTGATAGGAGACAACGCAGCATATAATGCTGCATACAGATTGTTATACTGAAAACCATATGAAGCCATATTCATTGGACCAATCCACGTCGATAAGAATAGGACATATGCAAGGACCCACAAAATTAAACGATGTGGCTGAAATTCTGTATGAAAATAATCAGAGCTAATTTAAAGTCATTGAGGTTTACCTTCGATATGATTGAAGTTTTATTGGTGTACCTTAATATATAGGCCATTGCAATACCTGTTAAGTAAATGGTTGCTCTATGGGTAGGTAGGATATAGGACAGATCAGCTGTTCTGAACATCCTTGAAATCCTAGAACAGAAATAGATTACAATAGTCTCAGGCGGTATAAGGTTTGTTTGTACACAAGTCGGTGACTATGTCTGAGATCCGGTCTTATAAATTCCGTCTGTCTGATCTTGGACACGGTCACTGACAGGTTGGCGAATGACATACAAACAGATCTATTATATAACATTCTTATTTTAACAGCCTAGTTTCAGTTATAATTTTTAGTATAATTGAGCTGTAGATGAAACAATGTGATAAAGTAAGAAAGTTATTTCCTATTCTCTACGTATACTTACGGTATTCCAAAATGTACCACATGGCTGAGTTCATTAGCCCATGTAACCCAAAATCTCAAAATGGTTGACAATGTAGCAAACGCAGCTAAAATAAACAATCCGACTTCTCGGTTTTTCCATATGGCGTAGACAAAAAAGGGGGTAACCAAAAATAGTTGCATATCGATCCCTACTTGGTGAGTATGAGTCAAACACTGGAAAAAAGTTGATCAGATAGGTACACTGAGGTAAGTGCTATTCAAAAGTTTCTCGTACCATTTCCTCAAATCCATAGTAGTTGTGGATTAGTAGAATATTTCTCCACATATGTTTTTTGCACAATTCTGCGTGATGGTTAACTACCAAAGGCCATAAGGGTCCAGAGCCCAAATCTGGTAAGATATAGGTACAAAACAGGATTATTGCAACTAGATTAGGCAATATTCTGAAACATAAAATTATCTTATATCAGAATTAATAGATAATAAATAAAGTAGATCAAGAATTCAGTAATACGTAGATGATTTTTTACGAAATACGTGTTCTATATTTCAGATGCACTGGTTATACGATTTGTCGCGTCGTGCAGTCGGAGCTTAACATTTGGATGTGTCAACAGCTCTAGCAGTTTGCGTCCCTCATTCTTGATGCCGTCATATGTCAACGTTGTCAAAATCAGAGGTTATAAAAAATGTGTACGATTGTGTTGATTTGTTTGGATTTCTCCCTAAAATAAATTGATATTTTATCGGTGGTTGGTGTTAAATAGAGATTATAAGTAGTGCATACAATCATGCCTCCAACAATTCAACAAAATACGCCGACAAGCCAAAATGGGGCTGAGAAGAGGCCGGTTAAGCCAGTCGAAAAGAGGTAACATCCAAGATCCAGTTGTCATTGTAATTTCTAATAACATATTTTTCCAGATCTGACCTAATGTGCAAGGTAAAGTACTGTAACACCTTGCCGGACATACCGTTTGACTTGAAGTTCATCTCATATCCTTTTGAATCCATAAGGTAGAAAAAACCTAATTTAGCTCCTCTAGAACAATCAGTCTAACGAATATGTTTTAGGTTTATTCAGTACAATCCGACATCGTTAGAGAGAAACTACAAATATGAAGTTCTTACAGAACACGATTTGGGTGTTAGTATCGATCTCATCAACAAAGATATATATGCGGTCGAGCCTGGGGCGATGCTAGACCCTGCAGATGAAAAATTGCTTGAGGAAGATATTCTGACACCGCAAGATTCTAAGAGATCAAGACATCATGCCAAATCAGTATCATGGCTCAGGAGAACTGAGTATATTTCAACGGAACAGACTCGGTTTCAACCACAAACTATGGAAAAAGTTGAAGCTAAAGTGGGGTACAGTGTTAAGAAGTCTCTCAATAATGAGACATTATACATGGATAGAGACTCCCAGATCAAGGCTATTGAAAAGACATTTGAAGATTCTAAAGTTCCAATAGAAAAACATTACAGCAAGCCTAATGTTGTACCAGTTGAAATTTTGAATGTTTATCCTGATTTCAATCTCTGGAAATATCCTTGTGCACAAGTAATATTTGATACAGATCCTGCACCAGTAGGAAAGCAAGTACCAGCCCAGATTGAAGAAATGTCACAGGCTATGATCAGGTAAAATTGAGTCACCAAAATTAATTTTTGTATATCAAATTAAAATTTCAGAATCTTATTTAATAACATGAATACACCCTTCCAACTAACACCCTTTTCTTTTTGTGCTTTCTTTTTCTTACTTTGTATAGTATCAGGGCAACTAGATCTAACTGACTTGCTGACTTTAACAAAGAGCAAAGGACCTATAAACTGCTTAGGAGACACTAAAAACTAGCAATATTGAGTTAATTCAAACAAAATTATTGGGACTCCACCAATTTAGCATTCATTTTTATTATCATATATTTTTAGTGCTATAATTTCCATTTTTATACTTTCAGTGCCAAAATTTATCTGTAACAATGGGTGATTGACTTAATGGTACCCTGTTTAAAAGCATTAATAAAAAAACATTTCTTATTTGAAAATAGTTTTAATATAAAGTCTAACGATAATAACAATTTATATGTATCTTTATGTATTTAAAAACTGCTGATAATCCTCCATGCTTGTCTGGCCTCATAATGTGGTTTCATTTAGTGGCCAAACAAGGATGAAGGATTCTCAGCATGAATACCATATGATAAGTTCCAGGTGTTCCTTAATATTGCCATTGTGGTATCAGAAACTTCAGCAAAGTTCTTTTTAGTTCCTTTAAATGTGGTTTAAACAACCAAATTGAGATTCAATTTTTTTTTAACTTATGTCAATCTTCCACAGAGGTGTGATGGACGAAAGTGGCGAACAATTTGTCGCCTACTTCCTTCCAACTGAAGAAACGCTTCAAAAACGTCGCGAAGATTTTGTCAACCAGATTCCGTATCAAGATGATGAAGAATACGAATACAAAATGGCGCGAGAATACAACTGGAATGTCAAGAGCAAGGCTAGTAAGGGTTATGAAGAGAACTACTTCTTTGTGGCGCGACAAGATGGCATCTACTATAACGAGTTGGAGACTCGAGTCAGACTTAGTAAGAGAAGGCAGAAGGTTGGGCAGCCACCTAGCAATACAAGACTGATTGTGAAGCATAGGATTATGAAGGCTAACGAGTTTAGAATGCAGAGATACAGGGAAAAGCAGCTTGAACCACCAGGTAAGGATCGAATGTGGCAGCTTCTCGTAGCGTGTATCAATCTCCCAAGGTCATATACATTTGCACAAAATTTTAGCGTAATTTTTGTAGCGAAAATAAAGTGATTCATCTATTAGATAATCTTTGTTCCTGTTTCAAAATATCTTGACTCATTGTTTTGTTTTTTTTTTTTCTAGGCGAGGAAGATGAAGAGATGGAGGTTGAAGAAATCCAAGAAGAGAACAATCAAGAAGAACAAGCCAATGAGAGCCAGGCAGAATCAGACCAAGAAAATAAAGAAAAAGAAGATAACGGTAATGAAAGTAACGACGAAAGGGGATCCCGAGCATCTTCTAGATCATCTAAAAGGTCTAAATCTAGATCTCGTTCGACCTCCGTCTCTCGTTCCCGATCTAGATCGAAATCTAGGTCAAAGTCCAGATCGAAATCTCGATCAAGGTCGCGATCCAAATCCAAGTCCAAATCAAGATCAAGGACACCTTCAAAATCTAAATCTAGATCTCGTTCCGCATCTAGATCTAGATCAGGCTCCAGGTCTAAGTCAGGATCAAGGTCTAGATCCGCTTCTAAATCGCCTTCCAGATCCAGGAGCAGGTCAGCGTCGAAATCGCCTTCCAGGTCTAAATCAAGGTCAAAGAGTAAGTCAGCTAGTAGGTCAAGGTCTGCGTCGCGATCTCGATCACGATCTAAGTCTAAATCAAAGTCTAGGTCTAGATCAAGGTCTAAATCCAAGTCTAGGTCCAGATCAAGGTCTAAATCCAAATCTAGATCCAGATCAAGGTCTAAATCTGGTTCAAGGTCAGGATCAGGTTCGGAGTCTGGATCTGGTTCTGCTTCTGGACAGTCGGATAGCGAGTAAATTTATGATGTAACCTAAATTATAAGTTGTAAACTTTTCAGTTCTTCATTTTGAATAAATGGTAGTAAAGCAAACATTTTTTATTTGTGAAGCAATATGGATTTTCGTCCACCACGATATTTCCCGTGCTTTTCCCAGAATATGAGGAGATTATGAGTTATGGTAGATACGTTTCTCTCAAAGTCTAGATCAAGGTCGAGATCAGAGTATCAAGAAATGTTTTTATTACATCCCTAGGTGACAAGAAAGTTGGAAGGTGCCGCAAAACGTAGCTTCGAATTTTTCGAAATCTTTGATCCTAAAATTTTTTTGACTGCGCACAATAATCAAAGATTTTTTGACGGTCCAGAGAGAGACTCTTCATCATTTTCAGAAAAAAATTCTAGGGGTTAAAATGGAGTGTTAGAGAGGGTAAATCTTAATTTTGTTACGTTATTGTAGTTATACGCTTCCAAACCCGGTAATCCGAGGCACCTGTTTCATATATTTCACACATCATAGATTTCCCCGCACTTTTGCCCTCAAAATGGATGAAAAATATTTTTAACAGACGCGTACTGTATATAGACCTTCGCGCTCAGGGCGATGGGTGCCCCTGTGTTTCGCAATCGGTAGTGGTTGCCGTACTACCATGAATGACGGACGGCGAGGTTACTCGGAGCAATGTTCATGAGCGCCTGTAGGATTTTTTGTCAAAAGGAAGGGGGGGGGGGGTATTCATTGGCAAGAGATGCATTTTTGTGAAAGTGTACTTGCCTCCAAAACTTTGACGAGCGGCAAGTAGCAAATTTTCTCAGGAGCCAAATTCTAAAAATCTACAAAAGTATGCTAAATATGCGAATTTTAATAAAATGTTTTTTTATATATATGTTATATATATCTTCTTTTCAGAGCGGCTAGCTTGTGCCAAACTCAATTCTTTATGAACTCATGACAGGGTTGCTTGTGAAGTGCAGAGTCAAGCTGATTGACGCCGTTTTGATCAGGTTTTTGACCCAGGTACTACAGAGTGATTTTTTTCTCTTTCGCATCTATAAAATTTCTTTGATCGATTACCGATCGAAGAACGCATGTAATCTTGATGTGTCTGCAGAAAATATATTTACATTTTTACTTACCTGAAGAGTCTAGTAACCAGCTTATCTTTGAAGTTCATCCGTTTGCTCTTGTCTAACTCTGAAAACAGAGCATTCGCATTGAGCAATCCACTTATTAGCATAAAGACTTCTGTGAACAAAATTGCAGTTCTTCCTATGACAGACCACTTTTGACCAAGAGCCTATAAAAATTCTAAGTAGTAAAAGTTACATAAATCATTCATTAACATGATTCCAAGAAAATGCTTAATTTGTGCAGTGTTTATACGGCGTGAACCCTTCAACAAAAGATAACCTCCAGGGCCGGCTCTAGAGTTTTGTGCGCCCTGAGACAAAGGACGAAATATATGTGCCATCTCCCCACTTTAATCGAGAACAAGATCGGTTACAGCCTTTGAGTCAGGGATGTCACTTACAGAGAGGTCGTCTCGGGTGCATTAGTGTTGATGTCTTTCTGATAACAAGAGAAGAATTTTGCCCCTTTTCCCCCATGATACTGGGCCCTGAGGCGGCTGCCTCAGTGGCTTACCGTCTGTGGCCGCCCCTGATAATCAATCAACCAAAGATGACTTTATTATACCTAAGAATTCGTGTCCACAACACTTTTCAACAACGGAAAATGAAATTCGTAACATGTGGCAATAGTTCTAGAGGTTCCAACGATGACACTTAGAGACAGGTATACAGTGCTGGCCAAAGTTGCTTACCCTTTTAGATGTCCACGTGTATGAGAAAGAGAGAGAAGCGCGTGTTAAAAAGAGTGCGCCATATTAGCGTCGTCACCACGCAGGGTTGCCAGACGCAGATATCTCTTCCTCGTACCAGATATGTCAAATTACTCGTACATTCAGCATCTCATATACAGAACTTGAGCTCGGCAGGGGTATTAAGTAACTTGAAAAGTGACATTGTCGGTTTTTTTACATTATGTAGGTTTTCCTACAAGATTTCAACTAGGAGCTAGCTGTCATTTACCCAATGCTCACTTGTGGCAGGCGCGGAATGACCTATTTGCACACTACCAGCTATCCAGTCAGCAATTTGACATTTTCCGTATTTTTGACATTATAGACGAAAACCAAATTTGTCTGACAGATTGAGTTCAATGTGTACGAGAGAGAAGTGTGTGTAGACAGATATGTTAGAAAGAGATAGAAGCCGGCTGGATAGCGAAGCTCATGACTGCGTTGCCTAGCAACGGTGACGGGGTAATCTGCCGCGTTGCCAATATGTTGCACCAATTCTTTGAATTGAGATGCATATTGAAAATATGCTAGTTTATTCTTTACGACCAAATAATGGTTTAATTTTAAGCGAACATATTTTTGAATTGTGTCGAATCTGTTTAGGATTGATTCCCGATAGGTTCTGCGCTCCGTTTCAGGTCGAAATAAAAGGTCAGGTTCGCTACACACTCTCCAACATTGAATCATTGGTTCGTTGGATAACAGCGCATGTTGTACATTCCAAGGCAAGGTTTCCACCCCCATGATCATAGTTGAGCGATGCCCCTCTAGCGTTCGTAGGGGAGTGTCGTCCCGTTTCGAAATGGCATTCAGCTGCGTACACGCAGATAGTGATAATTTGTATTGCGAAACTCAAGATGTGTTGATTTTATCACCATCGGTGGTAATCAAAAATAATTCTAATCAGAATGAAAACAAAATATTAAATTAAATGTTCGAACAGACCTCCTTTTTGGGTTTGACAGTAACCTAACCTATTGTAGACGCCTGAGCTAACATTTTCTGGTGTAACATATTGGCAACGCCGCAGATTGCACGACATTCTGCGTCACAGTTGCTAGGCAATGTGGTGATGAACTTCGCTTTTCAGCCGGCTTCTATCTCTTTCTAGCATGTCGATACACGCTTTTCGCGCTTCTCTCCCGTACACATTGAACTCAAGCCATCGGACAAATTTGGTTTTCCCTGCATAGGTTTTTTACGTAATAACTTTGCGGGTAAAGCCAATGGACCGAGGTGGAGGGAGGTGGTGGCGGTGTTTGCTGTCTTTGACACACAGAACAAATAAGTAGCCATTGAAGAGCAGAGATTGGGGGAATAGACAAAAAAATTAGGGCGGTATATCCACCATCTATATTTTCTTGCAAAATAAAAATAAAGAATAAAGTTATAATCATAAGCTATATAATATTAACCTAATTAAAGCATTTCCAGTTGATTTGATTGGTCAGAGGTTCGACTGTCAAATATGACCAGGTTACGAAATGTCAACGCGCTGTTTGCTGTTCTGTAGTATAATGAATTATGGAGTGTAAAAATGAGACTATATAGAGTTGATATGATTCAGTAAGATCAACATTTATTTAAATGATGTATTTTTGCAGCTAGAGGAAGGCAATATGTAATCCATATTGACATCGTTCTAACAAAATAACGTGTTATGTACGACAGACCCACTATTGACCAACTGGACCAGCTGAAAAAGATAATATCATTTAATAAACAATTAACGTATTGCACCTGCTAACAGCAAGCATTGGTATTGATGTAGATGATATATTGATGTTCCTGAAATATCGAATTTACCATCCTTGGTCATATTTGCATCCATTATTGTACCTTTCCACACAATTTTGAGTACGTGGTCATCATTTTTAAAATCTCGTAAAAACGTGTACGAGATTTGTATTAATCTCGTATCTCGTACAAAACCTTATAATCTCGTACATGTACTAGATTTTTCGTACGTCTGGTAACCATGTCACCACGTTGGCTGGCAACGACGGTGAGGGTGGGAATGGAGAGCGGCTGTACCTCATCACTCACTGTCGTTGGTGGGCAAAGTGGTGACGACGCGTATAAGACGCACTTCTAACACGATTCACTCGCTTCTTTCTCTCGTACATATGAAAATCTAAAAGGGAAAATGAAGTTGACCAGCACTGTATTGTAATAAGATGCTATTTTTGCATGGACTGATGGGTACCTACTGGTTAAATATATTAGTCAATGGTTCTAGTGGAAACTCTGAATGATGTCGATATAGTAGTAATAACCTTACCTCTGTCATATCCGACCTATTGATGTACGGGTTATAAAACAAAGCCATAACTTTGTGGCTCAAAATAAGCCCAAGAGCTGCTAAAGCTCTACATCCGTGTAAGGCTTTAATTTCTTTAGGATTGTCCTTTATTGATGATAATTCATTATAGTTTTGTTGCAAGGAGAAACAATGTATAATTCGTTGCCAATAGCTCGCTGAAACATAGACTTTTTAGTATGTTATTTTCCATAAATTGTAAATTGTTTCAGATTCTCAAGTGACACGTTATATGAACGTCGGTCTATCACAGTTACTCTAAACGGCTTCTTGATGATATGTCATTCAGATCAGGTGTTTTATTTTTTTTAAATTATCTACACCGGCACGGGTATTACGTATCTTGAAAAGTGACATATCGTCGTTTTTTGACATGTCCTAGGTTTTGTGACATAACGTAGGTTTTCCTACAAGATGTTAACTTAGCACAAGCTGTTGTATACTTGTTGTGAGCTCGTTTTGTAGCTGTACGTGTTGGTTAACAGTCAGCGAACAGTGATCATAGCGAGCAAACAAGGAATGAACTATTTGCAAACTAAAAACTACCTAGTCTGCAAGATGACATTTCGTCGGCTTTTTCACGTTTTTTAAGTTTTTCACAAAAAAATGTGCCTTCTCCGCTTTTTTAGTGCTCTTATGACATGTCACTAATAGTATTGCCGAGAAATTTCACTAGGTGCTGACTTGTTGTGGTAGACTGAAATACATCGGAAAACATTTTCTACAAAAGAATGTCAAGCAATATTTTATCATTCTCAAAAAATCGCTGCCGTTTGAAATGAAATTTCTCGGTCGAAAAATTATTTTAGTTACAAACTTTTGCTTTGACTGAAGTAGTTGTTGTATTCTAGTATTGTAGCTAACGCAACAGCACTAAAAAGCAACATGAAAAATCCTTTTGTTACAGTTTTTCCCAGTGATATCTTTTGCACTGCGTTTCCAGATTTTTGACACATCTGTGGTCTTACTCTGTTGTCCACCCCCATTTTCTCGTGGATAGCAATTTCTAGATCTTTATCACTACATGCTGAAGGTATACAGAATCCCCATCTGATCATTGTAAAACCTGGTACTCTATGTTTTGGCTACAAGAAAAAAAAATGGTTCTTGATAAGAAATATATAAAATACAGTATTTTTTCTATTCTCGCAATCTAGGCATGCCTTTAAATACCTCTGACAGCAATATTCTGTATAGTAACAACATTTACGAGTATAAGTCAACTAAAGATGGCGCTTTCGTCCGTCCGACCAAAAAGCTTTTTCATGCTTCTTGGCTACTCATCAGCTTGGTCTCTTGTCTCTGTCCATTGTTGGTTGCCTTGTTGGTCGAATGGACGAATGCATCACGTTTGAGTTATTCAATGGTAAGTAGACCACACGTACTTTACAGCCAGAATCGTCCGCCACCTAGCGGTCACGTGGTGACTGAACTACTAAACGCAAACTGAGATCCTTAACAGTTGCAACTAATAGCAGTTATGCGCTTTCCGCAGTGGCCGATTCTGGAGTGATAGATGGCGCTTTGTGCCGTCTTATTTTTATAAACTACAATCATTTACGTTGGAGCTTCCTTCATTTAAATCATATATTATTTATCTACCGTACATCGTCTAGTGTTTCTTGGATGGCGAAATGAGAATGTGCCATCTCCTGAAAATTCGAATAAGGTTCCTTCCACAGTGGTCTGATATCAATTTCTGCTAAACAATACTGGGCATCTTTAACTTCCATACATTCGTCAAAATTTCCGTACTGGTTCACATTTCCTTTCAAAATGCCGGACGGCAATTTTGCAGTCGCATCAAACACTACAAAATGTTAAAATGAAAGAATGGAACTTGATGAAACGCTTGGCTGCGTTTGTGCTCAAAACAAAAAAACGGCCTATCCACACATTAGAATTTGTGATAGCTTACCGAGGCTGACATGGGTGCCCGCAGAATTTTTCTCAGAGAGGGGGGCGATCGTCGGCGAGAGATAACTTTTTGTGAAGTGTACCTGCCCCAAAAGCTTTTTCAAGAGCGGGGGCAGCAAATGCTGAAACTCCCTAAAATTGTACGCAAAATCATGCTAAATATGCAAATTTTAAAGTCTAGCCGGATTCCCAGGAGATACCCCTGCTCCCCACTTCTGCGGGTGCCCTTGGAGGCCTGCACTTGTAGATCACATATTTAAACTTACTTTTTATTGCATTTAGGTCATATTGTTGGAGACTATTCAAATATTTCTCGTAAGCCTGTTTACATTTTTGACTTATATGCTTAGTTCCGTTCATAATATTCAGTGGATACATCTTCCACAAGTCGACAAGGTTGCCTTGTCCAAATATAACATTGTTTTGTTTGATTTGCTTTTTCGACGAAGCGTCATCTGTAATTCAAGACAATACGTGTACAGAATGAAAAGTAGGTAGTTATTTGTAAAATTAGACACCATAAATAATCAAGGTTGAACGTCTGAACAGTCTAATATTTCTGTCTTGTTTGTCCGTGGGACCTTAGCTCTTGAGTCACAGTGTCAGTTTGTAAGTCTGTCAGGTCTGGTAACCCAGAAACCAGAAAATTTTAAGGAAAGGAGAGAAGGAAGAACGAGAGCAAAGGGTAGAAGAGAATCTTTTAGGATAGGCAGCGTTTAGGCATTGTTAAAATCACGTCACATATTTTGATACGGTCTAAAAATATTCGATTTTTTCTAAAGATTTTGTCAAAATGCTCCAATTTTGGTTGTTCTAAGTTCACGAATTAATTTTGATTACAGTGCGAGCCGCGGCCTTTTGTGCTTGCGAACTTGCTCGACTGTGTTGTCCACTGACTCGCGCAACAGAGCGTTGCTGTGCGATTTCGGTAGGCTATAGCGCCACTGCGCCTGTTGCTTAATTTAGTCCTTTACGTAAGGGACATCGAGGTTTCTATGCAGAGTTTCGTTAGATACATACCATGGGGGGTTAGCATGCCTTCTTTGTTTAACCGTATACGTTTGAGATTTTTATTAGTCCTGTTCGGCCAACTCATCAACCTGTCAGCGATGGTGTCCAAGATCCCGCTACACAAATTCCGTTCATTCTGCTACGCTATATAGACGCAATTTACACGGCCGGATCGCAGACACAATTACCGTCAAGTCACCGAAAAACGGTACGAACAAACCAATATCAATGAAATACTGTCTGACTTTCTAAAATAGTTTATAAGTGAATATACGGTATTTGGAATTTCAATGCTTCACAGAAAAATCTTGAGCAAATCAACAAATTGTAGAAATAAACTATCCAAATAGTGTAAAATGTCATTCTTTATTTGGCACATGGAATTAAGGTAAAATTTAGGCACAATATGCCTGAAAACTAACAAAATGTATATTAAAAATATTCTAGTTTCCAAACACAACCGTTATGCTGATTGTCTATGAGCTCTGAATCTATACGATTCTCTCTTTTTTCAAGACCGATGGAACTGACGACTTAATATTCTTAATAAAGAAATATTGAACTTATCTAGCTAATAGTACTTATATTACGATTAACTCATTCTCCTGGAACCTATAACCGCTGTCATAATCAAAATATTATTTCACCGTGTCAAATACGTAAAATACGTATCACATATCATATAGTCTTTTCGAGCATAGCACGGAGCTACCGGCAGGAACATGTAGCCAGAGGGTTCATCCTCAGCATGAGTACTGGCATCTTGCTTTTGGATGTCTCAAAACCCTTTGACAAGGTGTGGCACGCGGGCCTCCTTTATAAACTAATCCAAAAGGGTTTTCCTTTTTGGCTTCTAAATTACTGAAATCCTTGAAGGAAGGAAGTTTCGGATCAAAATTAACAATGTTTTGTCAACAACACGGCCAGTACATACAGTGTTCCTCAAGACTCGGTCCTAGGACCAATCCTTTATTCGCTTTTTATCCGTGATGTCCCTTGCCCCAGCAACTGTGAAGTCTACCTCTATGCTGACGTCACTGCACTTGTCGCCCAGTCGTGTACTGGTGATCTGGTTCACGATCGGTTGCAGAGTGCGGTGGAAGAATTACTAGAGTGGGCGGAACGGTGGCTGATTAAAATTAATCATTCGAAATCGCAGGCTATTTATTGTAGCAGCCTTGAAAACAAAATTCCAAATTGCGTTTCGGCAACTATATCCTTTGTTATGTAGATCCTCCAAATTGAGTTTGATAAACAAAGTTCGCCTATATAAAATTATTATTAGATCAGCCATTACTTATGCATGTGCGGCTTGGTGTTTTCTTTCCAAGATACACATGCAAAGTCTTCAAGTACTGCAAAATAGAACTTTGCGAACAATTTGCAACTCTCCATGGTATGTCTCAAACGAGAGACCTTGACATCCCTTACTTGAGGGATTATGTCAAGCTTCAGGCGCAGCGACATTATAGTCAAGCGGAATCGCACAGCAACCCTCTGTTGCGCGACTCAGTGGACTACACAGTGGAGCAAGTTCGTCAACATTCAAGGCCACGGCTAGCACTGTAATAAAAACATCAGCGCGAACCTTTAGTAAGCTTAAAATTACACTCTACGAAAATAAGTTCATCTCAGAATTAATACGTGCTATTATAGGCAACTTTGCAAATACATGAAAACAGCTGTGTCTACTGGCATTGACTAACGTATCATTAGCGATAAAAGAATCGTATCCCTACCTAAACAGATAGGTTGAAAAGAATTCGCGTGTTTATCGTAGAAATGTCAGAGGTAGATTACGCAAGAAACTTTTATTTGAAATTCTGGTGAACGTGCATCTCTGCCAAATGAGGACGTTCACCCTAATTTTGAATAAAATAGTTCACAGCTGATCTACCATCAATATCTCTTTGATAAGTGGGGACCTGGGGACAAATGAAGAAAATATGACTTTGTCCTTGCTGTATATTTTATGGACGTTTGATGTTTATCATTTTAAATGTTTTCTATTGCTATGCTACCACCTTTTATATTGATGTAAGGTACTGTGACGTATCATGCTGTCGGCGCCATCTGTTGGGCGAGTCTCCTACTCGCTAGAGCTTCATGGCCGATCTCTGCTTTTACGCGAATCACGACCGCACCAGCCACCTGGCGGCGGATCGCCATCTAGATCGACGCGAAGCAACCTCGACTATTCGGGAAGGTCGCTATATGGCTCCCGATTCTTCTAGACTCAACGATGCGGACTATATAACTCGGCGGTCGAGAGATGGAAGGAAGTACTGAATACGGTAGAGTAGCAGAGCGGAGTGAAGTATAGTACACTAAATGGTGACATAAGAATTAGTCAGACATAAATAGTGGTGCATATAAATGTTTTATCAAGTTAAATAAATTAGTGCATTTCTTTTTGTGGAATCCAGTGTTTTAATCCACACCCAAAAGAACCCAGAAAAACGCTACAGTACGTTAGTTGAAAACAGTGATATACATATTAAAGAATATTGCGCAAAGTGACATCGAAAACGTTTTGAAATCCTATATGGTAGACGGATTACTTCGTCCTACGTGCGTTTTCTACCGATCATTGTAATGATTCTACTATTTGAACAATTGCAGTGACATTGCGTTAGTAAGTTAGTAAATAATTTATCAGTGTCGATTATATTAATTTTTCGTAAAGACATGGTATTTAATACAGAGATGCTGAAACATCGTCATTCAAGGCTACAGTGTCAGAAATATGGTTATTGTTCTTTTTATTACCGTAACTTGAAAATAGATTCACGCTCACACCAAATTGTTGAATATAAATAATTATTTTGTGAAATGCAAATCAAAATGACCGTTTCAAGTGTATACTATATTTTTATCTCTAGGACATTTTTATACTACGAACTTATGTGTGTGGTTCCAATGAGATACTTATTTCTTAATAGCGATTATATCCACCCATATTTCGCAAATTACTCGATTAATACACTTTCGATCGTACCGAAAGCATTTATACCAATCACTTTTGTCATTGACCGGACATTTAAACCGACCAAAATGACTTATAAAGGAAATATCAGCTTATAAATGCTAAGCTAACGTAATATTGTACGTCCATACATATCGTCGCCTTCCACACATAGTGTCGTAACTAACAAAAATCCAAAAATTGAGTTACGCCGCCCCAAAACTCACTTTGAACTGCTGCATGTCCCCACAAAGTGACGCAACTGTATGAGCAAAAACCTTTGAGCAATAGCAAAAATGTTAAATGGTGTACTAACAAAATTTCATTATTGAATCACACTAAACGACGTAACTTGATTTACGACAGCTTTTGAGAAATGTTTCCGTCGCGGCTCTCGAGAACGTCGACATAAGTGAAGAAGTGTCAACTCTTAGTCTTTATGTTTGTGAACATAACCTATAAAAATAGTTTTTCTACATACCGCAGGGTTTTTGAAATTTAGAACCTGCTTCCTTTCCCCAAAAAAGGATATGTCAAGGGGACGATGATACAAAGAAAAAATTTAAAGAGATACGAAAAACCAGTGGCGAAGCGTGCATGTAACCATTGCTACCATTGGTAAAAGGTTAAAATCTTAAAAATAAATATTTTATGACTAAGTTACTGTGAAATGATTTCATTTATTTGTTTAACAACAGCGGTATGTAATAGTATTTCGGTAAAAAGCAAATTAGCCCCACGAAGATAATGCGCCCTATAGTGTCTAGGTTTTGCGAACACCATGAAGCTGACTCGCCTCGACTTAAAAAATATTAGTATATTTATACGATCCCAACACTGATAATTCTACGGACCTATTAGGCATATTTCACATATCATGGGTTTCCCTGTATATTTGCCTTTAAAACTTATGATAGAGAAATGTTTTAGATACACGTGTCCTTCTAGTGTTTGGCCCCAACGCGTTCGACGTTATGGGAAGGGCCAATGTTGCCAACGATGGACAGTAACTATCGGTCAGGCAGGAAAAGAATGTTATGCACTAATTGTATAGACCCGTTTGACTGACTTGATCCATCTAATTTGTCTATTGTACATGTTCGTAACTAATTTTTTTAAAATAGTGTCAATGCTCTCTTGCATTCAACTCATCCTATTTATCTTCTAAAGCCCCCCAACGGAGCAAGCTTGACACAAATTCGAGACGACGATTCACTATTCCACAGGGAACGGTTTTAGGCCGACTGCTTTTCAATACGTATATATACTGAATGCGATAGAAAATGCAACACTGACTAGGAGTGCTGTAATTTTGAGCATACTTTCACAAGTTTTAGGCTTAGTGATAAATAGAAAGCGATTAGAATTTTAACTCGAAATTTCGCAAAATAACTGAGATAACGCACCTTAATGTTAATAATGTGTTGAAGCTCTTCTGTTCGCTACACATTCGTTAAGTCGTCGCGGCATTAATTGGATTAAGTGATTGATGTCTTCTTGGTGTATTATATCACAGGCCATCTGATTTTGGTTTCGTAGAGCGTCCAATGTTTGTGGAGGGTGCGGTGAAGTTTGCAACCTTCTTCCCACCATGTCCCATACATGTTCGATGGGGGGAAGGTCTGGAGATCAAGGAGTCCACTGAAGCAGATTCACTCCGGACGCTTCTAAAAAGTATAAGCTAACTCATGCGACATGAGGTCATGCATTGTCCTGCTGAAAAAGTGGATCTTGCAATGTTTCCAAAAAGGGAAGCAGATGTGGTTGTAAAACTTCGTGAATATAGCGAGGGGAAGTCATGCTACCTCGAATGAATACTAATGGTGACCTGCTGACGTAAGCAATGGCACTCCATACCATAACACCCACAGTGAGGTGAATATGCCGTTCGATGGAATATTGCAGTTGTCTTTCACCACGTCTCATCCTTACTCTTGCACGGCCATCATGTGTGCCCAAACAGAATCTGGACTCATCGCTGAACACGACTAGTTCCATTCCATAATCCATTCAAGTCTCTCCCTACTCCATACCAATAGTTGCCGACGATGCTGTGGGGTACGAGGTATTACAAGATGGGCACGGTATGGAAACAGTTCAAAAGATTAAATTCGGCGATAAACTGTCCTCATTGTTATTGCCCTTCCGGCAGCATCAAACCACTGGTTTGCAACTGCCCTTATTGTGGAAAATCGATCTCTAAGTGATGGTTGCCTCAAATCACACACATCTTATTACAGTAGCTTTGTTTCGATTCACCAAATTAGCGATTTCTCTAAAAGAAAATCCGGTTTCACATAACCCGTTCCAATAGCACGAAATATTCATTAGATATTTATTCAATATTTAATAATATTTTTATCTCACTTAAATATTTGTCATCTCAAACAAATATTTAATAAATATTTGGAATATATTATTTTTATTAAATATTTACTCAATATCTTTTAAATATTTTGAATAGAATATTTATTTTATAATATTCATTAAATATTTACTTTTCAATCAATTATTTAGAAAACATTCAATAAATATTTTCGGCTAAGCCGCATATGCGTGTGACCCCGAGCGACCAATGGTATAATGGCAAGCGGACCTGAGCCGACCCGTTTGCCTGCATGTCGTAGTGGGGGGCAAATCAGCTGTAACTATTTCAAAATTTTTGAGTTCAACAGCGACGTTCTAAAATTTTAACAGTCGAAAATACTATAAATCACAAAATAGTTATGGCTAAATTAGCCCCATTACTATTGCAAAAAAGTCACATTTCAACATCATTAAGTGGTCTATTTTTAAAAACCTTTTCTTTGAAAGTTTAGTCAAAGGATCAAGTAATGCCCATGGGTATTCCTCATCCAGATATCTAAAATTTTCTGAAAAATTAATCAAATCTCGAATTCTCATAGCAAGAAAATGTGGGGTCCTTTGAGGTGCTTTTCAGTGACCCAGTTGAGCTACTCGGAGTAACCCAGCAGTGCTCAGCACCAATATTGTTCCAATGCATTTTATATTCCCATACCCTTTCTATAGCAGTTTTTGAGAATATCATTCTCAAACAAAATACCACTGGAAATTAGCTTATGTATTCAATAGTACTTCATAATTAGTAAGTTTTTTTTTAGAGGAGTATATTTGCAAGATTCAAGAGGCTTAGAATGTTTTTTAATGTAATTTTTCTATCAAATTAAACCATTGTACCTTGAACGAATTTTCTTTATAAACCCAATTTTATAAAAGCATTCCTACAGATTTTGCTAAAATATCCAACGAAGAATTTTCTAGTTACCCTGAAAATATGTATGAGATTAATACTTGAAAATCCATACTCATTTACGAAATATTAGATATTTCATTAAAATATAAAATTGATATTTAAAAATCTTTCCTCATATATTTTCTTAATATTTGGAAAAATATCGCAAAAATGTATGAATTATATATACTACAAATACCTATAACGAATATTTTATGAATATATGAGAAATATAATTATTTATTACATATTAAAAAATCTGTCACTACAAGTATTTAACTTTTTTTTTAATTTGAATTTTTTCCCATCTCAAACTCGGAAAGTTGAATGAAATTATCGCGTCTGCGAACTCTAGGCATGATAATGCAATGAAACAATAAAACAAATGGAACCAACACAGAAAAATCACTGAATATTAAATAAACAAGTTCATATCGTTCGGATCCCGATATGACAAAAGAAGTCTTTACAAAAAAGTACGGCTTGGAACGCTTTCAACATTTTATCAGCGTATACTTTATAGCAAATATGCTTACAAGTTTTTATCAAAATTCAATAAATAATTCTGGATATTGCATTTTATACAGGGTGTTTCAGAACTATGGGATCAAACTTGTAGGGGTTAATCAGTGTATCAGTAGAAAACATGTGATTATAGGGACTCATATCCGGAAAAGTGTCACTACAGCACTACGGCCCTAAGACGCGTTAAAATTTAGAAAGACGATGAATTGCCTAAATAGGATTTAGTGCATTTAATTTTTGCCTTTTGTACATGATATCATCACAACAATTCTTCAAAATGTCTTCCCCCAACCTGTATGTTACTTAGTATATATTGAAATAATATATTTCAAATTGATTGTGCGGGTAAAATAATAAATGTTGCAGATGTTACTGCAGTTCTTTATAAAGGTGATTAAAAAAACAGTTGAAAACTATTTTGTTAAAATTAGTCAGAGGCTTAATAGAAAATTGAGCAGTAATTACTTTAAAACGTATTTTTTACCATTTTCTCTCTATACGAATGATTGGTAATGGCCAAATTACCAGAAATTACAGAAATATCTCTTTTTTCATAAATCATCAGACATTGTCAATTAATATGATTATTGGATCCACACTTGCGTAAGGATGCTTATATTTAATATATTTTAAAAAGTTAGATTATATGAGATCAAACACCTCAAAGATATTCTAAAAGAGAAATATCTCTATACCTTACACCGTACCTTGATCGAACCACATTTAACCTACGGTATATTGGCATGGGGAGCTACATGCTCAACTCATAATTATGATCTAGAAGTCTTCCAAAAAATGATTCACAATGTGTAAAAAACCAAAATTATATCCCACTGATGTCTTATATTCACGACGATAAACACGTATGTCCACCAACTATCACAAATTTACTAGTAACAAGTCTATAAAACAGCGATCATACCTTTATTAAGGACCAAAACTATACGCAAATTTACCTGACAATATAAAGAACCCAAGCTTTGGGAATAAAAAACAATTAAAGGAGTGGATATTTTTTAGCAATGCCAGACACATCCAAATTAATAGTAAATGTAAGAATCAAATGATTTGTTGATTAGCTGAATCATTATTTGTCTTTTAATTATATGCACAATTGCAATATTACTGGTCCATGTATAGACCCTTCTTTCATATTTATTTACTCCTTTTCCATATGGCGATTAAGGAGTAAATAAATATTATTATTATTATTAACTACACTTCAATAGTAACCAGCCTTTTTTGGTCGGCACACGCTTATTGTTGCTTTTCCTTGAACACCTTACTCGAAATAGGACTTTGCCAGGAACTGTTGCTGCGTTCGTACCGCAAAATGCATTTGCGATCACTATCGACAATGACCACGCACTTGAAAACCGCACCACTTTCGCTACAACCATCAGCCTGACATGTATCCAAATCTATAACACATCGATCATATCTTTATTTAGGACCAAAATTATACGCAAATTTACCTGACAATAGAAAGAACCCAAGCTTTGGGAATACGTTTGAAAAAAACAATTAAAAGAATGGATATTTTCTTTCGCAATGCCAAACATACACAAATTAATAGTAAATGTAAGCATCAAATGATTCGTTGATTGGTTGTATCATTATTTGTGTTTTAATTCTATGCACAATTGCAACATCAATGGTCCAGGTACATGCAGTGCCTCCTATGAACTCTTTTTTCGTATATTATATATTTACTTATTTTCCACATTGTGTTGAAGGAGTAAATAAAAATGATAAGAATAATAATAATTACATTTATTATTATTACTATTATTATTATTATTATTATTACTATAAGTTTTCTTTTTAGATATTATTATTTTTTCCAATTCTATAGTAAGAAGTATTTTTTTGGCGGTATACGTATATTGCTGCTTTTACTTGAACACCTTGCTCGAAATAGAACTTTTCTTTGAGAAGAACGTTGATACCGCAAAATGCATTTGCAATCACAATCGACATTGATCACGCACTTGAAAACCGCTCACATCTTCCATAAAACAAAATACGCACCATTTTCACCACAACCATCAGCTTGACATATATCCAGGTTGGCCGTGTAACAGATCCCGAAGAGTCCCACTATCCCGGCAGCTAAGAGCCATCCGCCGGCACGCACCATGTTGGTACCGCGAATTACCAAGGTACCAAGCGGAAAGCGCGATCGTACAATCAATGGTCGTACTCGGAATCTATTAAGGTTGCAAGGTTTCGTAATACCACAACATATTTGATATTACACAGCAAGGTTACTCCTGACAATAAACAGTGGGTCAAGAAAGTATTGGCTCACCCTATTTCTTTCTTGAATCTCTGCCACTAAAAGATAATTTTTTTATGCTAAATTTATCTGGAAACTAACATCCAAATGGTCATTTTTGATGGCAATAGATTGAGCAAATTAAAAACAAAATACAAGAATAATAATATGAAGTATGAAATTCTTTTACAGTTAGTACTTTGATATCATACCATTTGTTATACAGAACGCCTTCGGTAAGATCAACCGTGAGACCTTATTAGATAAGTTAGGCATGTTTGGTTTCTCAAATGATGCTATGGAGTTGATGAACTCTTATTTATTCAATCGTAAGCAATTCGTTATCTATAATAGCTTCAAATTTAAAACCTACGTAACAGCTGGAGTCCCTCTGGGCTCTAGCCTGGGACCAATATTGTTTCTGATTTTTATTAACGAACTCTGCGAGTCAATAGACTGTGAACGCCTGTGTTTTGACTTGAAGATTTATTCAAGGATAAATACCACTAGTGATTGTTTCAAACTATACAATCTCAATAAAACTTTGTAGCCTTGGAGTGTCAATAACAAGTTACAGTTTAATGTAAAAAAGTGTAAAATATAGTCAGTTACACCAGGAGAAAGGTTGTCTGTGAGTATCCGTATTCTATTCAGGGGTCTGTGTTAGAAAGATGCTCTGAGGTATAAAATTTGATCAAAAACTTTTAGTGAGCATGTAACTAAAAAAAAAAAACGTCGGAGACATTGATGGCATATGACTTCATAGTAAGGAACTGCAGAAATAACATAATATTATGTATACGTTATAAAATATGGAAAGAAGAATATTGTACGAGGGCTGTTTGATAAGTCAGTGACTTTTTAAATTTCCCGCGCAGTAACCTTGAATGCAACACTGCTGCCGTCAACTGCCATCTTTATATGACAACTGTCAAAATTTGAACAAGCTATAATCAAATCCAAGCGAATAACCAAAATTTCTGTGTTATGTGCCGCGGTTATAATATGGTTCAAGATGACACACGGGTTGATGACGTCAGTTACACGAATCGCTTGAACGCGTTGGTTTTAACCGCGGTTTTGTTGCAAGTTGTTTATTTTAGAAAAGCGCGTATATAACCTATGATTATTTTTATTATCACTTAATCGGTGCTTTTTCGTCTACAACTGTATATGGAAAGTTTAAATAAGAAACCTTTCATAATATTCATGGGAGAAATGTTTTTTCAGATTTTTTTTTAATGATGGAACCATCGGTGCGTAGCTATGATAACTTTCAATTCTCTAAATTTTTCCGCATGTCAAAGAAAACTTTTATTGAATCAGCAGAAATGATGAAAAAAGAAATTAGCAAAACCGTATACAGGTGGATATCATCTAGTGAGTTTATATGGCCATATTTTAATATTCTTGTGGTATATGGCTACACATGATACTTTGTTAAGCATAGGAACTACATTTAAAGTGTCCCCAACAACCGTAATGAGTATAACTAATAAGGTGCTCCACTTTATGGTAAAACTGAAGTCAGCCTGTATCATTTTTCTCAAAAATGAAGCTGAAGTACAATAACTATATCCAATACCCGGCAAAATTCTAACTTGTCACATTTACAAATAATAACCAGAAATATAAAACTACTCTTGAGTTGGGTAAAAACCACAATTTTGCGGTGATAACTATGACATATAACAGCTGATTCGTGACGTCACGGATCTTATAACCAAACTGATAACTACACTCGCTTGAACGGATTGGTAAATACCAACCCAAAATGGTAAATACCATTTCCATTTGGTTATCCGCTTGAATTTGATTTATGTCGTTTCATTTGAGTTTGACAGCCGTTGAAAGTAGATAGTCTCATAAATTCTAACAAAAATGGAGAAATGTGTTCGTGTTCTAATTAAACATTATTTTTGCGTAAAAAAACCAACACTGCAACCAAGGGAAGGCTTGACAAATCCTATGAGGACTCTGCACCATCTATTTCAATGGTGAGGAAGTGGTTTACTGAGTTCCGTTGTGGTCGAACCAGCACGAGTGATGCCGAACGTTCAGGTCGCCCAAAAGAGGTCATCGCACCAGAAATCGTGGTTAAGATACATGGGATGATATTGGAAGATCGGAGAATAAAAATACGTGAAGTAGCTGAGGCTGTAGGCATGTCTACTGAGCGGATACATCACATTTTACATGAACACTTGGACATCAAAAAAACTATCCGCGAGATGGGTGCCGCGATCGCTCACAGTCGACCATAAGCGCCACCGTGTGACCATTTCAAGGGAATGTTCAGCCGCAATCCGAACGAATTTTTGCGCCGTTTTGTAACTGTAGACGAAACATGGATTCATCACAATACACCAGAAACCAAAGACCAATCAAAATAGTGGGTTTCACATGGTGAGCGTGCTCCAAAGAAGGCTAAGGCGGGTCTGTCAGCCAGCAAGGTTATGGCCGCAGTTTTCTGGGACGCATGCGGTATCATTTACATCGATTACCTTCAGAAAGACAGTACGATCACGAAAGAGTACTATTCAGAGCTATTAGACAGATTCAACGTTGCTTTGAATAAAAACCGACCGCATTTGGCAAAAAAAAATTGCTGTTCCATCAAAACAATGCTCGGATACACACGTGTGTAGTCTCGATGGCAAAAATTCATGAACTGGGCTACGAACTGCTGCCCCATCCAGCCTATTCTCCAGATTTAGCCCCCAGCGACTGCTTAGTATTTCCAAACCAGAAAGAATGGCTGGGTGGTAAGAAATTTGGGTCGAATGAAGAGATCATCATTGAAAGAAACGCATATTTTGGGAACCTTAATAAAAACTACTATTCGGAAGGAATTAAGAAATTGGAAAAACGCTGGACTAAATGTACCAAGCTAAAAGGAGATTATGTTGAGAAATAAAATGCTTATTTGCCGAAAAACATTTTTTTTTATTTAAAAAATCATTGACTTATCAAACAGCCCTCGTAGTACCATTTGGAGTCGTTACTGTGAATGCTATAACAGCGATATTGAAACGGGACACATCCACCAAGAGGTACGAGCAGTGAGGAACTATGCAGTAGATAAGAAATGTCAACATTAAAGCAACGGAGGCACTGTGCCTAACTACTATTTGACTACAAACTGCTCCATAATTTAATTGATTGTTCTCCATTTCGTAATCTTTTGATCTTTAGGCCTCCGAGGGCAAGGACAAATATTCTACTTAAGTCACCAATACATGTTATGTGCACTAATTTGAACTTTAGGCAGCAGCGGTGGCCGCAGTAGTAGACTCTTCGGTCTCCTGATCAGTCGCCGTGCGCTGTGCGGGTTCGAGTCCCGTCCCAGGAGAAATTTTTCTCTTGGCTATGGATGTTGTGATTGTCCGTAGGTGGTAGATGGTCTCTGACTGTCGGACGCGGAGGTACCACCCGGCGGTTCTCGTAGGCGGAGCCAGAATGTGTGCATGTTGCATGCACACGTGTTCCCTCGCCAGAGTCCGTGTGGCGTCCCCCCTTTCCCATGTATCCCCCATAGCCCCACGGTACCCAATGGGTGCTTAGGCCTTAGGCCTTCGTGGTAGTTGGAATATATATAAAAAAAAGAATGTTAACTGCTTGCTAACATACTTTTACTGATACTTATGCATACCTGCCTCACACTCTTGGTGAAGATTAATGTTGATTTGTAATCTGTTTTACCGTAGTTTTTTTTCGCTCTTCCAATATAGGTTTATACATTGCCGTATAAATGGGAAACTGTTGGACAACAAAGCTATTATTATTATTATTTGCATCAGTTGTATCCAATTGGTTCCTATTATTATTCTTATATTATCTTTAATTTGCTCAATCAATTGCTAACAAAAATTATTTGGATGTCATAGAAATTCACCCAGAAGCTTAACGTAGTTTTCAGGCAGTTCCACTGCTGATTTAACTAGATATGCTATGATAATACAGCGTGTGCCGATCAGTTTAACAATTACTACTGACATTGAATAGATGGTTTTGTAGGTGAACGTTCCGGTAACCCGGGGGTTAGTCCACGCTCTGGATAGTGAAACATGCTCATGGTTTTCGGGACTCGGTCATTTTTTTGTGCCTTTGTATTCGGCGATTATAGATAGTCAAGGTTATTTTATAACGATAGGTGCGTTAAGTATTTCTCTTAAGTGAGTCATTAAGAATTTATATATTCTGCTTAATTAAGCATTACTACCAGGTTCTCATTGCTATAAATATATTGTTTGCATTGTAAATAGTATGGTCTTGCTAAAGAGTTTCACATATATGCGGCTTTTTGTGCGAGAATGTTGACTTACAATTTTTCCACACGCATAAAAGCCTCGCGAAGATTTTTGAATTTCGGAATCAAGTTTTGATTTCTCATGACAGTTGGCGAAGAAGTAGTTGTTTGTGATTTCAAAATTGGTCAAAACCGCGATTTTTTTGAAGATTTCTGTTGGTCCGATAAAATCTTTGACCCCTCTTATAACTTGGAAAGTGCTGATTTGAGTATGGTGTCAAGAACGTAGAAGCTTTTGCGGGAAATAAGAATCGATCCTGTTTCAACATTTTTCGAGTTTCTCATTTAACAAAAGAATGTTTGAGTGAAACAGTGCCGTAGATAGTCTCAACTACTGTATTTTATATGTTAGTTAATATGCGCTCATCCAGTTTCGATGGATTTCCGAGTTGTATCAAAGAGCCGTTCATTTCGGCTGGTCGGAGTTCAGATAACCGTGGACTTGATCTGGCACAAACACATTTCGTCAATAGCGGAAGCTGCTGGGAAAAACTAAGCTATTTGCTTAAGGTTAGGAAGTACTTCTCTCCACATGACCTCCTCACTCTGTACAAGGCCCAGATAAGAACTAGCCTAGAATATAGCTCACATGATAGTGGTTGCTGCAGCTGGACTAAATTATCTATGCTCGATGCTGTTCAGTGATCGATGACTCTTCTCTAACGGACAGTCTCGGGACCCTTTCGCACCGGCGATCTTTCTTCTACCGCTACGAAAACCGGCTTTACTCAGGCCTCCCATCCTGACGGTATCGAAACTATGTCCAGAACTGGGCGATAGGACTGCTATTTTGTTTCTAGGGCATCGAGATTGCGAAACAGTCTGCCTGAGGGGGTTTTTTCCAGTTCTACTAACCTTGAGCAGTTCAAAAATCGGATTAACAAAGTTTCTTTAAGCTCCTCATAACAGGCGCGGTGCTTCGGTATTTAGGCTTTTGCCTGCGTGTTTCTGATGTATTTGATCCCGTTCATCATGTATGTAGATCTAATTATTTAACGAAAAATTGCAAAACTATGCGTTTTTTGGACTTTCAGGTGTTAAAAATCCATTTTTACTATCGATGGCTACATGTGAGCCAGGCTCTGTGGTAATTTGGGGCATTGAATACAATGATAGAAAAATCTAAAATGTCATCGGGCCGGATTTAGGGTGAAAAATTGGCAAAAAACTATTTTTTCGGGGCTACCCGAAAATTTTAGCACTGAATTCGGAAAAATACGCACCCGATTTACTTAGAAAACAATTTAGGACGAAATAATAATAATGATAATGTTTATTGGAGACATACAAAATGAATAAATATACATTAAAAAACACCCCAAAAGGCTGAGGATTCGCATTGTCATTTTTCACTGTCGCATACAGCAAGTACATAGAGATTCAGTAAATTAAAACTATTTTGTGTAGTCATGCGATTCATCTTATCTCCAATTTTACATAGGGAAAGTAATCTATAAAATTGAGGTACCATTGTAAATAAAATACAATATTGAAACGTACGTTAATAATCTTTAGCTTCAGAAGCTTGTAACTGGAGAAGCACTTTCTTGAATTCCTTTCTGAAACTACTGGAAGTAATTTGCAAAAGTTCCAAAAATTTATTCAACAAACATGAGTGAAAGCTTTTTTGAATTTAGATGTTACATGGCCTGGGATATTATAGCAATTATCTTTTTTAGAAAAACATTGCGAACAGAGGATCTTTTCTCTAAAATATTGTACAGATAATTTGGAGATTTATATCTTAGAACCTTAGCACCATAAAAAAGCAATGAACGGTAGTTATATTTTAAAATGTCTTCTTTCACATAGTAGCCAGTGATGTGTATAACAAAATCGTATGCGAAGATTCTGTAAAATCTGATTTTTTTGTTTTATTTCCTCTGTAAGGAAGTTGTAATAGACTGCGACACCATAATCCACATGTGTAAAGATTAACGAGTTTACAAGCATTAATTTAATATCATATGTCAGTATGTGTTTATGTTTCCAAAGCGTTTTATATTTATAATAGCACAATTTGAGTTTATTCATAACATGATATTCAAAACTTAAATTTTTATCTAATAATATTCCCAAATTTTTTGTTTTCTCTACAATTTGAATAGTGGTACCATCTAAAAGTATATTTGCATTCACTGGTTTTTTGAATTTTGGAACAACTAGACTAGAACCAATACAACAAGCCTTAGTTTTTGTGGGGTTAAGTTCTTTGGAGCGTCAATATTTATTAGAAATCCCAAACTTTTCATGATCAATTCCGGGCGTAGGGTTCGAAAATATGAATTTTTGATATTGCACTTAGAAAGACAATTATGATTTTTGAGTTCCAATAACATTTGAAATAAATTTATATTATTGAGTGGGAAGTACTGTATCTTTTTTTTCTTTTTGATGATGTCCTCTTGCATTTCTTTCAACTTATTTTTGTAACTGTGTTTGATCACTTTTAGAGTATCAGTTTGAGTCATAGTACATGATGCTTTTTTGAGGTTTGAATATCATTACAGCGCATATGGCTAAAAAAATGTCTGATCACTTTAGGGTGTAAGCAATGATATACATTAAACAACAGTTTATGATATAAGCTAAACAATTTCTTTACAGGGCTCACTACTTTTGGATCCTGCATTAATGCAACCATATTTTTTTCTTAGGTAACATTTGAAACTTTATCCTGTAGTTTTTATGTCGATAATCCCCCATCTTTGTCTGGCCAATGAAACCACATACATAAAACTCTTCTTTAATTTAGTCACCATTGTGACCAAACACCAAAACATACTATGTACTATCTTAAAGAAGAATTTCAAAAATATGTGGTTCCATTGGCCAGATAAAAATGTTTAATATTTTTTTCTGTAGTACTTGTGTGATTATTCATCATAATAGTAGGTGTCCCAAATAAGGTAAAGAATCACGTGAAAAAAACATTAAAACATTTATTTAAACCTAACATTGATCACAGAATACTAACTACCAGTGAAGTTTTCTAATTCAGCTTGAAATCTATCTAGTGTAATTGTACAGACTTCTTCTAAATCTTCCAAGCCTTTCCTCAATGCATCTACAGCTCTTCCATTGTACATCTGTATTCTGAAGTGCATTTTGTTCTCCGCAGGATGGGGGACTGTATAGCCACAAAATTGTACTTCTGGGCTGCAAACAAATTCAAGGTTACGCTATGTGGGTACATGGCCAGGGCTCTTAAGGCAGCTGCCCCAAGTCTCTCGTACGAAAAGGGCCCCAAAACACGGCTCCAGGATGATTTTGCAGTGACTCTGAGGCTCCTTCTGCCATTAGCTTGGCTCTGTATAGGCTGTAGGTACTTACTAACTGGATATGATGCAACGTAATGCGTTTCCTAAGGTATGCCCTTCGTCGTTGAAGACAAACGTTTTGGATTTTGCTGAATCGTCGGAACCACTTCCTGCTAGCTAAAATGAAAAAAAAAATAAACAGACGTGTGAAATCAATTAGTCACATATTTACCTACCTGTGCTATTGGCATTTTTAATGTAATTTATCTACGAAGCATTCAAATAAAATAATATCAAAAATACAGAAATGAGCAAAAAAGCAGTACTGCAATAGAAACAACAAAAAAGTAAGGTTAGTTTTTGATTTTTGTCCGCTGCTGCCATCTATGATATTTAATCTGTGGTACCTATTGAATACATAATTTTCCTGTGACGTGAAAGTTCACTAATCTCACTAAGCACTTCATGACTCTTATCATTCACAGATGGCAGCAACTGCCTTAGATTTTGAACATTTTCCATTAATTAGGAATTTATTTGTTATAAGTACATACATACAACTGGAATAGCTGGAAGGAAACAATTTATTACAGGTAACGGCCATACCACGCTCAAAACGCCGTCTCTCTTATTTCAAATTTTTAATTTTTTAGTAGGCACAGGTTTTGAGTATATTTCCTGTAAATAAACTTCTCAACCAAACCCCGGACAAAATCTATGAATATTGCACTTTTTGGACTTTTGTTTGTTCTAGTTTGTTTTGTAAGTGTCATTTTATTATTTGGATATGACAAGAATATTATAACCACATGCACATGTATATTATAAAGTTATTTAGCTTAACACCAAGCATCTCTGTGAGTCAAATCGAGTGTGCGCCCGATTCCACAGAGAATATTACTATTACTATTAAGCCTAATCCTCATAGTATGTACATATATAATTTAAGTGCATATTACTGTATATTATAATTATGAAAAATAAATATAAATTGTTGCTAAAAAAAATTGATGCTCTCGTCTCTCGTCCGATCGCCGAAGCTAAGCAGCGTCGGGCGCGGTTAGTACTTGGATGGGTGACCGCTTGGGAACACCGCGTGTCGTTAGCTTTTTTGCAATTTTTTCAATATATCCTATGCTATAATCATAATAATAATGTGAAAAATAATGTTACAAAAAATGATTTTACAGAGCGTCCTTAGGAAGATAAGGCAGGTCTGCACCGAGGACGCTACTGGAATTTGGTTCTTCCCAGAAGATGAATCTCAGGTGGGGGAGTTCCTGCGGATATCTATGCCACCAATGTCTTAGAAGACCTAGAGCTTACTTTATTGTTCTCAACACATTTTACAGTCAGTCGTTGTAATGTTAATTAACATCATAAAGATATTGTAATAATTTTGAAAAAGTACCTACCTTTTTTGAATTTTGTATTTTCTTTTTAAAAAGCGATCTCGAAGCATCGATCTTATATCTCACATAAGTTGTCAGCTGTGACGCCGACAAGGTAGGTAAACTAAATATTTATTTACCAATTGTAGATTTATTTACCTTGTGGAAAAAGCTAGGGATACAGAGGTCGTTTGCAGGAATGTCGAGGTGGGCACAGTGGGAGACTTCGACAACTCCAAATGGTGCAAACTGAGGAAGTAGCAAGTAGTATTGAAACTTGTAGAATAAAAATTATTCAATAAGCACTAGAGAAGTGGCTAGACAAGTGCAGATCTCCAAGACTAAAGTGTAGCAAATGCTGCGTGATAGTGGATACACTTCTCTACAAGCTCTCCAAGTCGAGGATTTTCCTGAAAGAGTGCGACTTTGTGAGTGGTTGTTGCACCAACCAAATAATCTATGGTTGATAACCACGTGGCCGGTTATAGGTTCTTGCCGTAGTATTCAAGGACTTACAAAAAGTAAAAAATCATGCAGATATAACAAATATACAAATAATGGGCAAAATTCACAGCAAGAAGGAAAGTGGATTCGAGCAGAAAATAGGATAGGCAATCCGAACAATACGTATTTCTGCTTGTTGGCTTCATCACGCCCGAAATGAATGCACCAATGCATATTAGCCGAATCAACCTTCACGCGAAACGAGGTGAATAACAAATATTTTCTTTCACTGTTGGATGGCATGACAAGTGGCTAAGTGCCGGATTAAGCCAGCGCGGGGCCTGTAGCAAATTTTGTCAGGGGGCCTTGGTTTGTTTTAGGTTCTTTAGGGTATTAAATAAAAGAAAATTGTTACAAATAATCTTTTCTGGATCTAACATAATATGGGCAAACATAGAAATATTCAACAAAGTGAGATGATTAACACGTTCTTGGCCCATCGTGTTCCTTAATTCATTTTTAATACGTTTTAATGTTGAAAAAGAATGTTCGCCACTGCAGTTAGTGATCATGAGAGACAAGTAAATACGCAACGCAATATCTAAGTTTGGGAAACACGATTCTAAAGAATTATTTAGTAAAAGTTTATAAAAAGGCTGTTCAAGAGACTCCTGTTTCTTTCTGTCAATAACAGTAGCCACCTCTGTTTTCAGCAGCTCTGCGAACTGCACTAATTCGCCAGCTAGGCTGTTCTCCAAATCATCTTCGTAAGCACTGACCAATCTTGAGGATTTTTCTAAAATCTCTTCTGTTGTAAGAGATTCTAGCTGCCTAAAAACTTCGAAAACACTAGTAATCTTGTGATTTGCTTTCATACGTTTAGTTATCAATAATGACAATAAACACCTAAACTTCGAAACGTTGTCCAGGGGTTTTTTTCAACAAAGTTGACGAGTGTAGTAGAGCCGCTGAAATGGTCGTACTTTGTATTTCGCTTGATTCGTCTTGATGTCTGTTGCGGGTATTCTTCACAGTCGGTGAGATCTTTGGCTCTTGCCTCAGTATCTGAAAATGTGGATCGCAATGCTTGGACGTAGCTATATAATGATTCATAAAGGGCGTTCCCGTATTAAGGTCTTGATCAGATGACTGCAACGAAGCACTAGTCGCTTGCAAGCGTTCTAGAATTCCTTTCCATGTAATTGTCATTATTCCCGTTTCTAACTTATTCATCGTTGAAATTAGTCCGTAATCTTTATTATGGCACTCCGCTTTTTGACCCACGTTTTTGAAAATGTTTTTCAAAACTTGCTTAATAGTGATAAAACCACATAAAAGTGCCTTCGTAGCATCAGCTCGGGCTGACCACCTAGATAACCGTTTCAAAATGGGAATTTTTGAAGTAGAATCTTTAAGTGCGTTCATAAGAGGAAGTGCAAGATTCGGTAGAGGGCGTTCCTAGCTAACGAATGAGCGGCTGGTCAGTTGTCTCCGAGCACTTGGAGAGTCAGGACAGGCATTTTCGAGCGACGTGTTTCTGTGAGTGGTGCAAGCCGAAAATGCAGCGTTCGTGAGAGCAGAGGTACGCGATTAAATTCTGTATGAAACTCGGTAAATCTGCGACAGAGACGTTTGATATGATCAAGCAGGCTTACCTAGGTGTCGCTTTAGCAAGAAGTGGTGTGTTTCGGTGGCACCAGGTCTTTTTGGAGTGCCGGGAAGAGGTCGCTGATGAAGACCGTGCTGGAAGACCTTCAACTTCGACAAACACCGATAATGTGACTAGTGTGCGCAAAGTTTTGAACTCAGACCGTCGACTAAGTATTCGTTTAATTGCCCAGATCTTAAATTTACCAAAATCTGTGGTTCATGACATTGTGGCACAGCATTTGAACATGCGCAAGGTGTGCGCGAAGATGGTCCCAAAAGTGCTCACTGACGACCAGAAATTGCGGCGAGTGGAAGTGTGCCAAGAAAATTTGAACATGTGTGAAAGTGCCCCCAATTTTTGAATAACGTAATCACAGGTGACGAGTCGTGGATCTTTGAGTATGATCCCGAGACAAAGAGGCAATCTTCCGAGTGGCACACGACGGCGTCTCCTCACAAAAGGGAAGAATGAGCAAATCCAAAGTGAAAACGATGCTCATTGTCTTTTTTGACATCAAAGGCATCGTCCACCATGAATTTGTTCCTCCTGGACAAACCGTCAACGCCAAGTTTTACGTGGAAGTGCTCAGGAGACTCAAACGAAGGGTCAGTCGGGTCCGACAATACATCGCAGCCGACTGGAAGTTGCACCACGACAAGGCCCCGGCTCACACCGCCTTTCTTGTGAACAGCTACCTGACCAAGGCCGGCATCCCAACGCTTCCGCAGTCGCCCTACAGCTCAGATGTGGCCCCCCGGACTTTTTTTTGTTCCCTCGCCTGAAAAGGCCGATGAAAGGCAAGCATTTTGAGACGACAGAGGGGATCCAAGCAGCATACACCGCGGCTCTCAAGGCTATTCCGGAGCATGCCTTCCGTGACGCCTTCAATGCTTGGAAATCGCGCTGGCAGCGCTGCATCGACGCAGAAGGAGCCTATTTTGAAAGTTTTTAAAGAATTGTAACGATTCGCTCAATAAATTTTTTTTAAATCGACTCAGTCCTATTACTTTCCGGACAAACCCTGTATTCGGCGTACCTATTTATTTCCTTAACCCGGGCTTGTAAGCCGATGTATTTCCAACTCATGTTGCTGGCATTATCGTAGCTTTGCCCACGACAATCTTTGACATCAATGGCACTCTCACTTAAGAAATCTAGTAAACTTTGAGCGAGTTGTTCAGCAGTATGACCTTCCATGTCCAAGAACTTAACAAATCTTTCCACTGGTCCAGATGGCAGAACATAACGCACTATCAGAGTCAGTTGGTCTGCATGCGATATATCTGGAGTAGAATCCAATGAAACTGACTAGTATTTGCATCTCTTAATTTCGCAAATAATTTGATTCAGTATGGTTGATGCAATCAGATGAATAAATTCCTCACAAGTTGTTTTTGGTAATATGACGTATGTCACTTTCCTTTATTAGCATGATTTTGTATATGTTGAGCCATAAAAGCCTCAAATTGGGCTATTAATTCTAACGAGCCTAAATAATTTCCATTGTGAGGTGAACCAACAATTTTGCAAGACCTCGTTCTGCTATAAACTGTAGTGACATTAGAATCAAGTAATAATATGCCATCGACTACTTTTTGGTTAGAACACGACGACTCTAGATCGAGAGGACTGGCTGTGATTTTAACTTTGGATAGAACAGGATATAGCTAAATTAGGAGGAATTGCTATATCTTCAACTTAACCTCATGTTTAAGGCATGCAAGAGATTTTACGCTGCGATCTGAATTAATACTTTTTTATTCCGGTCGGACAGACTACGTGGCTAATCCGGCACTGAAGTGGCATGCTTATTGGACATTTTACTCTCCCAAATCGGCTGGACGGCTTACAACCAGACCTCCTATGTAACATTTCACTGTGATTTCACCAATCGCAACAACTTTGAACAGTACCTATAAGTGACAGAGCCGTGCTTGAAATTTCTCTGCAAATGATCAGTGAGTACTTTTTCATTTATTTTACTCTACTTTTTCACGTTAGCTTTGTCATTCCAAGAATAGTTGCTTCTGAAAAGGAAAGTAACTGTATGTTTTCGAGGTAGGCGAGCTGGACTACTCAACAAGCGTACTTCTGTGTTCTACTAGGTGGTGATGGTCGGTGCTGTTGGTAGGGCAGTAGGCTGGATCGCAATGTTGTCAAATAGGTGGGGACTATTAACTGATTTTATGAGCCTATTTGACTGACATAGTCTATTTAATTCCTTTGCTATACAAGTTCTCAGCCAACTCTTTTGGGTAAATCTACTTGACTCCTTTTTATAGGAATATGTGTTTCTCTTCACTCTACTCGTAGCTATATGGATTCGATGCTTATTCTATGACACTCTCTGTACACTCGATGTATCTCTTGGAACTTCTTAGATACGGGAGAAAAACCAAATTATTCCCAGCTACAGCAGGCACGACATAATGACGTCGTAATTTGGTGATAAGTATTGTTTCAAATATCGACGCCGTAATGACGGGTACGTGTACTGCAAGACGTTGTTATTACGTGTTTTTGAGGTCATCTTTTTTTAATCCTATGTATTTTTATATGTACAAAGTTTTTACTTCCTACACCAGTATTATATAATCGCGAATATTTTCGAGATTGAGATGTTACTCATTTTCGTCGGTCTGTCTGTCTGTCGGTCTGTCGATTTGTCGGTCTGTACGCTAATATTACCTGTAACCTATAAATTGAGAATAACCGCTCTGATTTCAAGAAAATTTTCAAACAAGTTTACTACTATGCCAATAATGAAAAAGCGTTTAAGTTTCCTAAAGTTGCGGTGGAGCTAGGAGCATACTCGTAAACACGAAAAAAATAAAAACCGCTCAAACTTCGTTTTTTCATGCTTCAGAGGCTCGTGCTTATTTTCGTAAATTGTTTTGGGGGTTGAAACTTGAGGGTTGGGGGTTGTAGCGGTTAGACGTTCTATCATTCAGAAGCTTCGATGACAACGGTAAAATTAAATAATAAAGGAACGATGCATGTGTTCATAATTCGAAATAGCAATCGTTGCCACTGCCGATTCCGCAATGGACAACAAACTGCAACTGGTGAATTTGCGGTGGTGTCTTCACTGTCACACCGCTTCAGGAGAATATTTATATATTTTAGGAATATTTCGATATTAGGTGTACGTACTTTGCCGTTCTGTGATGCTTTTAATAAATCATAACTCAACTGTTTTCATATCTACACATACACTTTTCTGCATTTTATGACCCTTAAATGTACAATCCATTTGGCCTACCGTTTAATTTGTGTTACTCTGCCTATGATGATTCTATAAATATTTCGTCAAGTAGATTGACTCATCAGTACTTATGACGCACTGATATACAACTGAAAAACTGGTATAAATGAGAAACACGGTCTTGTGTGTCTTTAAGCAACAGAAAACGTGAGAACCGAAGTTCGAATATTATCGCAAGTTTATTACTTCTATCGTTTAGGTAGTCATATATTTTGAAAATTGATTTAATGGCAGCGGAACTGCGAACAAAAAAATACTGGATTGTAGCGTTACAACGTTTCAGACATTGTTTGGAGGGGATGAATATTTTAGGTCTGAAGCTGTATGCGGTAAATGGTTGTAAATTGCGTATTTGGTATCAGTAAAAGACTATCTATTATTAAGAAGCTGCTGACCTCAGTGATACTATTCACCTGTTAGACATAATAAGTCATACATATTTGCCTCACATCTACATCTACATCATACCTATGTGTACCTACCTAATCACGACTCTGATAATTCTCCTTTTAAAACGACTTGACTTATCTCTTTTCTTTGAAACCTCCAACTAAGGCGTAGGAAGTGTAGACTCAATCTACATAACGCGATTTTTGTTAATTTAGAATTAATCTCTTTGATTCAAAACGGACCAAGTCAGCGGACCAGAGATATAATTATCTCATCGACGTTCACTCGAAGCTTCTCTAAGTTGTCTGAAATGACAAATTATTAAAATGTTAGCCAAACGTTACCGTATAATGTTCCATTTTTCTTTTATACTTCTAGCGTTCCGATATATAATATTTAATGAGTTTGAGTGAGTGTAAGTAGTAAAAAGTATAAAAAATGACTTTATTGGACACTACATTCAGATAGAACATAAGGAACAAAAAATACATATCACATTTTAGGTATTCAATGTGCTTTTACGCTTAATCTGTTATACGCTGCATCAAGTGACAATTGAGTGATTACCGTTGGTTGCTGAGCGGTCCGTGGGACCTTAGCTCTTGAGTCAGTGTCAGTATGTAAGTCTGTCAGGTCTGGTAACCCAGAAACGAGACAACTTTTAGGAAAAAAAAGGAAGGAAAGGAGAGAAGGAAGAACGAGAGCAAAGAGGCAGCAGATAATTTTTTAGGACAGGTAGCGTTTAGGCATTGTTAAGATCACTGGACAGATTTTGATATGATCTAAAAATATTTGATTTTTCCAAGGATTTTGTCAAAATGCTTCAATTTTGGTTGTTCTTAGTTCACGAATTAATGTTGATCACAGCGCGAGCCGATGCCTTTTGTGCTTGCGAACTTCCTCGACTATGTAGTCCACTGATTCGTGCAACAGAGGGTTGCTGTGCAATTCCGCTTGGCTATTGCGCCGAAGCGCCTGTTTTTTAATGTAGTCGCATAGGTAAGGGACATCTAGGTCTCTGTGAAGAGTTTCGTTAGAAACATACCATGGAGCGTCAGTAATAGTGCGCAACGTCCTGCTTTGCAGAACTTGCAGATTTCGTAAGAATGTTTCGGCGATAAAAGATCAAGGCGCACATGCGTAATTTGGAATTTAAAATCGACGTTGATCCTTCCCGTTCCCACCATTTATACTCGGTGCCCGCGTCTCGTTGCTATAACTTGCACCTAGTGAGTATTGTCAGGACTTTGGAAAAATATGCCATAATTCTTTAGCATGTTGTGTGTAATACCACGAGTGTTACTTGTAGGTTTGCACAGCTCATAGAGTGTAAAAATGACAGCATTATCGTAGTGTGAACACTCCAAACGTCGTGTAAGCTGGTAAAGTGCGGGATGGAGGAGGGGGGAGGGTGATGGGCAGTAATAAGTCGTCTTTCATGAGCATGACGACGTATTATTGGCGTCTGCCATATGACGTCACAGGTATGTCATCTTCATATTACTTTTACGTCATTCAAGTTGTATGTCCAGTTTGGACGTCATTTTCACGTTCTTGTGCTATAAGGGTCGTCATTAATGTGTTATTGCAGTTACAGTCAGTAACTTTGCCATCTTGACTCTGTTTTTAATAAGCCGTAATCCCGATTTGTATATCTCAATTCGAATCAGTATATCGTGAATCCAGAGTTTCATTTATTGTATACAAAACGCCATCTATTACGGGTATTCCCTTACAATCGGCGCGCTACTGATAGAGGGATGCACCTTTAGTCGACCCTCCAACTCCCCAATCTCCAAATTTCCCCTAAGTCCTCACCAAAGCGCGTGCGCATCGACCCCTTTCACCGACCGAACGCGGGCAACCCGCATTACACGCACCGTACTCGCGCCACCTATGTCGGTACGTATCGCTCATCAAACCATCCTCAGGCAAGACCAGACGCATCCCCACATCTGTCACGATGGCCGCGTAGAGTCACCGGACTCCTTCTGTCTACCCGGATTCCGGCAAATCCGGTATCGATCTCGCGGAGTGCTGTGCGAACCGCGTTTTCGTTTATTTCACAGGCTGCTAGATTCCAAGGGACACAGGAGATTCTGCAGGCGTATCTCAAGAGGACAAAGTAAATAGAGTATGTGGATCATTGATTTGTATGTTATGACCGAGTCGCATTCTCCTGTCTGTCAGCTGTTGAACGGAATATTGGGGGTCGGGGGTTGATGTCTTTATTATTTTCTTGAATGGCTATTGGTCGTTCATAATTAGCAATAACAAGGAAAGATTCAATCTTACTTAAAAATAGATAGAGGTACACATTTCTTCCGGGGAAGCTGTGTAAGCGAAGTCCTCGATGGTTTTTAACCATTGCGGCTCATTGTACCCTTGTAAGTACACAAACTAAGGTGTGGGACAAAATGATTGCCAATCGAAATGTTCCCTTTCAACAATTGATATAATTTTTTGAACACATTTACTTAAGAAGTTCAGAAAACTTAATTTGCAAGAATAAATAAATAATACTTGATTTGGGGTGGGACAGAAGGATTGCACAGAGAATAATAATAATGAAATTCTTTATTAAAACACAATGAAAATACAACAAAATAAAATTTAATATCCTGTATATGCACCACCTTTCTCTAATGCAGCAATAATTCGATTTGGAAGCGAATCAAAATGACGACGAATCAACTCTAGGGGGAATTTGCCCAGTGGGCCTCCTGATTTTTTTTACTTCATCAACGTCTTGAACTTATCGGCTGCCGCTGTAATCACTCCTAGCAAGATGTCCTGATACATGTTCAATGATATTAAAATCCGGGCACCTTGCCGGCCAATCTATAGTTTTGATATTTTCTTTCCCAAAAAAATTGTGCAATTTTAGCCGTGTGCGCTGGAGCATCATAACAAAGACAACTAATCACTACTATTGATGGCTATAAATCTGAACCATTTGATGTAACATTTACAGTTCCATAAGGAAGTCAATTGAGACCACTTTTTCGATAAAATATTTAACAGCGCATATATCACAAATTTTAAATTTCTATTATTCGTTGACGACTTGAAACTTTTTTCTATGGTTCGGTGAATTGAGGACTTCAAACATATCCAAGAAGATATTCATTGTCTAGCCGTTTACACGAACAAAAACAGCCTTTTCTCGATCTTAGATAAATGTAACTATATGTGCCTAACTAAAAACGTTAATAAAATAGAATATAAATATAAATTAGAGAATACTAAAGGTTTTGGTGTCTATATCGATGAGAAATTTACCAATAATTGCTATATCGAGTAAACGAAAGAAACAAAAGAAGTGTTTGGGCTTCATAAAAGGAATTGGTAAAAACTTCAAGAATCCTGACTGCCTTATATTACCATACTCATATTATGTATTCAGTAAACTTTCTTTCGCTTCTATCATATGGAATCCTTTCTACGCTACTCAATCGTATCGTATAAGTCTTTACGTATGCTTTTGCCTTCAAATGTGGCACTCCTACCACATATAGTAATTATGGTCCCAGATTTAATATGTTATCACTGTTTAAGAGACGAATAATTTCTGATATTTGTCATATCTACAAAGCAGTTAATAACCTTTACGGCTGTATAATAATATTCTTTGTAAAAATTTTTCCTCGCAGGCTTCATTAAAAAGATATGGGGTGGGGTGTTGAAGTTTAAAAATCAAAAATAAAAAAATCTAATATTTGTAAAACCGTCAATGAACTGAAATTTGGTATCTGGATTAAGCTAAGTATTGTTCACATTCAAAAGTCTTTACTTAAAATTAACGTGCACCAGTGGCGGAGATACAGGGGATTAGTGGCAATATTTTCCCAAATAAAAATGATACGCCACTGTTTTTTTGAAACGCGCTGTTTTTCGAATTTTACCTTCAGTTTGCTATAAATAATTACTCTTGTGTTTTTGCTTAGAGTGCACTGTTTTCGTAAAAATAAAAACACTTGACGTTTCTTGGGAGGTAGTTTGTCAAAGGTATATGTTATACCGTTGTTATCGTTCCTGCTACCATTTTTTTGTAAGAGTCAATTCGAAAGTTTGTTTTTCATTTTTGAGTGTTGCGAAATGGAATTTAGCAATGATGAGTATGCCGATATTATTTTTGTGTACGGGTTCTGTAATGGAAATACTTTAGCGGCTTCTCGGTAGTATCAACGTAGATTTCCTGACAGACGCCAACCTACCTCAAAGGTTTTTACGCGTTCATTTCTAAGACTATATGGAATTGCCAAACTTCCCGGAGTTAGAGGCCACGGTGTCCGGCATACTGATCAAGAGGAACTGGAAGTGATTAATTTGGCGTTGGATGATCCGATTACATCATCAACGCCATATGAAATAAGTAAACAGATCGAGTCTCCGTACCATGGGCGGAATACTGCCCTGACTAATCTTCACCGCATCTGCTACTCTCTCCAGTACGCACGAAGTGGGTAACAGTGGACCGCTGTATTCATTCTCTTCCTGGAAATGCTCTAATAAATTTAACAGGAGCTGTCAGCCTTCTCCATTGATCGTATTTCCGGGTATTGCACAATTTTATATGTCAAGTAAGTTTCCACTCTGACAAATATGATTGAAGGGTACTCATACGTAACGACAAAGTGTTCGAGACCGAGACACACAACTAATGAACGTATCTCTTTGAGCTAACCGAACAAACTTTCACACATAGGGGTAGATTGCATGTGTATGTATGAGGAATATAGAGATACATAAAGGGATACTGCTAGTCCTACTTTGGCCCGCCAAGAACGGTGACTACAACTATAGTACTAGACGGATTGCAGCCCACTTATCATGTTCCCAAGGTCTTGCGTGGAGATTTTTAAAACGGGAAGTATTACATCCTTACCATCGGCAAAATGTGCAATGTCTGCAACCCGACGACGAAGTGCAACGGCGAAATTTTTGTGAGTGGTTACTACAAATGCATAATCAAAATCCAGATTTTATTGATTTGGTTTTTTTGTCAGATGAATCGCTTTGTACGAGGAGTGGAACCTTTAATTCTCATAATGAACATATTTGGTCGTTAGAAAATCCCCGTTCTGTAAGAATCCATTCGTTTCAACACAGATTTCCTAAAAATGTCTGGTGCAGCATTTTCAATGGCCAACTGTTTATGCACGTATTGCCACAACGTTTAAATGCAAACTTATACTAACATTACATAGAAAATGTATTAGATTGTGTTCCGTTAGCAACGAGAGTACAAATGTGATATCAGCACGCATGTTCATCGTGACATAACCGCATGGTTAAATAATCATTTTAGACAACGAAGGAATGGCAGAAACGGACTCGTATATTGGCCTGCGAGGACTCCTGATTTGAACTCCCTGGATTTCTTTTTATGGGGCGCTTTTGAATAACAGGTGTATATTGATCAGTTACAAGAAAGAATGGATAATGCGTTTCATCAAATTCAAGCCACAACAAATTTTGCGGAAATACGTTTTTCTTTATTAAAAGGATGCCGAACTTCTATCAGTCAGAATGGTCTTTTTGAACATTTATTGAAATAAAGCTTTGATTATTTGTTTTTTTTATTTTTACGAACACAATGCACTCTAGGAAAAAACACAAGAGTAATTAGTTGCAGAAAATTGAAGATATGATTCAAAAAATGACGCATTTCTAAAAAAAACAGAGGCGTACTATCTATCTTTTTAATGAAGCCTTCGAGAAAAAATGTTACATAGAAGACCCTCCTTAAAATTGGGTCCTGTGTATGATGTTCCATTTTTGATCAAGATATTTAAAATATTTCATAATTTTGTACACATTACTTATATTTTGTTGTAACATAGTCTTTGCTTTGGATGTGAACACCGCAAATTATAATAAATGAATAAATAAATATGTCATCTTGCTGAAAAAGTTCGTTTTCTTTAGAAACAACTTTAAAATATTTTTTAATTGGCTTGCTATCAATTTAACATAGTCTTGGCTGTTGATTCGACCGGAAATAAGCATAATATCAGCATTGCGGTCATAACCAATGCTACCCCCTACCATAACGCTGCCTTTTAGAGAAAATGTACCTTCTTGCCGCAAGCCATGATAGTCATCATGACCATCCAAATTGAATTTTTGTTCATCATTAAACAGGATGTCGTTTCATTGGTCTTTCCACTGGACATGTTCACTGGCAAACTCTTTCCGTCTTCCTTTAGTGCGTTCTAGTTTTAGACGAATAAATTACGTATTAAACAAAAAAGTATATCAGTTGTTAAAATTGCTCAACAGAAAAAAATTGGGTGTGCTAGCTTTTTGACAACGTTGCTTAGTTCAAAATGGTAATCTTGATAAGTTACTGTAAACACAAGTCCTAAAATGTTCCATTACCGATGCGATTAATCTCTTAAAACATTATATAGAATTTTCACTGTCAAGATTTAATAATATAGATATAGATTCTACCTCAAATATTCGAACCAATTTTTCTCCGAACTGGTCTGATTAGAATTTCTCAAGAGAGTCGAAATTATGTTATCCAGACATGCATTAGATCTTTAAAAAAAGTCAGTAGCGTAATAGATGATTTTCTTATTTATTTTGCAGGGTGCTAAATTTCCCAATTCTTACGATAACGATTCCCTCTATTGGTCATTATGACTGCATCTCGGTAGAAGGAGATTTCTGGACCTATGTTTATATGGACTTTTCATGTGTCTTTGGATTTAATTTAAGAAATTCAGAATCATCCTGTACCTGTACAGCTTGTAAAAAGTGAATCATATACTGTGTCAGCAGTTACTTATCTTACGCTTCTCATTAGAACTCAATTATTTCGAACAAGAATGTATAAGAGAACACAGAATGTTCATAAATTATTTGGTCCCACTTCAAGAGATGATCCGCTGGGCGACTCCAAGAAGAGTTCATATAAACATATATATATATATATATATAACAAAAATAGGAAAATAATGGGCAAAATCCGCAAAAAGTGGACTCGAGCAGAAAATAGGATAGGTAACCCGAGCGTTACGTATTTCTGCTGGTTGGCTACATCAAGCCCGAAATGAATGCACATATGCAACTACAAAAGTAGATACACATGCCCACACATCCGGATACGGGTGTAACCTGAGGAAACGAAGATGGAGAGGAAAAAAAAGACACACGAAGTCCACAACAAGAGCCAACCTACACATTGTAGTATAAAATGGCTAGAAGACCTTGAATTTTCAAGGCGACAAATAACCACAACCACGCGGCCGGTTATAGCCACTTGCTGTGGTACTTCAAGCCCAAAGGATCTACATAGAGAAAATTATCATGCGGACAAAGGTATATAACAAAAATAGGAAAATAATGGGCAAAATCCGCAAAAAGTGGACTCGAGCAGAAAATAGGATAGGTAACCCGAGCGATACGTATTTCTGCTGGTTGGCTTCATCAGGCCCGAAATGTATCCGGATGTGTGGGCATGTGTATCTACTTTTGTAGTTGCATATGTGCATTCATTTCGGGCCTGATGAAGCCAACCAACAGAAATACGTATCGCTCGGGTTACCTATCCTATTTTCTGCTCGAGTCCACTTTTTGCGGATTTTGCCCATTATTTTCCTATTTTTGTTATATACCTTTGTCCGCATGATAATTTTCTCTCTCTATATATACGAGTATATATCATACAGGAACTGAGGCCTTTTTTTAGAATTCATTTTCAGCAGATTTTGTTATGATTTGTTGAAATTTAAGGCACGTATTGCCGGAAATGTACATAAACTTGAATAAGAACAATGTGTCCATAGAACCTAAATTCTCAAACAATAAAAAAATTAACGGATTTAAATTCGGTAATCTAAATGGCCATAATTTGTGGTTTTAATAAAGCGTTTTTATAATTCATCTCATTTAAGCAATCGGCTATAGAATATCGATATCATAGAATGTGTCAAAATAAAAACTATTACACACAAAATTGATTTCAGTAACATTTGTCACTTGCGAACATCGTCATTTAAACACATAACCATTAAAAACACCAAAAATTATGATAAAACAAACATAAAAACATAACATTAAAATATGACAATATTAAAATACGAGAGAAATTCATGAATCTCCTTCATTTATTCCATTTTAAGACAAATACTGACAGAACATAGAAATAAAAAAAAAATATCATGTAAAAAGCAGTCACGAACATAATCATTAAGAAATTAAATGCATAACTAAATAATTTCTTATTGACATATGTTCATGTCTCAAATGTATTGGTTAACAGAATAATACATTTTTTTAATACTCCACTTTCGCTTTGAGCACACTATGGTTCATATTTTTTAAATTATCAGGAAGTTTGTTGTACACCTTTATGGTCATATATTTAGGACTGCTTTCGGTACCTGCCAAATTTGGGTAAAATATTTTAACGTTTTTTTTAAAATCGCCCCGATCAGAAAAATTACAATGGCAGATGCCAATGCGTTAACGATCGACGGGAATCAGACCCAGCCTCCTTTGCAAGATCTTCTCTTTCCATTCGTTTGTTCTAAGTCTCATAACGGGAAAATATACAGGGAAATGTCCGTAGCTTCGCCACCACTGGATCGCTTTTCAAAAACCACAAATTTTTTTCGTCATTGACATAGTAGTAAGCTTGTGTCAAAATAGAAAAGAGAATAGAAGACATAATATCTCATCTTCGAAATTTATGGGTGGGAAGTAAAAAAAAATGTGTTTACATAAACTGGTGGACAGTTGCTTTGCAAAATGAAAATTTTACCCAAATTCAAATCTCGATATTTTCGGAACGGAAAGATATATCAAGTTGCGGTATTCGGGGGGTTCTTGAATAACTCCTTGAGAACACGTACTGGGCTTGATCGAGTTATTTCTTTCATTCATTGTTTTATGTAGCAAAGTTTGGGGATATGTCAGATTCGCAATTATTGATCAATTTTTATATACATCTTTTTCAAATGATCAAATTTTTAACTTCCCGCAATAAATGTCTCCATGCGAATAGGACGTTTCTCAGGTTCCATCCTAACTACCTACATCTCAAACATGCAATTGCTAAGTAATAATAATAATGATTGTAGACTTGACAGTACAATTTGATTTTCTCGACCAACGTTTAATTATTAAGAAAACTCACTACAAAAACGGAGGAAATTACGCGGAAACAGATCGCAAATTACGTACAATTTTCGGTCGCCATAATGCATCAAATGAGTCGACAGTTCGCCATGTAATCATAAAATTTGAGACAAAATTTACGTTGCTGAATGTGAAGACCACTGTTCGCCGCTGTTCTGGTCGTTCCTTCGAAAATATAGTAGCAGTGAGGGAAAGTGTGGCCGAGAATCCAGGCACTTCTATTCGGCATCGTGGCCAAGAATTGAACTTTACCAGACCCACTCTGCAACGAATTTTGACAAAAGATCTGTGCTTGCATGCGTACAAGGTTGAACTCACGCAAGAACTCAAGCCAACGGACCATGAGCAGCGCCGTGAATTCTTGGACGGAGCGCTGAAGCACCACCAAATTGATGCGGATTTCTCGATGAAAATCATTTTCTCTGATGAGGCATATTTTCATTTGAACGGGTACGTCAATAAGCAGAGCTGCCGAATTTGGAGTTCTGAAAACTCTCGTGTAATAATCGAACAACCAATGCATCCGCCGCGAGTTACCGTTTGGTGCTCATTGTGGAGTGGCTGAGTGATTGGACCGTATTTCTTCGAAAATGCAGCTGGAACTGCGATAACTCTTAATGGTATCATAAAACTGAGTTTTTGTGGGCCCAGTTGGATCGAATGAATGTGGAGGATATGTTCATCCAACAAGACGGTGCGACCTGCCACACAGCACGCGAAACAATGGTGTTACTGCGGACCAAGTTTTCAAACCGTTTGTCATCTCTCGGTTTGGCGATCAAAATTGGCCACCAAGATCGTGCGATCTAACGCCAATCGACTTCTTCCTCTGGAGCTATGTGAAGGAAAAGATGGATGCGAACAAGCCACAAACAGTTAAACGCTTTACAGAAGAGATACGGTGCGTTATCGACGAACTAGAGCCACAGTTGTGCGAAAACGTTATCCAGAATTTTAAGAAAAGACTCACCTTGTGCCAGAGGTTTCGTGGTGGCCATTTACTGGATACTCTAGTTCATATTTAATCGCAACTATTCCTCTTCATGTTCAAATATAAATACTCGCTAATTGGAAAAAATGTGTTTTCTTGAAAATCTTATTGAGACATCCTATATAAGATTATTGGACGAAAGTCGTTTAGTGAATGATGTAGCTTTAATTCATAATGTTGATCGGTACTCAATATAAAACGCCCTACTTGCATGGAGAAGTTAATAAAAAATACAAGGTCAGGCCGAAAGACATTTATTGCAGGAAGTAAGACGGAGGAGACCCCTTTCATCCAGAACCTTGAATGAGAACCTACGGCGGCACAGTGGAATAATAGCATCCAATCGTACTGTAAGAAGAACTTAAATTCTAATTTGTTAAGGTATTGTAAATGTTATAAAAAAATTGCTAGGTACTTTTTTAAAGTAGCATTTCTTCCAGAGCAAGACGTCGCGGCAAGTGTACCCGACTCTTGAACAATCATAGAGTCGCCAGGTACCATTGGGCACAGGAGAGGGTAAATTGGCATTAGCAGTGGCAAAATTGCATGCTTTCCGATGAGACATGCTTCAACCTACACCACTCTGATGGTGAGGCCCTTGATTGGAGGCCAGCTAGGAAACGATATGAGGAAGAAAACATGACTCCACAGGAAGCCTTTGGTGGAGCTGGCAGTACTCTTTAGGCTGGGGTTACGCACAATGGTAGAACCGATCTTGTTATATCAAGCAGAACAGCCATTGCTGCAGTTTATACGGACAACATTTTAAACAATATTATTGTACCTTTTGAATAAGATTTTGGGGAGGATTTTGTCTTCATCGATGATAAGGCCAGGCCGAACAGAGCTCGTACGGTTATCGACTGCCTGGCAGAAAATAATGTTACATTATTGCCTCAGCCATCAAAGTCTTAAAACCTAAACATAATTGAGCATGTGTGGCTAAAATTTTTATGCTGTCAAGACAAAATGCACTTCAAACAATTGAAGAGCTGTCTGAGGCCATTCAGGAAGAGTGTGAAAACGTATCCGGAGAATTTATTAATAACCTTCTGGAATGTATGTGACGAAGATGCCAGGCTGTGATCGATGTGCGAGATGGTCCTACTAGGTACTAGCAATATTGTTTAAAATAACTGTTGCTGTTTTGTAAAAAGTTCGTTTTTGTCAAAAATAAATAGTTTAGGTATTTAACTGGTCTTCAAATGTTATATATTGTTAATGTTAATCAATAAGTTCTTTGATATTGCATAAGCATATAATAGAGTCTATTGGCAAAGATCTCCAATGAAGACGCGTACGCCAATGCTGGAGATAAAAAATTCCAGATAAAAGATAAATAGCAGTGTTGGCCAGCACCATAGCATTTTGAAAAAAACTGTTTCAGTTACTAGCAGTTCTCACCAAACCAAAAAATGCTTTTGGTGTTAGGCCACTCGAATACACCTCTATAATGAGAGTAGTAACTTGGATTTGTCCTTTAAGCTGTTTAATTGCATAGTGAAATTTATAAATTCGGTTTAAATTACATAATGTCAAAGTAGCAAATTTTTACTGCACGCCACAGGAGGCAATAACGTTCCATGAATGCTTCAATATTTTCTCGGGTGCAAAAAATTCCACTTTATGCAACAGTATGAGAAAAAATACTCATTCTCAAGAGAAACCTCTTTTTTATGGATATATGTAACACTTTTTTAAAATTCGATAATTTGAGTTATATCCAACTTTGATAAAAAATGAGAAATTACTTTTTTCTGGATAGGCCAAAGATCTAAAAGATGCATAGAAAAATCTCCAAGATCAAACTTTGCTAAAAAAACCTGATGTTCTTTGCTGACCCTGTATAAGTGGACCAATAAAATATATCGGTAAAACTCTGTACGTGTTCTCAAAAAGTTGGTCAAGAGCTTCCCGAATACCGCAACACGATATCTCTTTCCGTTCCGAAAATATCGAGATATGAATTTGGGTAAAATTTTCCATGTTGCAAAGCAGCTTATTTCTATTGATTTGTCCCACCTTTACGGTGTTATTAAAAGTAGGAACATGTAATATATTTTCTATTTTATGTCTGTAAAACTCCACACAACTTTATTACACATTGTATCTGTTTTTATTGCCTTTCAGTTTTTATTTTACCACTTTTAATTACTATAATTGCTACGACAAACATGATGCACTATAGTTTCTCAATATGCCCTGCCAGCACCGGTCTCCTAGTCCAGATCGATTTTTCAGCTACTATTACGATGAATTTTATTCCAGAAACTCTTTAAGGAAAAACTTGATAGAGCTTAGTTGTAGCTCTTGAGTAAATATGACCAAAAACCGATAAGAAACTCTTCAGAAATCACTATCAACCTTTTTTTGTTTTTCACTTCCAACGTATAAGGCATACAACTTCAGTTGTCGTTTATTCTCGCTAGTTTTGTTTGTGACATAATCGCTGACTTCAATTCTGAAGATAGCCAACCTAATGCTATATTCCCGCATCCAAAAAGTTATCCAAGATAAAACGAGATACCCTAGCGTCATCTATTAGAATTTTTCACGTCTGTTTTCCTTTTTACTATTGCTTGGACACAGAAGTACCACGTTTTCTTATTAAACATTTAGTCTGATTTGAACGAATTTAGAAGACATGTGTTTTGCTAGACGTCCTAATATTTGACTTTTACAAAAAACCCGGGTTCAAGGGTTCAAGAAGGGGACAACTACCCCCACGTAAACGTTAATTAATTAGAACAAACAATCAATAATCAAAAATAAACTCAAACATTACTTATTAATTTAAATGTTATGAAGCTTGTTGTCAAAAATAATCTGACACTGGCATAATATCCTATATTTATCCCAATTAGATGCCTACTAGATCTTAACACTTTATGTAATGAGAAAATTTCTTGGAAGCCATCTATGCGAGATGGCATGTTTTTATAAGAGACATAAAGGGCAGTAAATAATAGAATCTTTTAAATAAATAAAATCAGAGCCGTTGGGAGAGTTGCGAAATGATTCTGCTACAATTTATGTAGGGTGGAGCTAGTTTTCATTCAATTTCATTCAAATCGGACTATGGATTACCAAAATTAGCACTTCTGCATAGAGGTAAATCATGTCCAATCGACTTATTTTGAATACAAAATACCTGGTACTTTTATGCCCACGGAATATTGAGAGTATATACTTTGGAGAGGTTAGTATCTCACAGATGGCGCTGTAACCACTTAAATGCCGAGCACAGTTGACTACAGCCAGAATACGTTAATCAATGCTTCAACACCTGTTCCTAGAAGCAAAGGAACACTTTGCGGTTTCAAATTACCAGAAGCTATTTCTGTCTACTGGCGTGGAAAATAAAAAGAAAACAGTTCTAGAGCAAATAAGTAATTAAAGTCTGTGATTTCCAATAAATTTCACCTAACTTTCTAAGAATGCACGTCCAGCATCTTGTTCCAGATACCATATTGCATCAATTTTGTTCAAAAGACACACACAATTTCTAATCTACCAGAGCAGGGTCTATAACAGTGGTCGCCAACCTTTTCAGTGTGTTGAGCTACTTTGACAATTTTGGAATAAACAGTCCTAGTTGTAAGCAATGTAAGCCAACTTAAATGAAATTATACACAGTTGTATGCGACATAAATGTGTTTATTTAACTAATACTAACACATACTAATAAATAAACATAAATAAACTAATAACTAATATTCACTACATAACTACATCAATTTCTACCAATCGTAGGTGTTCGAAAAATAAACAAAATTTTTCGTCAGCTACAATGGCATGTAACATACGATTTAATAAAGGTAACTAAAAATAAAAAAGCAACGCACTATTTTAAACAAAAACATGTCCAGATAAAAAATGCGAGTTCAATGAGAAGCCTGACACTCAGACTCACGGACATTTTTTTTAATGTTTGGAGTATAATTTGAAAGCGCCATTCGGATACAATTATCCAAATAATGTTCATCTGTAAGTAGATTACGGTACTTGTTTTTAATAAACTAAATATTTGAAAAAGAAAATTCACACAAATTTAGCTAAATAACGCTTTCACTTTCAAGGCAACATGACATAAAACTGAATATTTAACTTTACCTACTGAATGCATTTTGTATTTGAGACTAATGATTTTAGAGCTAAATCATTTTGAAACGCAACCATTTCAACATTTCTTGCAGCGATGTCTTCGCTAAAATTCTGCGTAACAGAAGTTGCAAACTGTTGGATATCAATTTCCATGAAGGGTGAAACAACAAATCCTTCAAGTTAGGGACTATTTCTACATGATATTTACTGTCAAATGGTTTTAACAGACTTTGAGATATCTCTTCTGAAATAACAGGAAAATGCCTGGTATCGCCATCGATTGAGTTTTGTTATCAAAACTCAAGCTTTTTGATAAACTCTTTTATATCAGAAATCATTTCAGCTAGTTCTTCGTCTCTCCCCTGAAGTTGCAAATTAAGTTCATTCAATTTTTCTGTAATATCCACAAGAAAACCAAAACCTTTAAGCTAGATTGAATTTTCCAGTTCCGGAATCGGTTCAAAACTGAACTATGGCCGATATGATATCATTAAAACCTTTCCGCACTCGTCCTCTATTTAACCATCGGATTTCAGAGTTAACACGTATTGACAGTCAATTTCATCGGGCAAGGTTTTGAATAATCTTCTTTGTAGCGCTTGAGCTCTAATCTTGTTCACAATTTTTACTACCAATTTCATAACGTTGCTAAGTTTTAGAAAATGTCGACACAATGCTCGCTGATGGATAATGCAGTGTTAACAGAGAAATTGCGGAAAACTTTCATCTTCATGACATAACCCGACGAGACCCTTATCACTACCCACCATAGCTGGAGCGCCATCGGTTGTCAAGCCTACCATTTTCGATATTGCAATTTTCTCAGAAGAAATATTTTTAAAAGAAGAAAACAAGTCCTGCCCAGAAGTCTGTCCTTTTAGTGGAATAAACTTCAAAAGGTCTTATTTAATTCTAAAATTACTAAAAACCATACTGACGAACACGGCCATCTGAGAGGTGTCAACGACACCTGCGGATTCATCCAGCTGCAGTGAAAAATTAGCACAGCTATCGAAGTAATTTCTTAACTGTAAAACTATATCATTGCTCATTACTTCTACTCGTCTCATCACTGTATTGGCAGAAAGTTGCATAGATTTTACAGCAGACACTATCTCGTCTTTATTTCTAAATAATGAATGAATTATCTGGGACACCCGGTATGATGTTTCAGTTGTACCCTTACTTTTGTCGATTGCTTTTAAAAATATTGCCTGTTGTCCAATTAACTGATTTGTTAATTGTTTCAGTTTCTTCGTTCTGCTTGCAGAATCATTTTTTAAAATTCGAATGTGCAGTTTTATAGTGCCTCTCGATATTCCCTTTTTCAGTAACGGAAACAGATGTATTACATAACAAACATACATTTAAAGAAATATTATTTTTCCCATCCCGAATAGAAACCGTATGTCTTTATCTTCTTACTACTGCTCATAATGTTTTTAATTGCAGGCCAACTCTAACCCAACCGCTGGACTTTATGCCAACCAGTTTTAAACTGAGCGCACTGTCACTGCGCCTTGCGCATTTATTCCGTTCAGAGTAATCGAGATCGTTCTCGAACAGATCGCTCACCGCAGTGTTGCCGCTGCTTGAGTTTATTATGAGAATTTACAAAATCTACCGAAGCTTATATGATTTTTATACCTTTTAAAAATATGTTGTGAGCCACCAGAATTGCTTTTGCGAGCTACCGGTGCACTGGTCTATAACAACAAGGAAATAGGTAATTTTTTCGTACGTATCCATATCTTTAGATTATTGATTCCTAATGATAAGTTCAAATTGGCCTCATGATGAGGCTGGAACATTTGATCCATCGAATTTACGAGGGCGGTCCGATAAGTACTTGGCTTACAGAAGAAAAATCAAAAGTTTGGAAAAGTGTCAACGTATTTCTCAACATAGCCTCCTTTCAGCTCGATATACTTGACTCAGCGATGCTCCAACTTCTTTAACCCGTCTGAAAAATACGTTTTCTGGAGGTCTGTAAAGTAGGCCTCCATGGCGGCGATATCCTCCTCATTCGACTCAAATGTCTGCCCGGTGAGTGAGTTTTTCAAGTTTGGAATCAAAAAGAAATCGCACGGGGCAAAATCCGGAGAATAAGATGGATGAGCCTGCAGTTTGTAGCGTAATTCGACCAATTTGGCCGTCGTGACGGCGGAGGTGTAAGCAGGTCCGTTGCCATGGTGAAAGAGCACTTTTTTCTTCACCTTCAATCGGCGGTCTGCCAATACGAGATCGTGGATTTTTGTCACGATATCCTCCGTGGTAGTCGTTTTCGGGGCACCTGGCCGTGGCTCATCAAAAACCGACGTGCGACCATTTCGAAACTCGTTAAACCAATTTTTGAAGTTCACCATCGAAGGATTGTACATAGCATCATCCAACCGTCATTTGTGAGTAGAAACATCTTTCAACTTATAATTTTCGTAGTTGACATTTAAGACTCGCAATACTACTGACAATCCTGAGGTTAGCTGAAAGTTTGTTATATATTCTGATGGAGATGTATTCCGCATGGGTATCACGTATCTTGAAAAGTAACATTATGCCGATTTTTTTGACATTATGCTGTTTTTTTTTTGACATTATGTAGGTTATTCTACAAGATGTTAACTTAGCACTTAGTTGTACGTGTTGCCTAAACGTCATGACATGAGGCTTGTTATCAGTCTTTGGCTTAGATGCGATGTAAAATCTGCTTCTGAGATGGCATTACTGTAGGTCTAAACTGTAAGTTGTATGTGTTGATGATAATTACATTGGGTTCTTGTGTCAAATACTTAATTGAAATTCAAAGTTAGAAATTAGTTGCGTATCCACTTTTTCTTATCCATTCTGGAAATTACATATACAAATTTGCTGAATTTAAAAAATCAGAGAGATAAGAAATAATTATATTCACTGTACACTGTCGAATTACAAGCCATATACATTCAGTAATTACACACAACGCGGGCGCGGTGATGATTTCCCGTAATCTTCCTCAGTTTTTCGTAATTTATGACTTTGAACATAACCTCTCAAGCAAAGCATATAAATAACCTGTCATATTCGGCATATTCAGTAATGATTTTCTCACACAGCAAATGTCACTGATTTTATACACATGCAGACCAATCATCCAGATGCGATCTTGCTATTCAACCAACTTTCTTCTCAGAGATAAAAACTACAGACGATCACTCAGCGTCACAAAACTATGCAACCAATAATGCGTAGTTTAGTTGAGTGATTCCTCCATAGATAGACGTTCACAACGATCCTAGTGAGCAAACGTGGAATGACTGTTTGCCCCATAAAAACTACCTAGTCTGCAAGTTGACATCTTATAGGTTTTTTTGACGTTTTATAGGTTTTTACATGATACCCGTGCTGGTGACTTTGTGTGTGTGTGTTTTAGAATACTTAGTCTCTCACCTGCCCTTGTATTACAATGTGTGTTGATGTTTTTGTTCTGTATACATTTTGTTTTGTTTGTATATATGTGTGAAAAGGGAGTTATGATGTTTTTACTTCAGAAGATCTCTCTGCAGGGTTCTCTTCTAAGAATGTTGAATATCAATCTGATTATTCTCTTCTGTTGAACAAATGCTCTAGAAATTGAAGTTGATTGCCCCCAAATTATGATGTTTCTTGGTAAATGTGAGTGGACAAGAGCGTATTATATTCACCTAGTAAAGCTGACGCTGATAAGCAAAACTTGAGCTTAAGAATCGCATAATAATATTGGTTCAACTTTCTACCAACTGAGCTTTGCATCCATGTCTATTCCCAAGAATGTCGTAGTTTTAGATGTCTCATGACTTACTAAAATAGGGGCGTTTGTATAAAAATGTACAACATCTGACTTTTCGGGGTTTAAAATCAAATGACCACCTTTCAATTTCACATTTAACTTCATTTATTTTTGCAATAATGTCATTGCGTGTAGTTCCACTGACAAAAACTAACGTATCATCCGTATAATTTGTTACAAATCCAGAGAGATGCAAATCACTTACATATAGAATGAATACAAGGGGTGCTAAAACTGAGCCATGCGCCGCGCCAATGTCGGTACTGTACGTTGCGGAGGTAATTCTAATACTTTTGTTTTGAATTTCTTGTCAGACAGGAAAGACACTACGAAATCTCTTAAACCTAAATAAAATAATTTTTCCTCGAGAAGTCCAAAGTCAATTGTATCGAATGCTTTCGATAGGTCAAAAAAGATGCCCGCGATACATTTATTCATATCGAGCTGTTCATGAATCTGACATACAAACTCATAAGTAGCTGTCTCTATTGAATGCAGTTTCCTAAGTCGATGCTGAGAGCTCAGTATGATGTTGAATTATTCAGCATATCTCAAAATTCTTGAAAAAATCGCTCTTTCGATTATTTATTATTTACTTATCGTATGTGTGTATTCGTATGTGAAAAATTAAGTAATAGAAATAGTTTGTTCATACCATACGAATTTTTGACTTTCGCTCATTATATTTGAAGAAATATCAGGGTAGTTTAAGCATTATCGTCTTAATTTCTATCAATCAAAAACGCGCAATTTTGAGTTACAAATGGTTTCTAGATGGAAAAATTGTATGACAGCACCTGTCAGCTGTTTATTCGAGTTTACCCGCTGCAAAAATTGACAGCTGTTGTCACCAAAAATTACAATACCTTTGATAACAAGTAATTATGGTCTTCTAGGACACCAGAAAACCACGCTAAGCAATTTTTCTGATTTTATTGTCAATAAATTTTATAATTTTTTTTTAAACTGTTACTCAGCTTATGTTGAGAAAAGTTACCGTACAATACCGTTAAAACCCATACGTCGATATGGAAACAGCTTACGGAATTTTCTAGGGCAAAGAAATACGAGCTTCTGAAAACTACTAAGCTTAGAGCAACTAAACCCAATCATGAAAGAGTGGACGTGGAATATGAAGAAAGAAAACGGTGACAATTACAAAAAACTAGTTGTGAAGACAATGTGGAATACCGATGTATTTTATGAAGTGGAAAATAATTTTTGATCCAGTTAAAAGTATTAAGTCTAGTAAGGAAGCTCGTAATTCGAAACGAAGCAATTTGCAGGTACCTTAATAGGTAGTATGTTTTGTAAGCTATGTGTATGCAGAATAACCTGTTACTCATGAAATAGTCTTGTCAAATACCATTCGGGGACCTAATTTTTTTCCTGTGAAAAAAATCGAAAAACCCCAATGCAAAGCAATATTTTTTTAACAAAAAACATACGTGCAGGTGCAAAAAACCGAGTCAAATACGATGATTTTTGTTTCCACCAGCACTAACGCTTCTTGTTAAAATATTGCTTAGCAACGTGCTTTTTCGATTTTTTTCGGAAAAATTAGATGCCCTTATGATATTACTTATGAAAATATCATTACGTTTACTTTTATCCTTAAGTTGATCGTGATCTGTTGACTATACGACAAACTTTTGATGAAGCAAAATGAAGAGTTTGGTTCCGTACAAAATTGATCCTATTATTTTTTTCATAGAATCTTTCGCGTTTGTCAAAATGGCGGTCTTATCGTGACGCCGATTTGAAGCAATAATCCAACGATGGCACCAAAACAAAATCACTGTTGAATTACAAAATCTCCCTATTTCTTGGCCTAATATCAGGCGCATAATTTCACTATGGATGGGCCAATACTATGTTGGGCTCTATTTTATAGAGCGTACCGACAATTTTACGATCAAATAGGTGCAGCACTATCGTATCAAAATATAAATTATTCAAAGTGGTTCATTCATTTCGTCTCGATTACGATAATGACCTGTTACACAAGCTATACAGGGAAAACTAAGTGAAAATGGAAATGAAGACTTCCATTGATGATTAGAAGTATGTATTATAATGCTATCTAGGGATGCACTTCTTGACTTGCAATCTAGTCTAGGCCAGGTATTATATGTTAGCAACGTATATCAAGTAGCTTCTACGTCAAGTACTTGAGAATTCGAGTAGTCTTGATATTAGTTGATATTACTTCCTATGCCAACTGGCGAGGAAGTGTTGCAATCGCGAATAATTGAGATATTATGTTTTTTGGATGTTATATGACATGTACATAAAAAAAACCATCGCATTCATTTCAGTCGGTGTGTCTGATGGTCTGTCCGTTAATTTTATAACCGTCTATAACTTGACTAGTATCGCTCGTATTTTGAGGAAATCTTTAAAGGTTACTACTTTGACAACGATGGAAAAGCTTTGTAGTTTTTGAAATACGGTCTACTGGGGGTGGAGCTAGCGGCAAAAACACGCAAAAAATCGCTTAAATTTCGTTTTTTTGAACTGATCATTTTCGGAAATTTTTGTAGGGGTTGAAACTTGGGGGTTGGAGGTTGTAAATGTAACTTCTTTAGTGTTAGTCATACACGTTCGATCACTAAGAAGCTTCTGATCTCGGTAACAACGGGACAATTATACGATAAAAGTCGTGAGTCCAATTTAACGTTCTGCGATGCTTTTATAAGTGAAGACTTAACTGATTTTATATGTACATATATATTTTTCTGAATTTTATGATCCTTAAATGTACCACCCAGTTCGCCTAACCTTTAATTTGTGTTACTCCTTCTATGAGCAACATAAATGAGAAACACCGATTTGTGTGGTGCAGGTATCTTTAAGCAATAGAAAACGAAGTTCGAATATCATCGCGAGTTTGACACTTACATCGTTTAGGTAGCCGTAGATTTTGGCGGCAAAGATAAACATAGTGTTACAACGTTTCAGAGGTTCCTGCTCATATTCAAACATTGTTTGAAGGGGATTGTTGCATATTTCTTGCCAGCGAAAGACTTTTAACTATTAAGAAGCTGATGCTCTCAGTGATACTTTGCACCTGTTAGATATAATAAGTCACACATATTTTTCCTACATCTGCCATGGAAAAAGAAATATTATAAATTTGCATAACATGCTGGGGTCAAAGGTTCATTGTACCTAAGTACCTAATTACGATTCATTGTCGCCTTTAAAACGATTTGAGTACCCCTCTTATTTGAAACCTCCAACGAACGCGTAGGAAGGTCAATTTACTTGACGCCATTTTTGTAATATAATTAGAAGTAGAGTATAAATACACAAGTAAAATACTTTGTGATGAATTACAGTGAAAATAATACATATTGAACAAAACAGTTTGTCATCGTAAATTCAAATGGAAAAAAATTCTCCAGCTCTTACAAAAACAAACGAAAAATTCTTAATTAGCTTTTCATTCGCTAACCACGAGTTGAGACACATGAGGATCTTAACGGATTTATCGCTTAATCTGTTCCGGGGTTCCGTAATGGTCAGTGCAACTCTAGAAAATTTTCTTTCAATGGACGCTGATGTTACAAGTGTCGATGAAAAATCTCTGGCCATTAAAACTAGATCTGGGAATACATTTTCATGCCTTTTCCACCACTCGTCCATTAAAATATAAAATACGATTCATCGTTGAACAAATAAATATCAATACAGGCCTTTATTAGAACAAAAATGTAATTTATCATCAAGAATCCAGTAAGTAGTTTGAACATGCTTGAAACAAAAAACAATAATAAAAAAATCAAGTCAAGCATTAGCGTTTCAGGTAATTTTATTTTCAAGTTAGGTCAAATAGCTTCGAAAAATATAAAGCTACTTGACTTGATGAATCACTAATCCCATCATAGACACTTTTGAATATAACTTGATGTTTTCGCATTTTTCTGTATCCTAAATCCTAGTCTGTGTCTCTGTTCCAAATCCTGACAGATAATAACGAAATACGTACATACGAGTATATGTACGCAGAGCAGCATATGTATTATTTATTATATTCATATCATTTTTATATTCCAAAACCGTTGGCGAAATTACTTTTCTTTTGGTGCATAGTGATTATGCTGTCTTCAAATCCCGCAGTCTGCTTCATACGTTGGCTTGCATTACTGCTAGTCCAAAGATTTTCCGCACCACTTATTTATCTGCAGTGGCGTTAATGTGGGTTGAAAAAGAAAGATATTCTAATGTATTGAAGCAGTTGTGAAGCCAAAACATAAATGTCTGAATCCCACCAACGTTATAAACAAGACCAACCGATTGAGAACTGGCTAATGTCAGCAGAACTGGTAAATGACTCTTCTGTTATACAGGGTAGGGTGTCTGCGAAAGGTTGGGAAACCCCGAAACTGGAGATACTACAGGCCAAAATATGTGAATTGACCTAAACATACCTCAGTCCTAAAGTTGATAGTTTGCCACAATTTTATTTTCTATTTTTCCTTATTGCTTGAGAAGTATTCCAGGGTTTGGCGTAAAACTCAGTATAGGGAGGTTTTCTTGTTTGAGTAACAAGAATCCGTTATTTTTTGTGGCCAAACTTCTCACTTACAGCACTATTTCGGTAAATAATTTATCATAACTTTTTTGTGCTACCATGTATACTGACCAAAAAATCTTTTTTCTCGTATTTCTTCAACAAAAAAAGTTTACTTGTTAGAAGTCTCTAAAGCTGATAGTTTTCGAGATACTTGTTCTTAAATGTTCCATACATTATTTGTACCATGATGATAAAACATTGTTATAACATAATAATCAAGTTGCTTTGGATAATATCTGAGTAGCGTTGCTATGGTTTCTAATGTTTGTCATAATATTGCTTTAAACTTCATGAATAATTTTAATTTGACAATAAGTTGTTAAGCATCATGTAGTATACGTTTGATGAATAGTCTGATATGCATTTAATGTACGGATTGCCAAGGCTTTAAAAGCACGAAGATTGTATGTTTCCAAATGTACGGTAAATACCATTTCTCAAGAGCTACTGCTCCATCCATACCACCTGCAAAAAGTACATGGTTTAAGCGCTTATGATGAACCCGCAAGCGTAGAATTTTGTACGTAGCTCTTGAGGAAGTTTAACCACGACAGTGGTTTTACTTCGTTAATATTATTTTCAGACGAAGCAGGATTCGGAAGGGATGGGCCCATTAAGTCGCATAATCTTCAATTTATGCAGACGAAAATCCTCATGCAATAATACAAACCCGCCACAACGTACAATTTCAAATTAATTCATGGGCAGGAATAATTGGACAATATATAATAGGACCCGTTGAGTTACCACCTAGACTAAGTGGCCAAAGTTATTTACAATTTCTTGAAGAATAATTACCCACCCTGCTGGAAGATCTTCCATTACAAACACGCATGAATATGTGGTTTATGCATGACGGGGCTCCACCTCATTTTAGTATATTAGTTAGAGAACAGCTAAATAGAGTTTATACAGACCAGTGGATAGGCCGATCAGGACATGGATCGTGGACGGCTAGATCACCAGATTTAAGTCCTATGGATTTCTTCTTCTGGGGTGATCCAAAACGACGAGCTTACCATACGCCAGTTGAAACTGTAGATGATCTTCGACAAAGAATTTTCCACCATAGCCAGGAAATGAAAAATAACATCCAAATGCTTTGGAGAGTGCAGCAAGGATTAGTTCGTCGAGCTCGGTGTATTGGGCAAGGTGGTGCTCATTTTGAACAATTTTTGTACTTATTATTTTCTTTAAAAGTTTTGTTGCCAGCCTCATTTGTTATTGTTGAAAATCATAGCAACGCTACTCAGATATTATCCAAAACAACTTGATTATTATGTTATAAAAATGATTATCATATTGGTACAAATAATGCATTGGAACTTTTAAAAACAAATATCACGAAAACTATTAGCTTTACACACTTCTAACAATTAATCTTTTTTTGTTGTTTAAATACGAGAAAATAAGATTTTTCAGTCAGTTGTTGTATACAGGGTAGCACAAAAAATTTATGATCAATTATTTACCGAAATAGTGCTGTAAGTGAGAAGTTTGGCCCTAAAAAATAACGGATTCTTGTTTCTCGTACTAGAAAACCTCCCCATATCGAGTTTTATGCCAAAATCTGAAATAGTTCTCAAGCAACAAGGAAAAATAGAAAATAAAATTGTAACTTGTATCTCGCAAACTATCAACTTTTGGACTGAGATATGTTTAGGTCAATTCACATAGTTTGATCTGTAGAATCTCCAGTTTCGAGATTTCCCAACCTTTCGCAAACACCCTGTATACAAGGGCCATTTTTAAAATGACAACCGATGACGCATCGTGCCCGTGCATCATGTCAAGAAACGTCCATTCAACCTTGACACAATTGGTTAGTCTCTCGATAAAAATAACAGTATCTAATATTTATTTGCTATACAAAAGCTGTAAACCAATTATAATATAAATAGCGTCAACCAAACTTCTTGCACTAAAGCATAATATTTAAGTCTATTTTGAAAAAGTCATCGTTTGTATATCGTTCTAGATTTAGTAATATTCTATTTAATATTTATTTGAATGCAGTTTTACAATCTTTTTCATAATTGCTGGTGAATGGTTAAAAGGTATTAGATAATTGTAAAGAGGTCCTTTTTCAAATAAGGCTAATCCATGCTTAGGATACATATATGGTATACTCAGTGACATTAGAAGTGTTATACCCGGAAAAAATAGTATCTCCCACTTGTTTTTAGGCAACATAATGACTATATTTAAAGTATGCTGTGGCAACAATGTCAACGTTTTATCTTTGTTTTTGTTAAAATGTTCTCCCTTTATTTCGGTGAAGAAAGCAGTTTCTGAGAGCTAAGTAGTACAGATATTTTTAGTTATTACCCTTTCATTTACTAGTGTTAAGCATAACAAAATGACTCGAGTTCGAATTCGTCCAAATTATCACCATATTAGCGACTTTGACAGGGGTAGAATTATTGCCAATCGAGATGTTGGTTTGTCCTACCGCGAAATTGGCCGATGTGTTACTTGACTGCAATGACGGTAATGCGCGTGTGTCGTGTGTGGATAGAAGAAAGTAGAGGAACACGAAGAAGGCCAAATGGTCCGCAAAGGCGTACCATAAAGCATCAAGATAGGCGCTTCAGACAACTAGCTCAACGAGACCGTTTTGCTTCTACGAGTCAGATCGCTGACCACTGTGTTGGAGAAGACCTGTTACTATGCGTACACTCTCTCTGACTGTGGACGACTGTCGTCAACGTTTGAACTGAATGGCATAATATCATCTTCAGCGATGAATCGCGATTCTGTCTCGGAACGCATGACGGCTGTAGAAGGGTAAGACGCCACTGTGAAGAACGGCGTGATATTGGATTTGCTGTTGAGATGCACGTAGACAGGATTTAAATCCCATCAAACATGTGTGGGATATGATTGGGAGGAGACTGCAACAGCTAATCCACGAAGTTCGAGTTACAGGAGTGTATTCAGCTGCGGGGTCGCCCTATCACATGATTATTTTTTTCTCTTATTACTTGTCAATAATATATATAATATATATAATATATAATGAGAATATTATCGGTTCATTCTTGATGTAAGACTATCTCATTGCAAAAAAATTAAGTTGAGGAAATTATTTTTTCTGGGTGTAACACTTCTAATGTATATGTATACTTAAAAACTCTAGTATGGCTACTTGTAGGCTCAGTAACTGTGAACAATTGCTTATTTTTAATTAGATATATGAGGGACTGTTGAACAAACACTCAAAAATACTCTGAAAATACCGAATTGCTTGAATTTTCATTTAACCTCAAACCCAAAATATTTTTCAATGTTCTCTTGTGTATTACAAACATTTCATCAAAGTCGCTTCAGTTATCAAATAACATAATTCCATATTTTAAATTTGAGTGATACACAACTTTCAAAGTTTGTCTATCCAAATATTTAGCAATAACTCTTATAGGATAACATACCTTACTCTTAAATAACTCTTATGGTTCTCCCACTTGAGGTAACCAGCTAATTCAAGACCGAGAAATCGAGTATTTTCAGACACTGTAATTGTTGTACCATTAAGACAAATTGAATTTAGAAAATTTGCATTACAGTGAGTTGTTCGAAAAAACTTAGCACAAGTCTTAATTTTATTAAGAATCAGCCTGATATTAAAAAAACAGGTTTGTACATTGTCCATATTATATGCCCCCTCATCACATGCATTCTCAAGATCTGTAGCAGTTGTGAAAAGATTTGTGTCATCGGCATACTTTGTGATTTTACTTACATCAGGTTTGATTACAGGTATGAATGTCATTTAAAAAAGTTACAAACAATGTGAGACCTAATGTACTGTCCTGAGGCACTCCTGTTTTAACATTAAGCTCATTCGAAATAGATGTTCTATCCAAGAAAGTGCTAGTACACTCTTCTTGTTGTTCAAATGTACTACAGGGTGCCGCAGAGAGGATGGACGGTTTTAAAAAAATTATAAAATAGTTAATTTTCACTCGAAAACAAATTTATTGATGGAATCAGGTTCACAAGGAGATAGTCAAGTGTGGAAAATCACATCAGGCCGAAATCGTTGATGCAGTGCTGGAGGCGTTTTTGGAAGGTCGCGTAGACTCTCTCCAACATCGCTCTCTCAACTTGGGCGTCTTCCACGCGAATTTCGCCCTTCAATTCGTCCAGAGTTCGGGGCTTGTTCGCGTATACTCTAGCCTTGAGGTGTCCCCATAAGAAAAATCGCATATGGATAAATCTGGGGACCGAGGAGGCAATGAACATCGCCAAACCTGGAAATAAGGCGACCAGGGAAGAGAGGGCGAATAACGTCCATGGATGCTCGGGCAGTGTGGGCGGTCGCCCCATCCTGCTGCAACCATACACGTCGGATTGGAACACGTCGCCATGGTAATTCAGGGAGAAAGAAGTTGATGATCATGTCGACGTAGCACTCTGAGTTCACGGTAACATCACGACCATTACCGTCTTCGAAGAAGTAAGGGCCAATGATGCAAGTTTGCGATACAGCGCACCAAACCGTTACTTTTGGGCTGTGCAGCGGTCTTTCGTGTAACTGTTGCGTATTTTCATTAGAGTAATAATGACAATTCTGCTGGTTAACCATGCTGTTTAGGTGAAAGTGGGCTTCGTCATAAACAAAATGAGGTTCTCATTTTGATCGATGAGTGCTTCCATCTCACGTGCGAAGTTCATTCGTTGTGCATAATCTCCGGGCTGTAACTGTTGCACAATGGCCAATTTGTAGGGGTGAAAGCGGAGAACCATATGCAAAATTCGCCTACCCGAACGATCACTAAGGCGAAGTGCAGCAGCATGTTTCCGGGCAGATCGAGTCGGACTTCGAAGAAAGACCTGTCGAACGCGTTCATCATTTTCAGGAGTTCGAACTGTTCGCGGCGCTCCTCTTGGTCTTCTGTTGATCAGTTCACCACTCCTGCGAAGTGATTCAACCCAACGAAGGATGGTGTTTCGAGAGGGAATAGCTCTATTCCAATGAATGTTGAAGTGGCGACGAAACTCACGCTGTACGACGATGACTGACTCATTATTTCGGACGAAACAATCATATGCGAAAACGCGGTGCTCCACCGTCCAAGGCTCCATAACGACAACTGGTAAAATAATGCTAGGACCTCACGAGTCAAACGGCACCTTCCCCACCTCTCTCGTAGACGGAGGCGGAGAGTACTACCCATCCCAAAAACGTCCGTCCTCTCTGCCGCACCCTGTATAATATTCTAGATAAACTCAAAAGCAGCTGTAAGAGTTGATTTACCTCTAATACTCGTATATCCATATTGAGTTTCATTTAGAGTTGAAACATTTAATATTTTTGAAAACATTGATAAGAAACTTATGTGTTTGAAACTATCAAAAGATGACATAGCCTTCATTCTTGTATAATGTTTTTAATTGATCAAGATAAATACCATATTTCAATGAATTATTGATAATGAATACCAATGGATCAACAATGAAATCAATGCAACTTTTTGTGTTTATCCTGAATATCTCATCTTCACCACTACCCTTTTTTAACATTAGACGATTACAATTATTTCATCTATGGTGACAGGCCTGACAAGCATTGAAAATGGAATTCGTTTGAGAGTGCATTAATAAACGGTACTGTTGTTGCGAGTTGGGTTTACAATTGATTCCACTAAGAATGTGTTGAATTTATCTGCTGTCAGATACAAATTCCGATTCTATCTGTTGCTGAAAATTGCCTGACCCATTTATTAAATGTTATATCCGATATTTGTTTTGCCCTTATTATCAGACATCAGTATTTTGTAATCTCTTTTTTGCAAATCATCAGTTTCATGTTGTATTCTTCTCTTGTAAACTTACACATATGCTGCTCTTTATACCTAGAATCTACCAAGCTAACTGTACATCAAATATCTAATTCTTTCTTACAACCCCATTCCGTTTCACGTCTGTCAGTGTTGGTTGTGTGGTTTTACTGTTTTGTTTGTCTCCATGTCAGTCACTAAACCTGCCGATAATTATTCAAGTCAATCAAATCGATTACACTAAGAAAACGGATCTCAAAGTGAAGTACGCACGGTTGCCAACCAACAAGAATTCCACCAGACTTTAGGAGCGATAATCAAATTTTAGTGGGAAACTACCAGATCGGTTTTAGATATTTGAAAATTAATTATAGCGAATATACTGTTGTAGTTTCAGTTGTTTTTTGACTATTTAATAAACGGTTCATTCGCAATTAATTTTAGTAGTTTTGAAGGATACTAAAAATATTAATTGAACATAGCTTATCTTTAAGATACTAATAGCCAGGTTTATTATGTTTTAATCAAAATGTTTGATGACGGAGTTTTAAACCAATTTGTTCTAAACTGTTTAAAACATGTTTTAAACACTGTTTTTTGTCGTTTGTGAATTATTCAGCTCTTTTTTTATATTTTTTTAAGTATGAATATAATTGATTTTATTTTTCAAAACGAAACTAAAAGGTCTATAGCTTGAAACACATAGGTACTTAAAAATATACTTTATTTTTATTAATTAATCAAACATGAAACTAGGGAACTAATACTAATGAAAAAAAAATCTGTTTCTTAACGAACGAGTGAACCTAATAAACTGCATTGAACTCTAATACTAGTACACTGAAAGCAGCAGAATAATCATATAATATGACTTTGTATTTACTTGTATACTAACATTAAATAAGTTACTTAACAAATTTCTATAAAAGTATACAACCCATCTTATTTAACAAAAAATTAAAAAATCTTGAAATCCATATTTTTAAAATATAAAATCATGGAAAATGTACATAGAATGAATTTTTAGTTTTCACTACTTTTTACGGAACTCCAAGTGAAAAAGTCTACCTTTTTCACAATTCTCCAAGTTACTTAATTTTGAGGAAATCGGTTCGGTAGAAACATCATCATTGTCGGTATCAGAACTATTTGATATATGAATATTTTGTTTTTCTAACAATCAACTTCCTTGTTTAAGTTGTTTACAATTTTTAATATGCATGCGCATTCTAGCGACCAGTGGCACTATATCCATAGTGCAGGTTAAACATTTTGCTCTTTTATTTATTTTCGAGCCAGCTTTGGCATCAGTCTCCTTAAAATATTTCCACACGGGATCCTTTCTTATCCCTGTCATTGCCTTTCTTTTTTTTGTCGATCTTTAATGCCCAAAAAACAAAACTCGCTACGACTTCGCACATTTGACTGCTGGAGATCGCAACGCAACGCAAACGGTACTTCCCCGACGTCCGCTCGGTAGTTTCCCGATGCCCGCACAGGTATCACGTATTTTGAAAAGTGACATTATGCCGATTTTTTTTTGACAATATGCTGTTTTTTTTGACATTATGTAGGTTTTTTCTACAAGATGTTAACTTAGCATTTAGTTGTACGTGTTGCCTAAACGTCATGAGGCATATTATCAATCTTTGGCTCTGATGTGATGCAAAATCTGCTTCTGAGATGGCATTACTGGCGGTTTAACCTGTAAGTTGTATGTGTTGATGATAATTATATAGGTTCATGTCTCAAATACACTTAATTGAGATTCAAGGCTAGAAATTACTTGCGCATCCACTTTTCCTTATCCATTCTGGAAATTACATATACAAATTTGATGAATTTCAAAAATGAGAGAGATAGGGAATAATTATATTCACTGTAGACTGTCGAATTACAAGTCATATACATGCTAACAGTAATTACATACGACGCGGGCGCGGTGATCATTTACCGTAATTCTCCTCAGTTTTTCGTAATTTATGACTTCAGAAAGCACAACATAAAAATAAGCCGTCGGGCACAGCCAATAGATATACTTCATTGGCAGCATATTCAGTAATGATTTTCTCACACAGCATATATGACTGATTTTATACACATTCAGACCAATACACATAACCATCCAGATGCGATCTTGCTATTCAACCAACTTTCTTCTCAGAGATAACAACTACAGGCAAGGACCATTTGGCCTCACAAAACATAACCAACCAATAATGCGTGTAGTTTAGTTGAGTGATTCCTCCTTAGATAAGCGTTCACAACCATCCTAGTGAGCAAACGTGGAATGACTGTTTGTGCCCTAAAAACTACCTAGTCTGCAAGATGACATCTTATAGGTTCTTTTACGTTTTATAGGTTTTTTACATGATACCCACGCCGCTTTTAAATTAGAGATGTGCTGTGATAGAGCTGGATCAAAAATAGTGATAGCTCTTTCAAGAAACTTCACTAACGTTGCTAGATTATTTAGGCAATAGTTTTTTATTTTTCTTACTGTTTTAAACATGTATTAACAGTGTTTTAAACATATTTTTTAGGTAAATTTGAATGTTTAAAAAAAAACAGTTTTAACAAAAAAGAAAACATGATTTTTGTTTTTTTTCAACCCTAACTAATACTAAAAAAAATTTCAATTGAGATTATAATAAAACACAAAGTGAAAAAATTTTTATTTTTTATTCTAGAAAAATAGTAAACAGAGTAGATATAGATAAAATATTCCAACTAATTTAATAAATACTTTCCTTCAAAGCTTAAAAACGATTGAATCACATGCATCACGGTCGAGTGACAATTAAAAGAATATACTAATCGACTTGAAATTATTGTGGAATACCAAAGAAGTCAATTAATTATTCAAATTCATTAGCTTTGTAACATTCTGAGGTAGCTACAACCTCATCAGAAACATCATAGTCATAAGCTGTATAATCTCGCTGTAACCCGGTAACTGGAAACGAGATACAGGTATTAAATGTGCTTGTGGTTGTCAGTGCCAATCCAATGAACGCAATCCACCAGATTTCACAGGAGCCATTAAATTGAAAAACTCACTGCTAGGTGAGGACCTCAACCCACCAGATCTAGCGGGAAGATCACAAAGTTGGCAACCCTGAATGCACTATGCAAATGCTCACTACTCATTTCGGTCGGACTAGCGACTGAGCGCTCCTGTGAAATCCCATTAAGCCGTTTTGGCTGTATCCCGTTTCAAAAATATTTTCCGGGACAAGAATTAGCGTAAGTGCTATTCCAGACTATAATCTATCTCTGTACGAAATTTCATCCAAAACCGTTCAGCCACTTTGGCGTGATTGAGTAACAAAACTCTACATTTTGTCATTTCAGATATTAGTAGGGTGACAACCGTTTAAGTACAGCCGGAGAGTTCACGAATCACGAAGGTATGTTTCGACCAAGCCGAAGAGTTCGACCGATTTGTGGGCGAAACCAAAACCTCGACAAAAACCTTTCTTTATGTCGAAACTTGGCCGAAATCTTGGCCGGTTGTCCACTAGTGTATACATCGTATACAAGTCTCAAATGAGTTAGAATAAGAGTCAGAAGCCAGGAGAATTCATTGTATTTCGATTCATTTGTTGTTCATGTGTTGATTTGATCTGGCACGAACACATATCGTCAATCGCGGCAGCTGCTGGGAAAAAGCGTTAAGGGTTAAAAGAAGTATTTTTTTCACATAACCTCCTCAGTTTGTAGAAGGCCCAGATAAGGCCTATTCTCGAGTACTTCTTACATGTTAGGGGTTTTGCCGCCCCGACTGTATTATCCATGCTCAATGCTCTTGAGAGGAGGTCTGTCTGACTGACCGATGGCTCTTCTCTAATGGACAGTCTCAACACCCTTTCGCACCGAAGGGCCGTCTGCCATCTGGCTCTCTTCTACTGCTATGTCAATGCATGATGCCGCCTCGCAATGAGCCGGTCACACAGACCCGCCAGACTTCGGTCTCCCATCCTATCCGTGTCAAAGTTTTTACATCCTAAGCTGGCCATTACGACCACTCGTTTGTCTCTGTGGAACAATCTGCCTGAGGAGGCATTTCCCAGTTGTTCTAACCCTAGGCATTTCAAAAATAGAATTAAAAAAGTGTTTTTAATCTCCGTATTTAGGCTTTTGCTACGCGGCTGCTTCCGTATAAAAACACTATTGATTGTATTTTAATGGGCTTTAGTTATTATAATACCTGACATGACCTAAATCTCTAACGGCACCTTTTTCCCCTTTTTTCGTGACATTTATGATGGCAGCACAATACGGAAAGAACAATTCCTTGCAGGATTTTCTTCGAAGTCACGTATGCAGGGCAGACGACGTTTCATCTCCCCAGAAAAATATAGGATATGCTTGCTTGTTAGTGGAAATAGAAGGTTGTTATTGGATAACGAAGTTTTTCCGTATATCGCTCGCCGATCCAAGTACTATAAGCTATCTATGTTTTGGTGGTATCGGAAAATGTTTCATTAGAAATCAAAGTATGATAAATTTTCTGTAGGCCGTGTTAAAATATACATACACATATGACATATAAAATGCAACACCCAGAATTATTTATTGAATTTTTATAAAAGCTTGTAAACATATTTTCTATTATGGAAGTATACGCTGATAAAATGTTGAATGTATTCCCAGCCGTACTTTTTTCTAAAGGCTTTTTTTTGTCATATCAGGACCCGAACAATATGAATATGTTTACTTAATATTCAGTGATTTTTCTGTGTTGGTTCTATTTGCATTATCATGCTCAGAGTTCACTCAAGTTTCCGAGGGGTCGGATCATCGGGTTACGTGAAGGCGGATTTTCTTTTAGAGAGCTCGCTAATCGGGAGAAATTGTCTCCAGTCCTTGTGGAGGATTGCAAGACAATTTGTTGTCGTCTGCTTTGCTACCATGGCGGTGAAAGCTAAATGGACAGGTAGGTCTGTGATTGGTTGCTCTTGTAGCTTCACTAGCATTCTTTGTTGCAAATTTACTTGCCTGATAAGGCAGGGATCCTTGTCGAGAATTTCTCAAAGTTGCTTCGATGGGAGACATCGCGGAAACATCCCTGCAACCTGATAAGCTAGTGAATTCACGCGTGTCCGACTTATCCTTGATAGAAAATGAGAACAATGCAAGCGCCAATTACTCACACCTTCACATTTGCGTCGACATTTGATTTCCAGCAATTCATCCATCAAAGTATATATTGGGTGATTCACAAGATATGACCAAAAATGAAACATCTACACGACGGTACCCCACCGCATGATCGTCGTGACAAACTCATGGTTAAATAATCATTTTAGACAACGATGAATTGGCAGAAACGGACCCGCACATTGGCCTGCGAGGTCTCCTTATTTAAACCCCCAGGATTTCTTTTTGTGGGGCGCTTTTAAACAACTAGTGTATGCTGAACAAATTAATACTGATGATCAGTTACAAGAGAGAATAGATAATGCGTTTCATCAAATTCAAGTCACAACAAATTTTGCGGAAATATGTTTTCCTTTATTAAAAAAATGCCGCACTTGTATTCGTCAGAATGGTGATCTTTTTGAACATTTATTGAAATAGTACTTTGATTATCTAATTTGTTTTTTTCATTTTTACGAAAACAATGCACTCTGGGAAAATAAGGAGGTTATTTGTAGCAAATTGAAGGTGAAATTAAAAAATTGCACGTTTAGAAAAAAAAAAGTGGCGTACTATTTTTATTTTTATTTGAAAAATAATGGCACCAATCCCCTGTATCTCCGCCACTGGTGTACGTTAATTATAAGTAAATACTTACGAATATGAACAATTTATAAATTCACATACCAAATTTTAGTTCATTTCAGTTGACGGTTTTAGAGATATTAAAAAAAATGTTTTTTATTTTTAAACTTCAACACCCCCTTTCTTTTTAATGTAGCCTCGGGGAAAAATGTTACATACACCTTAAAATGCGGTCCCGTGTATGATGTTTCATTTATGGTCACGACTTGTGAATCAATCTGTATAGTGCATAGAGAGACAACTGTGACAAATTCTCAGATGACACTACGGTACCTCATTTTATTTCGAATATTTTTTTGGACGGGTGAGTATACCATTAGGATAGCTAACTTGGTAGAATACGTTAATCAATGATTCTACTAACCTTGACAGCAGTCACGGTACTACGATAAACAGGTTCTGTCTGCGTGACCGTTAGTGTGTAAAAATGTTTTGTTGCCTATTTAGAAGTTTTTGGTGGAATCAAAACTACTATCAATTCACGCTTAATTTAACTAACTAATCCAATATGGTATGACACCTAGTGGGAAAAAACTAGTTGCCTCTATGCTACAATAAGAGGAAAATATTTCAAATATAATATCTAACCATATTGATCCAACACTATCCTAAAGAGATTCTGATTTTTGAAGCTCTTAACAAACAAAAAGACCTATAACAAACTATATAAAACAGCTTTCTTTAAAGTAGATTCCCTGCTTTTATTATTCGGATACTGATAATGTTCTTTAACAGTCGACTGCAGGTATAAAAGGATTCCGCTATACAGCCTTTCCCTCTTGGGATGTTGTAAGTGCAATTAACTCAGTAGATGGGGTTGTATACCAGCAAAAAAGCCTACCATTACGTGGAAGTATCATTAAGGATGGTGTTCTTTTTTGATAAAAGCACGACTGCTCTTAAAACTTCGTATCACCTATTTGGCCTACTTTATCGGTTTGATTTTTGCTAGGGACCATTATCATCTACTTAAGGCTTCCTTATTATAAGCATGCATTTGTCTACTTGACAGTTTTGCATTTTCTATCTTTATAACTTATCATTATAATAGAGTGCTGTTACGTAAAAAACCAATCACAGGGTTTCATCAAAATCACTCAACTAATTTATGAGATAATACGTTTTAGATGAATAAACTTAAGCACTCTAGATAAGATAGATAAGATAAGATCATAGTAGCGAATTCTAAAGATTATGGTGTGAAAAAACTTCTGATTCAGGTCAAGGGGTTTGATGGATTTTGACATATGAGTAGCGATTGCGTTCATCTTATCAGTGCAAGTCACAGTAGGTATATCATAATCTTATAAAAAATAGCGGACTATAATGGACAAATTTGACCTTGATATTCATTTTTGACGGGCTGCAACTTAAACAGCTTGCTATACTATTCGTCATTATTCGTCAGAGCGGTCCGGTGGACCTTTGCCCTTAGTTAAAAGTCTCGTCGGTCTGTTAGTCTGTCAGGTCTGGCTACCCAGATACCAAACATGTTTAAATCACGCAACAGAGGGGTTGCTGTGCGATTTCGCTTGATTATAACACCACTGCGCCTGTTGTTTTTACGTAATCCCTTAAATATATACGTAGGATATCAAGATCTCTGTGAATAGTCTAATTTGACACGTACCAAGGGGCGTTAGGAATTGTGCGTAGGGTTCTGTTTTGCAGGACTTGCAGTATCTGAATGTGCGTCTTGGCAAGAAAACACCAAGCCTCGCATGCGTATGTGATTTTAGGTCCTTGATCATTTTATACAACCGAATCTTGTTGATCAAACTTAATTTTGAATTTCTGCACAACAGAGGATAAAGCTGCCGAAAGGTTATTTGGAATTTCGTTTTCAAAATATCAGTATGTTTCTGCCAGGTCAATCCCTTGTCAATGATGACTCCAAGATACCTGACAGATGATAAATGCAGGTGGTCTATTGTACTTAGCCATTCAATGTCTGCGGAAAGACCGCCTGCAATGCCTGAGTGGCGCTAATCAGGGGACTTATTATTTGTTGAAGGGACCTAAGCACAGTTGCTAGGTCCACATTCTGCGTGTTCAAAGCGGGTTGAACAGAGGAGGCAGCCGAAGATGTTGAGACGGCTGCTTCCGCGTATGACTTGCTGCGTCTTTGCGCTATAACTTCCAGATTTCGCCTGGGGGTGAATCTGCAAGTGGGAGTGTTAGCGGGATGGCCCCTCCACAGTTCGCACACTTTCGCTCCTCTTGTCCTGTGAGGGGGCATAAATGTATCATGTGGTCGGAAGCACATTTTAAACATTTGGGAGGTGCTGTGCAGTAAGACTGCGCATGACCATATCTTTGGCAGCGGTGACACTGCCCAATAAGTCTAGAGTTCTTTTGAACTTCAACTCTGATTGCTAGACCCAGCAGCTCATGTTCATTGAACAGCTGCTGGGACTTTTCAATCTTGGGCAGTATCACGACCACCAAAGGCATGGGTGCGCCGCCACTGCGTTTGAGTCGGATAATGTGGAGAGGAGTATATCCCCTCTGTTCTAATTCCCCTTTGATCTCCTGTTCCGAAAACATTGCGGGTATGCCTCTGACTACCCCGTGAATATTTCGTTCTGAAGGAAGAGGGAACGTATGATGGGGCACGTCCTCCTCCCTGAACAGGCGAACGATTCTTCGGTAGTCATCCTCAGTTTTCGGCAAAATCCTGATTCCCTCATCAACGGCAACTGCACGTTCTATCTTAATGCCTAAGCTTATAAAGGTGTAGCTTAGATGTCGCCACTTGGTCGCATCACGCAAAACAATGGGCGTGATTTGCTTCTGGCGGGGTGCTGTGCTGGTCAACTCACCAGCAACGTGAGATTGTTGAGATAATGCACCGTCAGTCGATGCAGTGACCAAAGATTGAGAAGATGAGGTCGCTGCATCGACCGTCATAGGACAAGTGGCAGAAGAAGTTAATACGTTTAATGAAGCAGAAGGTTTTGAGGGGATTGTCAACTTGAATTTTGATTTTGCTTTTGGAAGAGGTGGGAAGTCATCCGTCTTGTCGGTTTTGTTCGTTTTGTCGATGCGTCTTTTCCTAGACTTGGCCTGGATGAATCCGTCATTCTGTATTTCATCGTCGGTCGATGTCAGGTCAGTTAAATTTTCAAGAGGTCTTTTTAAATTGACAGCCTTGTCAGATTTAGAATTAAAACTTGCATTATTGATTAACTGTGTTACCTGGGTGGTCAGGCAGTCTATTTTACTGTTTTGATCCCTAACTGTCTCGGTCAGCTCCTTTATTTGCTGGGCCTGGCTTTCGATGATCAGGATCTGGCGCTGGATGGTTCTGTCCTTTTCGTCTGCTACAGCTGGTGTCATCAATTCCTCTGATTTCATTGTCTCAGTCAGCTCCTTTATTTGCTGGGCCTGGCTTTCGATGATCAGGGTCTGGTGCTGGATGGTTCCGTCCTTTTCGTCTGCTACAGCTGGTGTCATCAATTCCTTTGATTTCTTGGTAATTTCTGTTCTCTCCTTCTGGCTGGGTCCATTCATCATCGGGGACGCTGGGGGATCATTACTTTGACCTCCAGAGTCTATCTCCATGTTTTTAAATCGGGTTTTCTATTGAAAAACTTGACAACTTTCACGAGCAAAAATATGACGTATTGTCAATTATCCCTTATACAGGGCGAATCTTAAACAGCTTATTGGATTTTGACATATCTAGATTTTGTTTGACAGTGAGACTGACAGTGGGTATACTAAAATTTTATAAGATCAATATGGCGGATTTTAAACGCATGATTAAAATTTTGTTACTGCAGGCGGGTTGTATTTTTACTAAACATGAGATATTACGTTATATGACATGTTCACCACGAAAAACCATGTCACTCACTTCCGTCAGTCTGTCTGTCTGTCGGTCTTTCCGCTAATCCTTGGCTCGTCTATAACTTCGAACATACAGCTCGAATTTTCACACAAGGTTACTACTGTGCTAAGGACGAAAAAGACTTGTAGTTTTTGGAAATCGTTCGATGATGGCGGAGAAAAAGGCCAAAAGCTCAAGCTTGTTCTTTGACGCTTCATAGGATCCTGACTATTTTTGAGAATCTTTTTAGGGGTAACTATCGCAATTTTTTGTAGGCGTCATATTTATGAACATCTTATCCCTCCAATTCTACGCACCTATCACTGGTATATCACTCAGTATATTTGCCCTTATGACTTCGAATGACATTGTATGTAAAGTGCACTAGCCGCTGCTCACTCTCGCGGCCCATGTGACGAATTTAACTGAACATCTGAGAAAAGGTGGTCGAGCTACTGGCAAGAAGGTAAAGATCTCTCAATCATTTTTATTTGATTTTCAGAGGCTCTTGATTATTTTCAGAAAATTTTTTAGATGTTGATAAACCTATTCGACACCTATTAGGCACAACAAGTCAAAGGAGCCCCAACATTTTACAAAAAAGCATGCTAAATATACAAATTTTTTATGTATCGACCTGTTTGACTAACTTTTACAGGGTGATTAACAAGTCGTGACCAAAAATAAAACATCATACACAGGATCACATTTTGAGGGAGATCTTCTATGTAATATTTTTTCCTCGAGGGCTTTATTAAAAGGATACTGGATGTTGAAGTTTAAAAATAATGTTTTTTCTAATATCTTCAATACCGTCAACTGGAATGAACTTAAATTTGGATTGTGGATTTACCTGAGTATTGTCCACATTCAAAAGTCTTTTCTTGAAACTAACGTGCACCAGTGGCGGAGATACAGAGGATTGGTGGCATTATTTTTTCAAATAAAAATAGTAGGCCACCGTTTATTTTTCCAAACGCGCAATTTTTCGTATATTACCTTCAATTTGCTAAAAATAATTACTCATGTGTTTTTCCTAGAGTGCACTGGTATTGTTAAAATAAAAATAAAACAAATTAGATCATTCATAAAGAGCCGAGATATAATTAGTTTCAAAATAAAATAGGAGGCTGTAAAAATCAAATCAAAATTTTATTTTTTTCAATCTTCGAGTGTTGCGAAATGGAATGCAGCAATGATGAGTACGCCGATATTAATTTTGCGCACGGGTTCTGTAATGGAAATGCTTCAGCGGCTTCTCGGGAGTACCAACGTAGATTTCCTATCAGACGTCAACCTACCCTAAAGGTTTTTACGCGTTCATTTCTGAGACTTCGGCAATATGGAATTGCCAAACTTCTCGGAGTTAGAGGCCATTGTATCCGGCGTACTGTTCAAGAGGATCTGGAAGTCATTAATTTGGCATTGGATGATCCTAGTACAAGTACTGGCGGATTGCAGACAAGTTAGCATACTCCCAAAGTCTTGCGTGGAGAATTTTAAATCGGGAAGTTTTACATCCTTACCATCGTGATGTCTGCAACCCGGCGACGAAGTGCAACGGCGTAATTTTTGTGAGTGGTTACTGCAAATGCATAATCAAAATGCAGATTTTATTAATTTGGTTTTGTGGTCAGATGAATCGTTTTTTAGGAGGAGTGGAATCTTAAATTTTCATAATGAACATATTTGGTCATTAGAAAATCTCCGTTCTGATAGAATCTACTCGTTTCAACACAGATTTTCTAGAAATGTCTGGAGCGGCATTTTCATTGGCCAACTGCTTATGCACGTATTTTCATAACGTGTAAATGCAAACTCATATAACAAGAGCACGACGATGCTCCACCGCATGTTCGTCGTGACATAACCGCATAGTGCAATAATCATTTTAGACAACGATGGATTAGCAGAAACGGATACTGTTGATCAGTTACCAGAAATAAGAGATAATGCGTTTCATCAAATTCAAGCCATAACAAATTTTGCGGAAATACGTTCTACTTTGTTGAAAAGATGCCGCACTTGTATCCGTCAGAATGGTGGTCTTTTTGAACATTTATTGAAATAAAGCTTTGATTATGTAATTTGTTTTTTATTTTTACGAAAATAATGCACTCTAAGTAAAAACACAAGAGTAATTATTTGTATCAAATTGAAGCACTAGTGGAAAAAATGTTATATAGAAGACCCCCTTAAAATGCGGTCCTGTATATTTTCAAATGCTGAGGGATAGCTTAGCGATGCTGCGTATATCCGCTGTCAAATGGTGGGGACTATGGACTAATTGTTTTTTATACATACATATATTGTTTCAAGTTAACTTTTTTCTTTGATAGGCGAATATAAATCCTTCATGAACTGATGGCAGCGTAGCGTAGGAGGTGCAGAGTCAGAGAGTATTTGACGCTATTTGTTTTGTTGCAGATTGCCATGCTGGTGGTTGGGGTGTCCAGGTGGCTAGGGCATGATCGGTGCAGCTTCAGTAGCATCACCGTGACCATCACCTGGAGCAGTTGCAGCCGGAGATGAAACCGGCAAACAACCGACTTGGCAACCGTCGCTGTAGCGCCGTTACTTGGGTCAGTCTAGATTACATAAGCAGACAAAATTTCTACTTCACCAACCAGAATACGCTTTCGTGGTTTTTGATGCGCTGAATCCGAATCCAAATATTTAAATTGGCTCTAGTTATTGAGATATCCTAACCTTTGTGCGCGAAGATATACCCTATTTCACGAGTATCCATCACCCTTTGACGTCTACTTAGGTAAACAGTTGATCAGCAAGTGACATTTTTGTGTTAATCTGCAAGGTTGGCAATAATGATTCGGGTGTAAATCTAGTAAAACTTGTTTGCAGCGTTTTGTTTTTTGTATGCAAATGAACTTTCCTAAGTAAAATAGCTTTTAGCAAGTACAAAATGAATCTGCAGTGTACAAAAACTCAAAACAAAATACGACTCTATCTAAGTGGCATTGACTGATCCGTCAGAATTATGTGTTCTTTGCGGATATGGGGAACTTTGAAATATTACTAGATAATTAGCTGTCATTTTACCATGATGGATACTCGTGAAAAAGAACCAAGCGATTTTAAGCTACATTTGAGGTTATATCAGGGATTATTCAGATGCGATATCTGCTGTCGGTCCCTTTGATCTTCGTGTCCCCAACCGCTCACCATATTTCCCGCGCCCGGAAGATTTTTTCCTAGGGGTTGTTACGTGTTATTAGCCTGACGTCACGAATGTCATATTGTTATATGTCAAGCTCCAGAACGAAGAAATTTGTGTTTATTATTTCTCCAAGTGTATTTAGGCCAGATAATTGATTTGTATTGATAAAACTGTGTTATGGTCACGTGTCAAAACATTCCACGGATAACCCTCTAAATGTCACAGCAACAGGAATCCCACCAAACACATAGAACTCAAGTTGACGTTGACAGAATATGATTTTTGACAGAGTGTCGCCTCTGGTAAGTACTCTATGGTTATGTAGCATGACGAATTATTTTTTCAAAATATGAAAAGTGCTCCCTCCAAGATCTTTCTTGTGCAGACTGTCGTTTATACGTTAAATCTGCTATAATAACCAAATACGTGGTTATGTTGAGCGTACCATGTACCATCACCGATGGTGCGACTGATTATACACTAAAATCAAATCAAAAAACTACAACTGCAATTGAATGTATGAATGAAATCTTGAACAGTTGCGGACCAGTGGTGTCAAAATGTCGTTGAGGAATTGGAAAGAAGTGTATGAATGTGTTGAAACGCAACACCTAACAAAAATTTGAGTGAAAAGGCTTTTTCATGTAAGAATTTGGAAGTGCAAGTTTGCAAATGTAGGATAAACTATTAACACCCAGTAGGTATGTTGAGTTAATATAATCACATATGGATTACAAAAGTTGCAATAAACATGGAGAAACCTTCAGCTAAAATGAAAAAAAAATGGATTTTACTCAGGCATCAAGCATTTTTTTTAAATTTTGGCTCAGTCTTATATAATTTCATAATATTTAATAAACTGAAAACATTTCAATGGCAAGCTGTCACTTCATATTTTACAGTGTTTTGTTTTGACTACTTTGATGCTGTTTGCTGGCAAAAATTTGACGGAGGGATCTTGAGGGTGAATGGGTATATTTGACTGTTTAGTACTCGTACCCTATTGGTGCAGAATAATGATTTGTTAAATTGTGAAATCGGCCCTAAATGACACAGCAACAGGAATCCCACCAAGCACACAGAACTCAAGTTGGCGTTGATAGAACCTGATTTTTGACAGAGTGTCGCCTATGGTTATGTAGCATGACGAATTATTTTTTCAAAAACCATAGACGCTCGTTCAGATGCGGTTGAGTTTGCCTAAATTTTTTTAATCACTGAGATATGACACTTTGTAATTTTTATTTTTCTGTAGTTCACTATATCTGATAGTGATGTGTAGTTCGCGAGCGAACTAATTTAAACGAACCATCTTATGACCGAACTAAGTGTACCAGTTCCACATTTGACGAAAAACTCGTTCAGTTGTTCACTACGAACGACTGGTATTACAGAGTCGCTTTCCAGTGCTTTTGTATGCACCCGGAGCACCGCGGCGAGTGACGCTCTTGAACTACTCTAGCAAATGCGCACGGGAACCCTACGATAAAAATCTAGCCTTTTGTTGATGTTTTGCCAATTTGCTTTGACGTTGACAGTTTGTATCACACTGCCAAACAATAAAAATGTAAACAAATGTTGCCTTTATTTTCAGAAGCATTGTCAGAGTATCCAATTGATGCTTGATGATGCTTTTAATTGTAAAGCTTCTGGATAAATGTGTCGAATTCATATTTTAGTGTAGATATTCAAAATTATTTTCAAAGTGTGTAGTTATTAGTTATAGATGAAGCCACAAGGTGATATGAACCTTTATCTTGCACTCTCTTGTGATCTTTATTATTCAGGAACATCTCAAATGTACGTTGTGACTCTGGGACATAACATTATCAGTTTTTTACCATCCTCCATTATCTGGTATCGGTTTAATGTGAGTTTAATGCAAAATAAAACAAAAACGATGAAAATCTTGACACATTGTAATTTTCGTTATCTCCACTATTTTGGAGCGTATAACACCGAACAAAAAGCTGGTGCATGAGGGTGCAGGGGATTTCCAAAATGAGTAGCCCATGTGCATGACACTGGAACGGTATTAGCGGATAGTGGGTAGCCCCGAGTTACTCCGAGTAACATAAATGAGGCATTGGAATTAGTTGTGCGTGAACGAACGAGAACGAGATAGAGACGGGCAACCAAGTAAGCAGAGCGTTGGATTACTGGTTGCTTGGACGGATGGTGGAAGGATATCAAACAAGTGGTAATGAAGTTGTTAAAAACGATAATAACAAATACTGTTAGTTACACAGTTTTTTAAAACTAAAACTTACTTTGTTTTGATCAAAGCTGAGCCAACCTAGATCAGGAAATCGAAAATTTCAAAGTTACATATCTCAAAGGAAGAAAAAACTGTTCGTCAGACTGCATAACCTCAAATACAGGGTTATATATAATGATTATGATTCGCAAGTCGTGACCAAAATGAAACATCATACACAGGACCGCATTTTCAGGAGGGTCTTCTAAGTAACATTTTTTACTCGAGGGGTTCATTGAAAATATACGGGGTGTAGAAGTTTAAAAATAAAAAACAATTTTTTTAATATCTCAAATCCGTCAACTGGAATGTGGTATGTGGATTTACATCCAATTTTCTACAAATAATTACTTTTGTGTTTTTCCTAGAGTGCACTGTTTTCGTAAAAATAAAAATAAAACAACTTGACGTTTCTTGGGAGATACTTTGTCAAAGCTACTTGTTATACGGTTGTTATCGGTACTACTACCATTTTTTTTGGCCATGGTGTCCGGCATACTGTTCAAGAGAAACTGGAAGTGATTAATTTGGCGTTGAATATGGTCCACGAAGTAGGTAGATTGCAGCCCAGTTACCATGTTCTCAAAGTTTTGGAGAATTTTAAATCGAAAAGTTTTACATTCATACCATCAGCAAAATGTGCAATGTCTGCAACCCTGCGACGAAGTGCAACGGCGAAATTTTTGTGACTGGTTACTGCAAATGCATAATCCAAATGCAGATTTTATTGATTTCGTTTTGCGGTCAGATGAATCGCTTTTTACGAGGAGTAGAACCTTTAATTCTCATAATGAACATATTTGGTTGTTAGAAAATCCCCGTTCTGTAAAAACCCACTCGTTTCAACACAGATTTTCTAGAAATGTTGATGTTCCGTCAGCAACAAGAACGTGGTATCAGCACGACGGACCATCACCGCATGTTCGGCGTGACATCCGTGGATTTCTTTTTGTGGGGCGCTTTTAAACAGCTAGTGTATGCTGAACAAATTAATCCTGTTGATCAGTTACAAGAAAGAATAGATAATGCGTTTCATCAAAATTTTGCGGAAATACGTTTTTCGTTATTAAAAAGATGCCGCACTTGTATCCGTCATAATGGTGGACTTTTTGAAAATTTTTTGAAATAAAGCTTTGATACGAGGAGGGACAGGATGGCAAAACCCTCAACTCATGTGTGTGTATGTGGGGAGGGGGCCATATTTTGTTCTTTGCCTCAGGACGCAAAGAACTGAAGCCGACCTTCAAAGTGCAATAGCAAAATTCATATGGAGTAGCAAACCAGTCGTATGGGCGAAAACCGGAATGTAGTTTCAACTGTTCTTACTGATTATCCTGCAAGATATGCTTTCAATTTACTTTGTTCATAAGACGTATGCAGTAAATTAATATCATATACAGGGTGTTTCAGAAAGACGTACTTATATCTTTAGGGTAGAAAGTACATCCAAAAATGATAAAAAAAGTTCATATAAATATTTGTCCAAAGATGTTCCCTAACGAGATACAGGGTTTTACTTACGAAATTTAAAAACAATTATCTACGAGGCGGGTAAAGATGCTGAGTCAGGATTTCAGACGTTCAGTGAGCATATTATCAGCAACAAACATACAGAGTTTCCCGACCCAATCTTGACCAGGGACGTAGAAACTGGGGTACCCAGGCAACTAATAGGAAATCTTTTCTACGCCACTGGCCTTTTCGGAGAAAAGAACTACATTTCATATAAATATCATTCAATTTTCCATCAATTGCGACTTCTAGTAAATGCTTGTCTGATTACTCGTTTTGGAGATATTTAAGTTTCAATATTTGAGGTAAAATCCCAATCTACGAGCCCACTTCAGTTGGCCCACTTCAAGATTTGTATAAACTAAACATGACGAAATTATTTACTTCTAAAACAACTTATTTTCTAAAAAACATTTTAGATACACTCTAGTCGTAAAAAATACATATTTGAAATCAATTAGACCTATAACTAATAGAACATCCGAACAAATAAACAATGTGCGAATAAATGCGCGAAGTTAACAAAGCAACAATTGAAAGATTACCATTGGGTAACATCACCTTTATTTTTTATTACGGCATTGTGTTAATCAAGTTTTGGCAAAAATTTGGTGTAAAACAATCCCATATTTCCTGAAGCTTTTGCCTCAGTCCGGTGATTGTACGAGCAGGATGTTGTCGTAGAACCTTTTTCATCTCGTGCCACAAAGTTTCAATAGGTGACAGATCTGGACTGCTAGAAACCCATTTTAAAAGTGGTACATTATTATCTTCCATCCATTTTATAGCCTTTTTTGAGGTATGGCACGCTACACCATCATGCTGAAACACAAAATCTTGGCCGGATGTCAAACATTCTTCCATCACTGGTAAAAGATAATCTTCTAAAATTGCCAAATGTTTATTTGTATCCACATTTCCATCAATAAAATGAAGTTTTCTTACTCCTTTTGATGACATACTGCCCCAGACCATAATGGATGCTGGAAATTTCACTTTTCTCTTCAGACAGTCAACATGGAATGCTTCATTTTTTTGCGAATAACTCTACTGCGACTGTCACCAACACCAACTTCGAATCGGGCCTCATCGCTCCATTGTATTGCACACCATTGTCGAGGTGTCCATTGTCTATGTTCTTTAGCCCATCTAAGCCGATTTTTCTTTTGCAGTGGAGTTAATAGTGGCTTTTCTTTGACCTATAAACAAGTTGTGCAACTTTAGGGTTTTTACTTCACTTTTTTATAAGAAAACTTACATTGCAAATGCTAAATCCCAGTTTGTAGGCCTCTCTATGAGTTGTGGACCTCGAAATTCTCCTTCCAACAGCGTCACTCCACAGAGCACTTAATTGTAAATAATTGGCACGCCTGTTTTTCACGATTATTCTTCTTAATGCTATTCGGTCGGCATTTGTGATATTACTTTTTTTCACATATCGTGGCTTAATATTAACTGAACCAGTTACGTTATATCTTCTAACAATATTTCTGACACTGTACCTGCAATTTCTGTGTTTGATTTCCCAGAATTAAAAAATTTAATTATCAGTAACCGAATTTTCTCACTAATAGCCTTTCCTCTACCCATTTTGAAAACCTTAACTACCCAAAACTATTTTAAACGTATTCTGACAGCTGTGGTTAATAAAAACAATTGTCATGGCTTTTATTTTTCACAGCCACCTATGCGTTATAGACTTATTTTGCATTGAAATGAAAATAGGTTGATTTGCTGTAATTACAACATGTGTTATTTTTATGCTGCAAATTTGATTAGGGAGTGATAAAGTTGGTGTTTTCTACTATGCATTATCAAAATATTCATTGTTATTATTTTAAACCTATAACACCCTGCTACATTTTTATTATTTGTGTTTGATAAGAAAAAAACTAAGATTTCAATAGTTTAGCCAACTGAAGTGGGAAGGGGCTCGTATACTTATGAAAGGGTCTATGAAAAACCGTGAAGCTTGATACTGGAAACACTATATGGCATGTGCAGAAAGATACGGCACCTCATTTACAACAATAATTGAATAATATTCGAGTCTTATCCTCAATCAGTAGCCTAGAAGCTTACCATTAATTAAACCTTGTCTTTGCACGCCACTGGTTTTCATGGTATACCATACTTCTCCCGGTATTACCCATGTTAGATTCTCCTGTTTGTCTAAAATCACAACTAGTAATTGTAGAACCAATCAATTTGAGTACACGGGCTTGTGTTGAATCCAGAGGTGGTCACTCTCAGCACTTCCTTTAGGTTGGATGTTATAGCATTTATTCAGCATTATTCGTTCTACCCAATGTTATGTCCTAATAAATTTATAAATAACCACGTAGTTGTATCAAATGTAATGATTATTGTTGTCGTGTTTAATTTCTATTAGCTTTATTTATTTTTGAAATAAACGTTTACTTTGTTTTGAAATTTCTTTATCTATAAAGAAAAATGAATATGCCGGCAAAACCAGTGGCGAACACAGGAAAGGTTAAATGAATCGTAAGCTTCTACCCTATTGATAGACGATAAGACACGCATATTATTCAATTAATGTCGTAATGAAGTGCCAACGCTTTCTTCTCATGCTATATAGTGTTTCAAAAATTAAGCTTCACGGTGTTTTCAGAATAAGGGAAGCCAAGCCTTTTCATTAGAATATTTTAGGCTTTTAACTCAAATATTCAAACCTACATATCTTTAAAGCGAGTAATTTGACAAAACTTCCTTAAGAGACAAAATAAATCGAAAATTGAATGATATCCCTTTCCCCAAAACGCCCAGTGACGTAGAAAGTATTTCCTATTAAGGGTCCATGTACCCCAGTTTCTACGTCCTCGTTTAGTCTGGGCCGGGAAGCTCTGTGTGCTTATTGCTTATCATGTGCTCACTGAACGTCTAAAATTTCAACTCAGTATCTTTGCCCGCTCCGTGGATATACATATATGTTGGAGGCAGACGGCGAATTCGGCCACGGACCGATATAATTGGACATATCGTTATACACCTTACGAAAATCCATTGTTATACATTGGAAATCATTTCTTGGCAACAGCGCATCGGCTCGTCTACTTTCATCGCTATTCGTACATATTTCCTACCGTTAACCGTAGACGTGTATCACGAATGAGAATAATAGGCAGATACGCTGTGTTGCCAATTTGAGTAGAGCTTCCCGAATTGTGGGGAATTTAGAGTTAAGTGTTGATTCATTCAAGCTTTTAATCAGCATGGCCTAGACGTTAGAACTTCATAAAGATAACATTGAAGCTGAATGCTGCTGGAGTATAGTGTTTCGAATATTCAAAGCGGAGCGGGACACTATACTCGTTCAATGGGTCATCAAGCCACAGTCTTTTCAACAAAAAAATTATTTTACGAAAATGCGTTATATTTTTACGATTTTGTCGTCACCAAATCTCTGTTTCTCAAAATGTACGTCTATTGTAGAATTTTCAGCAAACTAAGCAAGAAACGTGATCTAGTATTTACTCAACATTACGGATTTCTCGAAATACATTAAAAAATGTGACCTAGATACCTAACTGCCCCAAGCTCTTTAAATATAACACCTTAAACCAGGGTTACCAGGTGCTCAGTCACGTTGATTGTCATGTTGTACTGCGCAAGTCAGCAAACAATCTGGCGTAATAAACGTTAGGAATCATCAGGTATTGCCAGATTCCCGAATACCGGGCACCATAGTAACCGTTATAGTTGTGCTTCAAAGTTGTCAAATCGCCCCTATGGCGCAAATTCGCCACACCAGGCAACTGTGCTATAAACAAACCCTGTTTATCACTACTATTTGATAGTCATATGGTAGTTGTAGCCCTATCTAGCGGTCCATGATTTCTCTCAATACTGTTGTATCTCTACTGGCAAGAAGAATAGGGATTACAAAATCATTTATACAACAATATACAAACATGAAAAATATGATTTGAACCATGAAACATTAATACAATTTTAATAGTTTGAATTTTTTTCATTTTTGGAATACTCTTATGTGAAATCCGCAGCTATTTTTCCCGAAATTTGGGTAGACTTAGATTTCTTAGAAATATGACATATTGGTATCGGCAACTCTGCGAATGGGAGAAACAAATCGCATTTGTTGAGCGCATCCGTCTAAGCGGTAGGCGCCAGCGCCCGTTCTGCCATCTCTCTCTTTTATCACTCTTCTACTTTACCCCGTTGTCCGTCACACTCCGACGCTGCCAGATAAGATCCTACAATCGAGTGTCTTTCACGCACCTACATACTTTTGTATATTTCTATCTCTCTTCCTCATCATAATGTATAATAATGGTTTTTCCCATACTGTATGTCAATATTGTATGCGACAAATGCCGTAAGAGAGACACGATTCGGCATCTGGATAACGTGATTTAAACACATCCCGAAATGTCTATATATACTAAGTGACATATAAATCCGAACACCCAGTTTAAATGGTTTTATTTTAATAAAAGTTGGTGAATGTATTTATCTTACTGTAAATAACAAGTGAAAAAATTTTCAGCCTTATCAGTTGGACATTCCGGTTTTTATACTGCTTTTTTTTAATTCACTAACGCTCTAAAAATGAATATTTCAGCCGCAGTAAAGAATCAACGTTGGCGGATTTTGGTTCTTGACATCCTTTACGATCGGTTACGATGCCTAGAGTACGGAGACCTGTACGATTTCGTCAACTTAGTGAGTTTGATAGGGGCCGTATAGTGGGACTTCGGGAAGCTGGACTTTCTTTTCGGGCAATTGCAGTTACAGTGCAAAGAAGTGTAGACACTGTGGTTAGGTGTTGTCAGGCATGGCTTCGAGAAGGCCGTACGCAAAGAGCAAGGGGCACTGGACGCCGCCGTAGAACAACAGACCGTGAAGATCGCCGCCTAAGATTATTGGCCTTAAGGGACCGTTTCTCCACTACCAGGTCCATTGCAAATGAATGGTTTGCAGAACACGGAAGACCTATTGGCATGCGAAGTGTTTACCGACGAATGAGAAGTTTTGGCTTGTTTTCATACCGGCCACACTGGGTCCTCCCTTTAACTCGAGAACACCGACGTAATCGCCTTGAGTGGTGCAGACAACGGTCACTCTGGGATCAGGAATGGAACAGTATTGTCTTTAGTGACGAGTCTCGATTTTGTTTAGGCATGCACGATGGTCGTGCCAGGGTTAGAAGGCGACGTGGTGAAAGGAGGAATCCACAGTTTTTTGTTGAAAGACATGTTCATCACACTGTTGGAGTTATGGTTTGGGGTGCTATAGCTTATGTTTCAGGTCGCCTTTAATCTTCATCAGAGGTAACATGAACTCGCAGCGTTATATCCACGAAGTTCTAGAACCCCATCTTTTACCCTATCTTGACACCCTGGCAGATCCAACTTTCCAACAAGATAATGCCCGACCACATGTTGCAAGAGTCACAATAGACTTCTTTCAACATAATGATGTCACATTGTTACCATGGCCACCAAGATCTCCCGACTTATCCCCAATTGAGCACGTGTGGGATATGATGGGTAGGAGATTGCTCAATTTGCAACGTCCTCCTCAGACTCTAGAAGCACTTCGAGAGGAGTTGGTGGTTGCCTGGAATGAGATACCACAGGAGGACATTGACCACCTGATCAGAAGCATGCCTAGGCGCGTTGGAGAATGCGTAGCACATCAGGGTGCATCCACACATTATTAAAGGTCAAAGGGCTTTAAAGCAGTGCAATCATTTTGAAATTTTTATCATTTACTTATTATGCTTCATTAAGTACTTATACAAAATTTTATTAAAATAAAACCATTTAAACTGGGTGTTCGGATTTATATGTCACTTAGTATACATCCTAAGCCGATGCCGAACGCAAAAAGGCGATTAATTCAAATTAAAAACAAATATGGATTATAGAGTTAACGTAACTTTTATTTTATTACTATTAAGTACTCGAATGAAATTTACTATTACATTTTATCTTGATTGATTCACAGACTCTCTGCCATTGTCACTATGTAGCAGAAAAGGATGATACAAAAAATATCCATTAGATTATAGGCAACTTCCTCGGCTCGTTTCGATCTTATAGCTCTGAGGAAGACACATTTTGTCAAATGATCTTGGTAATTCATGATAAATTTATAGGAACCATCCGGTTCAGTCTGCATATCAATCAAATCAATTTGCCCCCTTTTGTTAAATCCTGTCGAAATTATTGCTTTTACTACCAACTCTTTCTGCTTCGATTTTTTTTTAGCTGGCAGATAGAACATAATTTTAAATTTTCTTCAGTGATACCTACTTCTGGGAATATTGCAATACTTTTTAGCAATTTCTTTTTCCATACCGAGTATTCTTTTGTGGCCAGCATCCCTGTGAGCTTTCTCTAAAATGCCATGTACCTCACTAACATTGCAATAATACCTTATAGAACCAACGTCATCGTTGCTACGTTTAGCAATAAGGCTTTCTTTTGCGCCTATCTGTATAATTTCAAATCTATTTAGACGCCTGTACTCTTGGCAACTTAGTTTTTCATTCAGTTCTTTCTTTCTCATCTCTTCACTAGGTTTAAAATACATGAATATTGCTCAATAATTAATCCAGTGGTGAAATTAGTACCACTATTTTTTCCAATCAACGTAATGAGATTCTCTTCAAAAATATGCTTGCCAACTAAATCTTTCTCAGCCTTCATCGTTAAAATAAATTGTTTACTAACAAATTTTGTATTTACTATACAAAAACCACTGACAAACAAACTGCATGTGAGCGCGTTACTACAATAATTTGAGGTTATGTTGTTTATTTGCGATGTAATCGGCCACGGCGTATTAAAGAAATAAGCACTTCGCGACATGGTTAGATTAAGTTAGTCGGATGACGAATTTCGGCTTCTGGCATGCGAGGTACGGACATATGGCGATATGTCCAAATATATTGGCCTCGGGCCGAATTCGCCGTCTGTCTCCAACATATATTTTTTTCAATTTAAAAAATAAAACTTCACCAACCTGTACCTCGGTAGAGAATCACCTGTTTACCCATACTTATGGGAACATTTTTTTGCTATTTTTGGATGTACTTTCTACAGTAGAAATATTGGTACGTATTTCTGAAACACCCTGTATGTAATAAAAATACAATCTCTTACAGGTAGCGCTGCTGCTAGTAGTAGCGAACAGTGTTCTTTTGGTAGCCGTAGCTGAGCCTGTACCGGTACCAGTTGGAGTACCGTCCACATTGCAAGATATCGATCCTGACGATGATTCAGATGAAGAGTACATCGACGGAACTGAAGATGACGTTGTGCGTCCGATCAACATCACAGCAGGTATTAATTTAATATAATATACTAGGCTACGGAAGGGGAGTGGCGTTGGGACTCAAAGCACCCCCCACGGCCTAATACGCTTTTCTTCATGCATACGTACAAAATACAGCCGTATGGAGCATTTTAATTCCTATGTCAAAACTGAGGAGGAAGTATTGTATTCGCAACAAATTTCGAAATTCAGATATTATGTTCTTTGGATGTTATATGACATGTAAATCACGAAAAACCATGTCACTAATTTCCATCGGTCTGTCTGTCGGTCTGTCCGCTAATTTTATATCCTTGAGAAATACCCACCAGATTTTGATGAGATTTTGACACAAGGTTACTACTATGCCAAGGACGATAAAGCTTTGTGTTTTTGAAAATAGATCTAGTGGTGCAACAGCTTAATGCTAAAGCACAAAAAGAATAGAAATCGCTTAAATTTGGTTTTTTGAAGTTTTAGACGCTCTTGATCATTTTCGGAAAATTGTTTGTAAGCGTTGAAACTTAGGATTACGCCTTTAGAATTATTCAAAGAGTTTCTATTATTAAGAAGTTGCTGATCTTGGTAACAATGGGAAAATTAAATGGTAAAAGTCTGATGTACCTATAACGTGCTTGCTCATAATTCGAAATAACTTGGAATACTTAGCGTTGCGTGACCGGCGCGATGATGCTGTGGAGTCCACTGAAGACTGTGCAATGGGTAACAAACTCCAACTTGTGTGCGGAGGTGTCGTCACTAACACACCACTATAGGAGAAATATTTATATATTTTAATAATATTTAGATATTATCAGTACGAACCACTTTAGCGTTCTGTGATGCTTTTGTTAATGGTTACTTAAATGTTTATATACGATCTACGTATCTACACATATATTTTTCTAAATTGTATGATCCTTAAATGTACCACCCATTTAGCCTAACCTCAAATTTATGTTACTCCATCTATGATGAATGTTTCGTCAAGTACATTGACTCAGTATTTATGACGGATTGATACACAACAGACATGAACTAACAAACCGACATAAATGAGAAACACGGTATTGCGAGATACAGATATCTTTAGGCAACAGAAAATTTGTGAACCGAAGTTTGAATATTATTGCGCGTTTAATATTTCCATCGTTTAGGTAGTCGTAGATTCTGAAAGTTGATTCAGAGGCGGAGTACATAAAATAATATAGTGTTATAATGTTTCAAAGATTACTGCTCATTTTCAGGCATTGTCTGAAGGGGTCGAACAGTCGAACATTCTAGGTTGGAAGCTGTACGCGGTAAATGGTTGTAAATTGGTGCATATTTGGAGTTAATGAAAGATCTTCTATTATTAAGAAGCTGCTGATCTCAGTGATACCATGCACCTGTGAAACGTAATAAGTCACACTAATCTTCCCTATGTCTGCCATGGAAACAGAAATACAATAGATTTGCTTTATATAGATTGATATGCAGAGATCGAAGATTTATCGTACTTAAGTGAATCTACCTGATCACGATTCGATTTCGCCTTTTGAAACGATTTGACTCATCACTTTACTTTGTAACCTCCAACGAAGGAGGTGTAGGACGTATAGAGTCAATCTGGTTGACGCCATCTTTTTCTAGAAAAATAGTTCCAGATCTCTCAGAAACTACTAATCCGCAAAGTACCAACCGATTTCAAATCCTTAATCCCATAAAATGAAATCCGTAGTTTACTTCAAATAAAATAACTTCAGTTTTTTCAATTTAGTTAATAGTCCTATGCAGGTATGTCCTCTACTAAGAGAAACGTATTAAAAATCGTATGACCAAGATAAACATATAAGAAAATCATACTTTTCGGCCTGCATTGGTGATTTTTTTTACGTAAAATTCGGAATATCTCAAATTCGGTTAAGTCAGGTGAAGAAAGTACAGGAAGTGTGCTTAGAATCCCACGTAGAATAAAAAAATCGAGTAATATAATGCGAGTAATGTTGGCACAAATTTGACTGATAGGAAGGTGTCTTTGAAGTAATGGCTGTGAAGAGTTCGGCCGATTTTTTCTAAAATAGATACGATTTGTTTAAGATGGGCTCCTAATTCTCATATTAAGTCAAAAAATTCTCGATCAGATCTGATACAATAAATTGAAATGACGCCATTACTGAGCTGTATAAAATTTTGCATAATAGATTCTCTGATGACAAAAAAGATTTTTTTGCGCGTAGTGAATGGAGCGGGAGCAGAGAATTTCCCTCTCCTCTCGAAGTTTTGACAGTTTCAAGTTACACCGGAAGTGGCTGGATGGCGCATGTTGTGCAAAATGTTTGCTTTAAGCTCCTTGATAAACTTAGCTGCCTTCTTTGAATCTGAAATGAAAAGATTGATCGTTTTTTGTGCAATGTACATATATCTCAATGAAATCAATCGTTTGATATGACAAGTTCAGTTGGTATATCTACGATGATCTTCTCCCTCGTCACTTAAAATCAGCTGGACCTGTTCCTCCATTTATGATTAAGTAATTTAACTCAATCTTTTTCTCTGCGACGACAAACGGTTTTTTTTCGCGAGTTCACGGTGTAGCACATGCACTACATGGAACCGATTCTCAAATTTTCGCGAAGAACGGGAATAGGGGAAGACGGATGTGACGTCATCCAAATGCCAAAAAATCACGTGGTATGGGTTAAACCGGCTAACGTCGGTGAGGTACTAGCGGGTGACATCTCAATTGAAAATTTGTCTTCGCAGTGCCGAAAATTGAGTTAAATTATTAAACCATAAATGGAGGCACACGTCCATCTGATGTTAAATGATGAGGAAGAAGGTCATCGAAGATATAAGAACCGCGTCAGTGACAGTCGCGCTACCGTTGGTGATTTTTCTTCATCAGAAGATTCTTCTTCAGAAGCTTCCTCAACCGAAGATCTGCTTAGCACATCACCGGAATCTTCCGAGATCGCGCATTGCATACCAGCAGAGATTGAAGGTTATATTAAAGACCTTAAAGTGCGTAAAACACCTGGGGAGGATCAAATCACAGGCGCTAAAGCTGCTTTCGCAGAAGTCCTTAACAAAGGGATAACTTGGCGAAACCATATAGAAGCGCTAAAAACTGAATTCCAAATTACGTTTCGACAGCTTTACCCATTAGTATGTAAACGTTCAAAATTAAGTTTGATTAACAAGATTCGACTCTATAAGGTGGTCATAAGACCAGGAATAACTTACGCATGTGCGACTTGGTGTTTTCTTGCTAAAACACACATGCGAGATCTGCAGGACGATGCGCACTATTGCTGACGCCCCATGGTATGTCTCTAACGAAACTCTACATAGAGACCCCGATGTTCCTTACCTAAAGGACTACGTTAGGCGTGAATCCGTAGACTATACAGTCGCGCAAGTTTGCAAGCACAAAAGGCCGCGGCTCGCACTGTAATAAAAATTAATTCGTGAACCTAGAACCACCAAAATTGGAGCATTTTGACAAAATGTTTAGAAAAAATCGAATATTTTTAGACCATATCAAAATCTGTGAAGTGATTTTAACAATGCCTAAACGCTGCCTATCCTAAAAGATTCTCTTCTTCCCCTTTGCTTTAGTTCTTCCTTCTCCCCTTTCCTTCCCTTTTTTCCTTAAAATTGTCTGGTTTCTGGGTTACCAGACCTGACAGACTTATAACCAACGATGACTTGATAGAAGAACCGCACTTGTCATACCAAATGGTTGATTTTTTTATATACTTATATGTACATTGCACAAAAAACGATCGGTCTTTTTATTTTACATTCAAAGAAGGCAGCTAAGTTTATCAAGGAGCTTAAAGCAAACATTTTGCGCAACATTTGCCAATTAACCACTTCCGGTGTAACTTGAAACTGTCAAAACTTCGAGAGGAAGGGGAAATTCTATCTGTTCCCGCTCCGTTCACTACGGGATCTCGCGAAAAAATCTCTAAATTTTCAATTGATATGTCTGTTTTTCAAGTGACATTAACATAAGACTTGCCACCCGCTAGTACCTTACCGACGTTAGGCGGTTAACCGTACCACGTGATTTTTTTATGACGCCACATCCGTCTTCCCCTATTCCCGTTCTTCGCGAAAATTTGAGTATCAGTACCGTTGACTCGCGAAAAAATCCTTATAATCAAAATTACAAAATGCTTATTCTTCAACAAACATCGAGTAAATAATCAATTTACTTACTGTTAATAGGAAGATGTCGCTCACTCTACTGAATGGTAGGATGACCACACAACCACGTCATGCATCCATATGGATGTATAGTATATACTTCGTGGTTTATGAATATTATCCAATATTTCTGCTTGCAACTCAAAGGTCGAGCTGTTTACAGTCATTATTGACAGCAACAGACATAGATACATAAATAGATTGGGAGAGACGCCATACGCGCAGAACCTGAAATTCATTTTCTACGTAGTGCACTAACTTACTTTATCGTCGACACTATATGAGTTTAATCTCCTATCGCTAGTCTTCGTGCTCTGGTCCCATGAGGATTTTTATTGATTAAACTGAGAAATATATCATACTGAAATTTCAGACAAATCAACTGAGACCTTTTTTCCATACGTTTTGCGCTTAGTCGTTTTATTTACCCATTTTTTTCAAAAAGTGATCCTCGAACATAGATCATTAGGAGGTATACAGCAAAAATTATACATAAAATGATTCTATTCTCTATTCCAATTCTATTGAAATATCTTACGAGTCATTTCGTAATCTAATCATTTCATTTAAAGCTTCACTGTTGCATGGGGTTTTCCCTGTTAACTTAGAGCAATCAAGTTCTTCAATCCGAATACCGTCTAAATATCTTGCATGACTCAGTGCTACATAAGCTTGTCCAGCAGCAAACAGTCGCGAGCCTAGATAAATGACTGCATGATCGACTGTACAAACTTGCATCTTGTGGACGGTCGAAGCCCAACTCAGGATTAATGGGAACATTCGCAATGAACAAGGTGAGAATGCACTACCTTGAAAAAGTATCTGCTTCCGTTCTTCTGCGCCGAGGGCCCACACCAACAAAGAGTCCATAGTTGCACGCATACACAGATCGCGCGCTATCTCTGTCTCCCTTACTCCCCTACAGAGGATCTATAACAGAATTTATCAATCCCGGCGGTCTTAAGAAGGATACTGGAAAAATGTTATCAAATTATTGCATTGTCAACGGTCTTTGATACGTGTGCGAAGCTTCAAATTAATCAAACTTCTGGAAATGGGTGAAAATTATGCTCAATGATTCCATTACATACATACATACAGACAAGCCAAGCTTAGAAAAGCGTGAATAAAAAGTATACCTACAACAATAAAATAAATAAAAGCGTGTTAAAAAGTACACAGGTACCTATGTAATACACATTCGCTCCAAACACTTACTAATAATATTAACAACAATGGCTCCACTTTGTGCCAAATGCTGGCAATTATACGTGGCAAGGGTGGTGTTAATATTTGCGTTTAGAACGCGTCATGTTATGTGTGTTACAAATGTTAGCCAGCAGCCAAATTGGGTCGTACATTCACGACGAATGGGGCCGAAAGTATGGGCGGAAGCCGGTCTGACCACAAAGTGGTGTGGTGGCCTCTAACAACAAATTCGAATAGTTTAGGAGCCAAGCCTACAGGCCTCTACACAATTGCCCAGGAACGCAAACGAGAACGTAAACGGAAACGAGAGAAAACTTCTATTGCATATTATCAATACATATAGATCAGAGTTCCCCAAACTTTTTTGTGTCGTAGACCCCTTGCCATGTTTTTCCGTGTTGGGTAGACCCCCTACTTACCTGATATTGATTTCCTGTAAATTTCTAACTGTAGTGAAGTTTAGTTTTAAAAACTTAAAGTAAAAACACATGTTAATTTATACATTTATTAATTGAATTTAAATTAAAACTACTCAAAACAAAATTTTGTATCTGTTATGTAAAATATACGTAACATTAAATAAACAGGTATCTGACCAATAAGTGCCCGCATTGGGAATAAGTGCCCGCATTGAAAAAAAAATAAGAGGGATAAAAAAAAAGTGAAAAATAATGAAAAAAAAAGTTTTTTACTTAAAATAGTACAATAAGCGAGTTCGTTTATTAATTATAACATAAACGTATGTTCTACAATAATTTCACTGTTATTTTGATGAAATTCCGCTTCTTATACGTTTAAGTTATCTAAAAATAGGCGAAAAATTAACGAATTTTAGTGTGTACCATATCCTTGAATTTTCAGAATAATTAAAAAAAATATTTTCTATAAAGGGGGTTCTTTAAAAAAAACAATGCGGCACTTATTAACACAATAAACATAAAATAAACTATAAATAAAATAACATAAGCAATAAGTCGATATTTTTAGTGAGAAGGATGAACCTGATGCTTTAATAATAATTATCAACATTTGGCGTCAATTTTGTAAGGGTTAATCTTAAATCTCCTCGGCTAATGATGTCCAGTCTGTTTCTTTTTTTCGTTAGGAGATTCGTAACAGCGCTGAACCCCCTTTCCACTAGGTATGACGATGGAAAGGAAATTACAAATTTCCTCGCTATATTCCATAATACGGGATAAGTAATGGGTATGTTGTTTTGCAGCCAGAATTGCTGATATCCGTTTTTAAACTGAACCTCAAGTTCTTCGTTTGTACTTAGTTCAGTCAGTTCCTCTTGTATTATGACATTCGTTTCTTCTATGTCACCATATGGATTAATTATCCACGGTGGTATTACCATAGTCAAAATATCCTCAAACCTAGATTCAAAATCTGAATAGAGGGCATTTAAATGTTGAACGTAAGTTGAAACGTCGTCTTCCTGGCAGCTTGTCTGTGACAAATTGGGGAACTGAGAAAATTCGCCCCATCCAATATTTTGCTTCATTAGTTTAACTCTGGCAAGAAACGCTGATAACATGGACTTTGTTTTAATCAAATTTAAACTGTCGCCTTGTAATTGCAAATTAACCATATTAAATTTTGTAAACAAATCTGTTAAATAGGCGATGTCTGTTTTCCTCTTCATTAAATTTTCTTTTAAAATTTTATCTTTAGTATCCAGAAATTCTAAAATAGTCTCAAAAAGTGCAAAAAATCTTGTCAAACATAAACCTTTCGACAGCCAGCGTACTTCAGTGTGAAGGAGTAATTGATGAAAGCGTTCGTCATTTTCTTCACACAACTGCGCAAATAACCGCGTATTCAACGCGTTGCTTCGGATTCGGTTTACTGCATCAATGACTAAATGAAGTGATTCATGCAATCTAACACTCAAATTTTTAGCAACTAAATGTTGTCGATGGATGACGCAATGTATTGCTAACACCCCTGACACATTTTGTTTTAAATAGCTTATAAATCCACGATAACGTCCAACCATGGCAGGTGCTCCATCTGTAGCTACTGATACTATATTTGATAAAGGAATTGCTTTTTCAATGAAAAATTTCAAATAATTAACACTGTACTGTCTACATTTCTTTTTAGATTCGGACATGGCATCAGTCATCTGTGGGCAAAATTAAATTATTTAAATAAGACAGAAAATCCAGCAGCGTATATTAAAAATATTTTTTGATTTTTCCGAAAACATTCCATAATTCGAACATCTTCTTGCAACAACTAGCTCGAATTACGGAGATTGCACTGTAATTATATTACCGATTGCTAAAACTTTCAAAAAGAAACTATTGAGGAGTACTCGTGTAATTTTGCATGATTGAATATTTAACTACTAATAACTAAAGTCCTGATTGGCGTAATTTATCTATCTTTGCTAACCACGAGTACAAAACTGAAATTTAATAAAAAATAATGTACTTACTTTTCTCCAGCACTCTCAAACAAAATAACAGTAACTCACTATAATTTGTGTGATATATTATCTGTTTATATTTTTTAAAATATTTTCTTAGCACTTTCCTTTTCAAGATTCAGGAAACGAATAAACATATTTGTCCCACATTCGTATTTATAGTGACGAATTGAACAAGTCAGTGCAGGGTAGCGAAGCTCTGAGACTGCGACTCTCAGGTTTTTACAAGTTCAAAATGTATTGCGACCACAAAGCGAATACCAACATCCTACAACTTACACAATTTTATAAACATATATAATAAATTTTTTACTTCATAGGTACTTTTATAAATAATGTATATGTTTTGATATTATAAGATAGTATGATGTAAGTAAATAGGTACTATCAGTGTATGTGGACCCCCATATTCATTTCATGGACCCCCAAATTTTTTTTCGCTGACGTAGACCCCTTGCAGGTTGTTATAGACCCCTAGGGTTCGATATAGACCACTTTGGGAATCAATGATATAGATGTACAACAAATGGAAACGGGAACGGTAGCAGGAATAAAAACGGAAGAGTTGGTCAAGATGTAACTTTTCCGTTCCGTTGAATTCTTGGAGCCAATCAGAATGCTTAGAATGTGTACATGCGTATTAAAGTCCGCCATAAGTACTAACCATTCTACAGTCTGAGTACGAAATTCTTGGCAGTGACTCATCCATCCATTTCAAAAAACTATATAATCTAAAACAAGTTAGAACTAAGAAACATATATCCAGATAGACAAACAGTAGTAGGACTATGAATATGGCACAATACAAAATTTCTACACTGACTGACCAGAGACAAGAAAATCGTAAAACATCAGTTTGGTAGTTTGCTAACATGGAATTGCCGAATATAATAACAATACGACAACCCTGTCAAGAGTCGGGCAGACGATGATCGCGATTGGTATATATCTCCCTCCACACCCTTTACCGGAATGTTAACATGACGATCATCCGATCATTCCACTGGCGTAGCCTAAGAAGAATAGTTCTAACACGACTACATAGGGACTGAGAATCGACGAGATAAATAATGAACGGGCAAAGTGAAAGTTTTACACAAAAAACCTACAGAACCTTTTTACTGGGAATAGAGAGTTAATAGACAACGTTTACATACTTCGTGCGCGAGACAAATTACTAGGTGTTCATGATGCTGTTTCACTTTGTACCAAAGAACAATTTTTTTGAGAATCAATGGAAAAACTTCAACTGACAGAAAATAACATCCGACGACTAGTGGTGGTACGAGGGGGAGGTAAAAAATCGTTCCAGATAAGGATAACAAATATGCTGTTTGCAGGCACATATATTCTTTTTTTAGATGCATACAAAAAGTTGCAGCTTAAATTGAAAAGGACGACAGTATTCCGGAAACTTCTATGTGGGTTTTAAAAAGAAAGTTGAACTTTAGGTATTTAAAGCGGACGAGGAAGTCATGTGTGATTAGAAACGAAGAAATTGTGATGTGGCGACGTAAGTACTGCGGAAATGCGGAAGTACATAGGCGAAAATGTAAAAATATATGTATTATCTTGATGAACGTGGGTGCATCAAATATACACTATGCCAAAGGTATGGCAAGATTTGATTATTACCAGTCGTCGACAGGCCTTCGAATATGGATTTTCTACATGACTGAAAACACCTACAGGTAAGTCTTGACTTTGTCTATGACATAACTATACAACATTGTTTTTTATTATAAGTCTGCATATTTGGTTTCGTGACAGTACAATTTAACTGTAATGCATGAGAATTTCCTTTGATAATGATTTGGGAACAACAGTGTGCATCATAACGGATGATTTTATTGGAATAATGCCGTCTATTCCATATTTTCAGATTTAACCTACCCCCCGTTCAAAAGAAATAATTTGTGTCAATCAGACTGGTTTGACAACTTGTACCGCCATTTGGTTTATTAAATTGAAATTGCACATCTTGCAAGGGATTTGGTCAGGTGCACTGTGTGATATATTTGTGATTTTTGTTCTTAGATTAACCAAGTATTGTCAGTTATTTGTTATGATAATATTTCTTTTTCATCAATGTGATCCATATCGAGGATTCTCATGTTTAAGTTTTATAACTGAAATTTTCTCAATTATTTGTTTTGTCTCGGTACTTTTTGTAAGCGCTCAGAGTTTACATACAATCAGATGAGCCAAATGGTACAAATTACCAGAATTTATCCTACTATCCTCATAGCTACATTGTTATATACTTAAAATGTCTGGTTAAATAAATGGATATAAATGAAATACTTTGCTATCACATATTGACACCTTTTATGAAAATTAGTTCGCACGTACATGGAACAGTCCCCCTCCACCGCTCCACCCATCGCGACTGCCATAGGTAACAACGATGGGCCACTGCCAAGAATTTCGTACTCAGACTGTAGTATATTTGAAAAAAATTTCAGGATCCTTCGCTTTCCTATGAGTAAAAAAATATTTCAAAATGCCCTTTTCTCATTCCTTTCCTTGAACATAGCTCTGACCCATCTCCTATAAAATATTCATAATTCCAGTAATTTTTTTAATTATTATTTTTTAAAATCTGGCCTATCTTCTGTTTCGTTCTTGTGTCATTGAAAATAAGAAGACGTTGCAAAAAAAGAAAGGACGCAATGAGAAACTGTTACTCAACGTTATCTTTTTATTTTATCGGATGAATAGCCTAAAAATGAAAAAATAGGTGCTGTTTACGAGGAACTGTCGCAAAATTGCACAGAATAATGTAAGTTTAGGTACAAAAATGCTGTCACAGTCGTCAATCATTCCCGTCAATTGTGAATCTGTCGAAACGTCTCGTTTCCGTTCTAGTTCTTGTTTACGCTCAAGCTTCCTATCCGAAACTGCCTTACATGTTTATGTGTCGTCTAAATTGCGTAGTTTTAGTGCATACTTTTGACTCATTTAAACGCAAAAGTACACCCACCATTTATATTTATCAGGGTATTTAGCAATACATGAGACAGAAATTCTAAGGTTTGTCCCGACAAGCTGTTCCAAACTATAACCGAATTATTCTCTGGCGCATACCGAAGGTGAATATAGTTACACTAATCGAAATAAGATATCACAAGTACCATCTATTACCAGAATGGACTTCTGCGAACGTGAAAATAGCAAGGCGTATCTTGGAACTGTATCTCAGTTCGCAGTCAGCCGTGTCACCACTATGGCCGGTACATGCCGCGGATTATGGTGCTATACTAGATAGATACGGTCTTCTCGCCATTGAGCAAACTAGTAATATCGCTTTCCATAAAAGTTTGTATCCAACACTTACGCTAGGGAAGATGTTAAACGCCTCATCATTAATAGATGTCTACTATGCGTGTCAAGTCTTCGTTGGTTGTCAGAGCGGTCCGTGAGACCTTAGCTCGTCTGTCAGTTTGTAAGTCTGTCAGGTCTGGTAACCCAGTACTATGCGAGTGTACGAGCCCCTTCCCACTTCAGTTGGTCCACATCAAGATTTGTACCAAAATATGCCTTTATAAGCTAAACATGACGAAACTATTTACTTCTAAAACAATTTATTTTCTCAAAAACATTTTAGATACACTCTAGTCGTAAAAAATACATAATTGAAATCACTTAGACCTATAACTAATAGAACATCTGAACAAATAAACAATGTGCGAATAAATGCGCAAAGTTAACAAAGCAACAATTGAAAGATTACCATTGGCTAACATCACCTTTATTTTTTATTACGGCTGACATTCTTTGAGGCATAGTGTTAACCAAGTTTTGGCAAACATTTGGTGTAAAACAATCCCATATTTCTTGAAGCTTTTGTCTCCGTTCGGTGATTGTACGAGCAGGATGTCGTAGAACCTTTTTCATCTCGTGCCACAAAGTTTCAATAGGTGACAGATCTGGACTGCTAGAAACCCATTTTAAAAGTGGTACATTATTTTCATTCATCCATTTTAGAGCCTTTTTCGAGGTATGGCACGCTGCACCATCTTGCTGAAACACAAAATCTTGACAAACATTCTTCCATCACTGGTAAAAGCGATTCTTCTAAAATTGCCAAATATTTGTTTGTATCCACATTTCCATCAATAAAATGAAGTTTTCCTACTCCTTTTGATGACATACTGCCCCAGACCGTAATGGATGCCGGAAATTTAACTTTTCTCTTCAGACAGTCAACATGGAATGCTTCATTTTTTTTTGCGAATAACTCTACTGCGACTGTCACCAACACAAACTTCGAATCGGGCCTCATCACTCCATTGTATTGCACACCATTGTTGAGGTGTCCATTGTCTATGTTCTTTAGCCCATCTAAGCCGATTTTTCTTTTGCAGTGGAGTTAATAGTGGCTTTTCTTTACCTATAAACAAGTTGTGCAACTTTAGGGTTTTTACTTCACTTTTTTTTATAAGAAAACTTACCTTGCAAGTGCTAAATCCCAGTTTGTGGGCCTCTCTATGAGTTGTGGACCTCGAAATTCTCCTTCCAACAGCGTCACTCCACAGAGCACTTAATTGTAAATAATTGGCACGCCTGTTTTTCACGATTATTCTTCTTAATGCTCTTCGGTCGGCATTTGTGATATTACTTTTTTTTCACAAATCGTGGCTTAATATTAACTGAACCAGTTACGTATATCTTCTAACAATATTTCTCACGATAAGTCTAATAAAGTTGCAATTTCTGAGTTTGATTTCCCAGAATTAGAAAATTTAATTTTCAGTAACCGAATTTTCTCACTAATAACCTTTCCTCTACCCATTTTGAAAACCTTAACTACCCAAAACTATTTTAAACGTATTCTGACAGCTGTGATTAATTAATGGCTTCTATTTTTCGCAGCCAGCTATGCGTTATAGATTTATTTTGCAGTGAAATGAAAATAGGTTGATATGCTTTAATTGCAACATGTGTTATTTTTATGTTGCAAATTTGATTAGGGAGTGATAACGGTGGTGTTTTCTACTATATATTATCAAAATATTCATTGTTAATATTTTAAACCTATAACACCCTGCTACATTTTTATTATTTGTGTTTTATAAGAAAAAAACTAAGATTTCAATAGTTGGGCCAACTGAAGTGGGAAGGGGCTCGTACACTTTGTCATACAGATACAAAAAAGAATCATTCGCATTTTATTTAAAATACGGTCACGTATATATCTTTACAATATTTTAAAATTTATTTTTCAGCACAGAAATAATTATCTTAAGCATACCGATCTCCATGACTAGATCATTCGTAATAAGAATAATATACTTATGCCCGTGTCTTATCGTACATTCCATTAAAAATCTCCTGTAACAGCAGGGATACATACTTCTTGTAACTTATTACCACCAGGGATTAAAAACGTAAATTGCATGGGGTTTTTCAAAATACGTTTGCAGTACAGGCTATCGGATTGCGCTTTTTATGACTTGGGTGGATTTGTCACATACCACAATGCCTCTGATAGATATTAATAAGTAAATTGCTATGTATGTATGCATGATATTGTCTTTTATGTTCCTATTGATGTTTGACTCGTGGCACAAAAGTCCGGAACGGCTCTGTATTTTCTTGGGTAAGGTAGTTTTGGGAAATATTAAGGTCGGGGCTTCAGTAACTTCCAGCAAGAAATTCAACGATGACCTTGTATTCGACCTTGACTTTCACATCCGATAAATATATTGTGCCAAAACTTTTAGGACATACTTTATCAGCTTCCACGCGACTCAGGATTTAAACAGTGATCTCAAAAACGTTATCTCAGTTCAATATGGCGCTATAGTTGTACATTTCACTTACACTTTTCTAACTTCTAGCTTGTTAGAATTATCTGAGTAATGCTTAGACCTAATTCAGGGAATCGAAACACTATCAATTCGGTCATACACTAACAAGTATTTTGAATTAATCATATGGCTGTCATTGCCCTTTAAAATCGTATGGTGTTACAAGTTCTGAAAGAAAGAGATGATTAATATAGTCAAAATCTCAACAAAATACGGCTCTGTCTACCTGACGTTGACGGATCCGTCTGAATGTGTGTGTCTCTTGTCGATATGGAGAACTTTGAAATATTACTAGATAATAGGCTATCATTTTACAGTAAAGGATACTCGTGATAAAGACATAACATATACATAAATTGCCACACATAATTGTCTTCATGACATATAATTGCAAAGCTCGAAAAAATACATTGTACTTCAGGGTCCATAGCTTGAATTTATTTTTGAGCTCAGCATCTCAGTTGCCTCTTATTTTGAGCCCTATTAAATGCTTCTTCATCATTAAAATGTTAAAGCCGACGGTCGGCCTTCCTCAAATCTGAAACATCCTGAAACTTTTAATATGTAAATTAGCTACTTGAATTGTAAATTTTTGTAATGAATAAAAATAACGTATAGTCTGACGTTTTCACGATATTTTGTATTCCTCCCATACAAAAGGTACAGCTAAGCCCGTGGTCACTACAAAGTAATAGTTCACCTAGAAATCGCCAAGTTTGTCCAACATGTGATCTTCATTTTGTCCCGTTTCTGTTTATATATGCCAATGTTAAGACTCTACTTTTCAATTTGCTCCCCAAAATCTTGTTTTCATACAGTTAATCTACCATCAAAGAGTAAACACCCGTCAAGCTTACTTTGCCGTTATTTCAAGGGTATATCCTCATTAGGCCGCCAGCAATATTCTTAAGAGTCCTTTAATCGAACCAATTACTTTCTGGTAATGAGTGTTTTTTGTTTCTCTGATGCACAAGACTGCTTTTCGGGATCAGATGCTGTAATTAGCAATTAATTCTCAAAATGTCCGTTATACCGGCAGGGCAATCTCGAAACAACAATAAGCTGTCACATGCCACTGGAAATACTGAAAATGTAACTGCATAAGCCTAAGATCAAAGTGGATCGTTAATTGCAATTTTTTCCTTGCATCCAATATACGTATATAGTATGTCCATTAAACCACTTTGCCAGTAAAAGGCAGTCAAGACTTTATAGAGAGTCATTTAAATGTGATTTCGGATCATAATTGTTGTTGAGGCCTGAAATAAATGACATTCCGTATTTAATTTCTGCAAATCAAAAAGAAGTAACATGTGATTTACTGTTTTTGTACTATGCAAAACCAAATTTACTGCCTTTTTTTCGTAGTTCCAACAATCTACTTATATTATCATTATAAATGAAAAACCCAGAAATGCAGAACTTTATTTTATTTTCATGTTTGATAAGGAGTCTCTCTTTTCCGTCGAGCTTCGGATCAAGTGTCCAAGATCCAAGCCCAACCTGAAGTTACCTCCACTACGTTTTATCAGGCCATTGTCGATACCTTCCATCATTGCTGGAAACTCAAATTTATAGGACAAAAGTAAACCTTTTCAACATCAAGTAATTTTATTCATATGTTCACATTTAATAAATACATTCAACAAAAGTAATTATATAAATAAACAAAAAACAGCCGGGATTGGGGATTGGATTGGGGGCAGGGGGTTGTAACAAGGCTGAGGGGGGTGATCGTGTCAAGATTCAGCAAGGTAATTAAACACTAACATACAGAACTATATACCATTTTCTTGAACAAAGTGGCAGACTTGGGTGTCTAGGGGATGACCCGGGCCCCCTTTAAATCAACCTTTGAAAAACAGCATGTTTTCTGATATGTTGAGTTAACCGAAGACTATTTTTTAGTATTATTCAACTACTTATGCACATATAATAGAATTATCACATAAAAAACTAAATAATGAACACCATAATATATTATAAAAAGGTAACGTGGCAGTACTTGTATCATACGGAGAATATATATATATATAAAGAGAAAATAATCATGCGGATTTTGCCCATTATTTTCCTATATATATATATATATATAAAGAAAAAAGAAAATGATCGTGCGGAGAAACAAAAAATAGGAAAATAATGGGCAAAATCCACAAAAAGGAGGAAAGTAGATTCGAGCAGAAAATAGGATAGGTAACCTGAGCGATACGTATTCCTGCTGGTTGGCTTCATCAGGCCCGAAATGAATGCACATATGCAACTAAAAAAATAGATACACACTCCCACACATCCGGATACGGCTGTAACCTGAGGAAACAAAGATGGAGAGGAAAAAAACAGCAAACGAAGTCCACAACAAGAGCCAACCTACACATTGTGCTATAAAATGGCTAGAAGACCTCGAATTTTCAAGGAGACATCTAACCACAACCACGCGGCCGGTTATAGCCACTTGCTGTGGTACTTCAAGCCCAAAGGATCTACAAAAAGAAAATGATCGTGCGGAGAAAGGTAATCGTATATAACAAAAAGTAGGAAAATAATGATTTTTTCGTTATATACCTTTCTCCGCACGATCATTTTCTTTTTGAAGATCCTTTGAGTTTGAAGTTCCACAGCAAGTGGCTATAACCGGCCGCGTGGTTGTGGTTAGATGTCTCTTTGAAAATTCTTCTAGCTTTTTTATACTACAATGTGTAGGTTGGCTCTTGTTGTGTACTTCATGTGCTGGTTTTTCCTCTCCATCTACTTTTGTACATATAGTTGAATATGTGCATTCATTTCGGTCCTGATGAAGCCAACCAGCAGAAATACGTATCGCTCGGGTTACCTATCCTATTTTATGCTCGAATCCTTTTTCCTTCATTTTGCGGATTTTGCCCATTATTTTATTTTTTGGTATATACCTTTCTCCGCATGATCGTTTTCTCTTTGTATATATAAATATAGAAGTAATATAGTTTGAATACCACTGCCTTTTTGCTTTGATAATGTGATTAACTGCTTTTATGCTTAGGAAATATAGTTAATATGAAATACTTGACAAAGTGAAAAACTATCTATTTTTGTTAAATCACGTGATCGATGATATATTTTCTAATTGTAATCATAAAACAAATCTATTTGCGTCAAAATTTAAAAAAGACAGTACATGAACTCTACTCCCTTCTAAGTACGCCAGCATTGCTCAACGTATTCTACCTGAAGATAGCCAGCCATGTATTTCGGCGTCCAGAAAATTATTCGAGATGAAATGAGCAATCTATCAGACTTTGCCACAGTTATGCCTCACTTCTTTGCACTAATAAGTCTACTTTGAAAATGTTAGTGCCTTATATATGGCGTTAGGTACAGCTTTACGATTCAAAAAATGTATACCTTTCATTGTTATATTGCATTGATTAGTAATAACAAACCATCCAAAATTTATGTGGACTACAAAATGCAGTCTAAACTGAATAAGAGAACATCTTTTTATCGATACGTGTTATAATGTTACAGTCATTGGCGTTGCAAAATGGCAAGTACCTTAACATTGGATTTTTATCTGGACAGTTATGAGGTAATCTTTATTTATTTCATTTCACTTCATGTTTCATCGAGCATTCAGCTCCAATGTATGGTTTCTAAACAGAATTGTGTTAGCAAAATAATAACATTGAAATGCGAAATGAATGAATGAAATGAATGAAACAAAATTTTTTGATGGATACTGAGAAGGGCTAACCGAAACTTTGATCTAACTGAAATTTAAATTTATCTACTTTGATTTTGAAGTTATTCGGAAAGGTACTTTCGCGTTATAAGACGTAATTTTACGATCCCATCTTAGTGCTACGAGATTCCATGGAGGAAGCTAAGTACACAAATAAAACACTTTGAATATCTAATTAATCCAAATCTTCCAAATCCTCTTTTCGGATGAATATAGTGGGAATTACCATATGAGGTTCAACTAGGTATTTGTCTTTAGCATTGAATCTACTCGGATCACGACAACTATTTAGAAAAACTGAGTAGAATTCATGAAAGGTGTCCCACTATTTTCAACATCAGGTTTTCCGCCATTGTTGCTGTTCGATGGATATAATGTTTCGTAAGCAGAATTGTTGATACGTTGTAACGTAAATAGATACATATTTACCTTCGTATCCCTCTGCTTTATTTAATTTATCTCTGTTTATTGACAGAAACTGAACGAGTCACATCGTAACCCAAATAGTATTTCTTCCTTGCTCCACGTGAGTACATACAGTACGATTAGCTATGTGAATATCCTTTCCTGAGCAAGGAATGTACGCCGTTGTATTGGTTTGTCACGTCGGTAGGAAACAGTAGTCAAATGAGCCAAACACTACATAATTTCTGCGACAAACAATGCAATGTAAACATATAGGCTTGCTCTTTCTATTAATAATGACTGCTATAGTTAATCCTCAAGGATTATTTATCTTTGTGACTGGGAATGACAGAAATGTTTTCAGGGTGTTTGGTCTGCCCATAAGGCAGATCTAATGCCCCCATATACCTTTTTGTGAATATTTTGAAAATTACTACTTACTACTTACTATAGTAAGTCACGCACTGAAGCTGAAGAGAAATTTGTGACTATAAGGCTGGCACCGGTATTACGTAAAAAACCCATAAAACGTAAAAAAAAATAATAAAATGACATCTTGCAGACTAGGTAGTTTTTAGGATGCAAATAGTTCATTCCATGTTTGCTCGCTATGATCGCTGTGAGCATCCATCTATGGAGGAATGACTCGACTACACGCATTGTTGGTTGCAGAAAGCAAGCATTCGTTTCGTGAAGCCGATTAGTCTGTAGTGGTTAATTCTGAGATGTGAGCAAAATAAAGTTGGACGAATAGCAAGGTCATATCGTATGATTATGTGTATTGGCCTGTTTAGAAAATCAGTGATATTTGCTGTGTTAGAAAATTATTACTAAATATGCTGCCAATGGAGTATATTTATTAGCTGTGCCCGACTGGTTATTTATATGTTATCCTTTCTTGTCAAAAGAACAGAAAAATTAGGAATGGCGCATCACAAATCAAACATTTTCGCAATGCTTCACACCTAGGTGCTGATTTGTATTTTCTATTGACATCGCAAATTTCTATAAAATTTAAACGACTGGAAATAAAAATTAATGTAATAACATTTTCACTTTCATAAATATTTCTGTCTGTAGTATATTTTCTCACTTGTTCCTTCACCAACCAGGGATTTCTTTCTTATCTCTCTCATTTTTGAAATTCAGCAAATTTGTATACGTAATTTCCAGAATGAATAAGAAAACGTGAAAGCGCAACTAATTTCTAGCTTCGAATCTCAAGTAAGTGTATAAGTGTATTTGAGACAAGAAACCAATCAACACATATTATTAGCACACAAATCCCCACTATACACCTACGCAATGCCGTTTCGTTTCAGCTAGCCTAGATCTCCAATAATGCCATCTCTGAAGCAGATCTTACATCACATCAGAGCAAAACATTGATAACTGAAGCCTCATGACGTTTAGGCAACACGTACAACTACAAAACGATTTCACAACAAGTGTCTGTCAGCTAGTGCTAAGCTAATATCTTGTAGAAAAACCTACATAATGTCACAAACCAATATAATGTAAAAAAATCGACATAATGTCACCCGTGCCGAGTTTACTATTGACCCGCGAGATTCAAAATTTGTGTCTATGGAACTTATAGGGTGTTCGCAAAGTTGGGGTTTTCCTTTTCAAAAACAACTACCCTTGAAATAACAAAGGTAATGTGTAGTGAAACGAGGGCGACCAAGTAAAAAACAATAAAGGAAAAAGTACTCACTCTCCAGTTGACGAGAAGGGCTAAGTACCTCTCTGCCTGAAATAATAACCGCTCCAACAGAAAATGAAATCAGCTCATGCGCTACCGAGCAGACGCCGGCGGTGGTGCAGACCAAACAAATAAGACGGCGTTGCCGCGTTTTCAGTTTTTAGGTAAACGTACTTCATAGGTATTGTTCGAAGTTATCGCCGTTTGATTCAAAAACACAGGTGCGTGCACGACGTAGCCAAGCATCGGTGCAGGCTTTGAGAATGGAGTCCCTCCCCCGATTGAAAGCACCAGCTTGTTCAATTCTGAGACGAAGTTCGTCAACCGTATGCACTTTAGTTTTGTACACTAAGCGTTTCATTTCTCCCCAAAGAAAAAAATCACATGGTGTTAAGTCTGGAGATCGCGGAGGCCACGCTACGGGTCCATTACGTCCGATCCACCTATTCGGAAATAATTCATCCAAAAACTCACGCACATTGATTGTCTTACACTTAATGGCACATCTTCTAACAAGGAAGGCAAAATGTTGCGTAAAAAGTCTAGGTATTGCATCCCGTCCAATCGATTTGGGAGAATAAATGGTCCAATGAGCATACCGTTCACCATGCCAGCCCAAACATTCACCGAAAATGTTTGTTGAAAATGTGCCCGACGGACAGCGTGCGGATTTTCTACTGACCAAACATGAGTGTTGCGAAAGTTATTCACCCCATTACGCGTGAACGTAGATTCATCTGTCACCAATATGCACTTCCGGATTATTGTCATGTTGATGCAATAACCACTCACAAAACCGCACTCTTGCTGGAAAATCGTCAGGTTGAAGGGCTTGTACACGTTGGACGTGAAACGGATACAGCCCCTCTTCTCGCAGCGTTTGCCACACTTTAGTTTTTGATACTGGCACTTCTCTAGCCACGTCTCTAGTGCTTGTTGAGGGATTCTCGTCTACGCGATTCAGTAGTTCTTCTTCAACTTGCACCATTCGTGGTTGTCCAGGCCTCCCACTGTGCCCACCTCGAAATTCCTCCAAATGACCCGTATCCCTGACTCTCTGGACCAGGTACACAAATCTGCGGGGCCTTGGATGATGTCGTCTAGGGAAACGATCTACATACACTCGCGACGATTCTGTAGCATTTTGAAGACATTCGCCATAAATTAACAACATATCAACGAGTTCATTATTGGTGTATGAGTGTGCCATTATTATTATTATTTTTTTTTGAAACGCAATCGATTATACGGGTTCGTTACCTCTATACGCGTGACCCCTTACCGTCGGTTGAAGGTTGCATACTGACCTGACACACTGACCCCGACCCCCGACCTAGTTCTGTCGTCGGGTTCAGCTAGTAGCCGGTACGAGTCTGGGATATCGCGGCGGGTCGCGGCTACAGGACGGTATTTTTGATGTTGCAGAGCCCTTTATCTCGGTTCCCTCAAGACATTGGTGTATATGGTACTAAGAAAAATTGCTTATGTTTTCAAGATCTACACGTCGTGTAAAGGAAAACCCCAACTTTGCGGACACCCTGTATATGCGTTAGATCGATTTCTTGTCAAATATCTCTCAAACTGGAGAAAAGTTATACGGTTTGGGTAAGATGGTCCCCTAATTATCATATGAAATCATAAAATATTTACTTCATATTTCACCTGGTTTAGCTAGAAATCAATCAATTAAAAAGAAGAATTTGCGATATATTTAGTTGCAAATTCGAACAATCAAAAAGAAGCAGTTATACAATAGATTGACTGATATGATAGCAATTACTGAGCATTTGCTAGCAGAATTTTGTACAGCAATGACAAAAATCAATGATCTAGTTTGACTGACGTAATGCAAACCTATAAAGAGCAAATATATGTTTTTGTAGCTAACCTCAATGGACATATTGATGGGTTGTTAGAAATATATCCTTTTTCAAATCATTTCTTTCGGGTAAGTAGTGACAGTGTTAGTGATCTTATATCATTCTAGATATTGTATCAGATTTAGCCCGTTTCGAGTAGGAGCCAAATCCTGTTTTTTGGTTGGTGGAGTTTGTGCTACAGAAACAAACTTTATGTCGAGGCTCAAACGAGAAGAGGTTTTCGCAGCTAAACCAGGTGATTCATGAAGTTTTTCTTGATTTAATATGAGGATTAGGGGTCCATCTCATGCAAATCTTATAATTTTTCTCTAGTTTGAGACATATTTTACAGGAAATCGAGTATATTCATTAGGTCCTTACCGAAAAAAATGCCATCTCTTTGAATGAGTTTGTGCCCTACGCGCAGTTTTGTGCCCCCACATAGTAAAATTGGGCCCTAGAAACTGACAAATACAGTTGAGTAAAGTATTCAATTACACTCATCCAAACAAATTAATAATATGATGTTGGGTAGCTACGCGCTGGACTGATCTCGTCTATTGTAAATGAGCATTCCTGACGACTACAAGTTTATTCTTGGAAAGAACCGAATATTTCACTTCAAAACCTACCAAAAAGTGATGGGAAAAGTGATTAAAAGAGCTCAGGTTGGTGCGGCATTTATATGTTCCCATTTTTGATATAGACCAGGCGCTGGATGGTATTTTAAAACGTGAGGACAAAGAATAATAATCTGGATCTTGCTAGTACACATTATGTTCGATTTTCTTTCACCCCCTCCCGTCTTAAATGATTACACAACAGTTTTTTGGTTCCAAATTTTTTTTTCTGATTTCATTCTTAAAAAGAAAGGACCTCAGTAACTTTTCTCAAAAGTTAGCCGTTTCCAAGCTATAAGCCATTTAATATGAGAAAAGCCCTGAAAATGGTCATCTTCAATGATTAAACATCATTCTTTTTGAGATATCTAAATTTTAATTTAGGCTTTAGCCTTCCCCTACGAGATTCGGAAGTGTATTTAAATATTATTTATTTTAAAGCGACTTTGGCCTTTTGATTCTCATAGACTGTACATACGTGTTTTACTAGCTCCGTTATAGCTTCTAAGATCGGTAGTGAGACCCAATTGAAAATTTGTTTGCGAGTATCATAGTTACGCTCACGTAATTACTGAGCATTGGGCAAGTTTTCTAGTTCATCTTTAATAGTTTAACACAGTTTTTTTGATAATAAAAGAAAGCTAACCTCTACAATCTCTAGTGGAATTTCTGGAATTTTCATTGAAACAAAGTGGAAATAGTTTCCAGTGGCGTACTTGTGTTGATTTAGAAAACAAACATTTGCACACAAAATTCAGAATTATGCCAGCTAGAGTCCCTTGCAGCTGCTGTAATCAACAGTGTTACGTGCTGTGTTTGTAAGCAGAAATACAAGCATTCCTGTGTGGAAATCAGCGCAAATGAGGTTCGTACTTTAAATTCGAGCAAGGGGTACGATTGGACCTGTAAGGATTGCAGATCCATAGGTAAAGACATTAATGACTTGAAGGCACTAATCATCGATTTTCGTAATCAAATCAAGGATTTAAAAGCTGATAACACCAAAAATGCAGATTCAAGTTTTTCCATGGAAGACATCATATCTGAGATTTCAGATCGTGAAAGACGTAGAAACAACGTAATAGTCTTTAATGTCACTGAGCCTGGTCAAAAAGCCAGAAGTGAGCAAAATGAATCTGATAAAACAGTTGTCGTCAACTTGTTACGTGAAGCTGTCCCTGACGTGAGGCTAACCAACATAAAAGTGATGAGATTAGGAATGTTTTGCGGCACAAAAGTTAGACCCATCAAGGTAATACTTGACAGCTATGACTCAGCATTGCAAGTTCTGGTGAATGCGAAAAAGCTTAAATCGAGTAATACCTTCAAGCATGTAAACATCGTACAGGATCGCACCAAAAGGCAAATGGAGCATTATAAAAGTATCAGAACTGAGTTGGCCAGGCGTCATGAAGCAGGAGATAATAACTATAGGATCAAGTTCATCAACAATGTACCAAGGATTGTTCCTTTAAACTAGGTCGACCCAATAGTGGATGTGGTGATTTTTTGACCGTGTACTATCAGAATGTTAGAGGGCTAAACAGCAAAACTAACAAATTCTATCCTGCTGTGAGTGACTGTGAGTATAATGTATTTGCTTTAAGCGAAACGTGGCTAAAGCCCGAAGTAAACTCTCTCGAATTATTTTCCAATTCTTTTGACGTTCATCGTAAGGACAGAAAACATAATCAATTGAACCTGTCAATGGGTGGTGTACTACTGGCATTTGAATCAGCTCTTAACTCTCTTGTAGTAGATACTACGCAGTTTGATACAAGTTTCCCAGAAATAGATTTTTTGGTATGCAAATGCATTGTATCTCATCAGAATTCTTATTTCGCTGTCATATATGCTGCAGCACATGTTTCTGTTGATATATTTGAAGCTTTTTTTGAAATGTTAGAAAACTGGGAAATCATGCATTCCAAACGTGTTGTCTTTCTGGGTGATTTCAATTCTGCAAACTTTGTGGAAAATAATTTAAATGACGCAAAGACCCGCTACATTGTTAATTGGCTCAACTTCTGGAACATGAAACAGTATAATAATATTCATAACCAATATGATAGAATCCTGGACTTAGTAATAAGTAACATTGATTGTATTGTTTATAGAGATTTAGCTCCATTAGTGGATGAAGACGTGTATCATCCTTCTTTGTCCGTAACATTAAAAACTGTCTGCAAAAAGAGTGAATACGTCACAGTCAGTACTGACCAAAAAAGATATAATTTTAGACGTGCTAACTTTTTTTCGCTGTACAATTCTTTGTTATTGGTTAATTGGGATTTCTTGGATAACACTCGTGGCACAAATGATGCAATTAATGCATTTTATACCAAACTTTACGAATTATTTGATGCACACGTTCCACAATATAAAAATTTCAGGCATAAATATCCCTCTTGGTACACCAGTGAAATTATAAAACTAGTAAAACAAAAAGACAAAGCGCACAAAAAATTTAAAAGGTCTGGTGCTAACGAAGATTACCAAGAATTCGGCAGAATCAGGAAAATATTTAAGCTTAAAATCAAAGAGGCATATAATATCTATTTTCAAACCATTCAAAATCAGCTAAATGATGACCCTAAGTCTTTTTGGTCTTTCGTACATAGTAAAAACAACACTTCTAGGATTCCCAATAGAATGTTGTATGGAAACGAGTCATTTGGTGATCCGCAAAGTATAGTCAACGCCTTCGCGGATTTTTTCTCCAGCGTTTACTCGACTGCTAATGTCGAGTTGAACTTTGATTTCAGACATAGTGGACTCGTCGACATTAGTTGTGAGCCGATATCAGATGAGGAAATTTTAGTGGCCTGTAGAAAGCTTAAAAGTAAATTGACTGCTGGACCTGATCAAATCCCATCTTTTATTGTTAGAGATTGTATCAGGAAATTAGTTCATCCTTTACGGGTTATCTTCAATTTAATCCTAACAACGACTGTTTTCCCCGATAAATGAAAAATTGCCAAAGTTTGCCCAATTCCAAAGTCAAAAAATTATCACTGTATCAGTGAATATAGGGCTATATCTATACTCAATAATTTTGCAAAACTGTTGGAGATCGTACTGTACAACCGCATTTACCTGTCCACTAAAAATAATATTTCCATCGACCAACATGGTTTTATAAGGCAGCGTTCAACACTAACAAACATAATGGTATTTAGCCAATACTTGTGCGAAAGATTAGACAATAGAGGACAGGTAGATGTGGTGTACACCGATTTCTCCAAGGCCTTCGATAGGGTCAGCCACAGTATTTTGCTCCGAAAGCTTGAGTACTACCTTGGCTTCAACAACATTTACTTAGCGCTCTTAACATCATATCTGTTTGAAAGGAAACAGTATGTTTTTTATAATGGCTACATATCACATGTTTATGTCTCAACTAGTGGCGTACCACAGGGTTCGAATTTAGGACCACTGTTGTTCATATTGTTTGTGAATGATCTGTGTGAATCTTTGGCTTGTTCTAAGTTAATGTTCGCAGATGACCTAAAATTTTATTCATCCGTGTCATGCTTGGAAGACTGTGCATTTGTTCAAGGTCAAATAAATAAATTGCAAAGCTGGTCTGCCAAGAATCAACTTCATCTTAACATAAGTAAGTGTAAAGTAGTAACTTTTTCAAGGAAAACCAACCCCATGGTATATAATTATACAATGATCGAACATGTTCTTGAGCGCAGTGAAACTGTGAAAGACTTAGGTATCTACTTTGATCAACATCTAACCTTTAATGAGCATATCAATCAAATCATTTCAAGCGCTTACCGAACCTATGGCTTCGTTATCAGGAATTGTAAATCTTTTGACGTTTTGACTTTGCAGACATTATACTTTAGCTTGGTTAGGTCTAAGCTTGAATATGGATCTTTGATATGGAGTCCGATTTACAAGCAGTATATTGATGTTGATAAACTTCAAAAGAAATTTTTAAAATTTTCATGTTTTAAGATCGATGGAAGATATTCTACCAGAGGTACAGAATACAACATCCTTCTTCATAAATTTGGCATTCAATCCTTAGAACAACGGCGTCAGCAATCAGCAGTTCTGGTTTTATATAAATTACTGCATAATCTAATAGACTGCCCTACAATACTTTCACAAATACAGTTTCTGGTACCACGACTTACATCAAGGTATAATGTTCCTTTTTTATGTCAAAGAGCTCAGACAAAGTTATTGTCGAAAGCGCCTGTCAACATGATGTGTGTGAATGCGAATAAAATAGCCGATGTATGTGACATATTCTTATCTAGCATAGGTGAATTGAAGTGCAAATTGCGTGCTCACTTTTGATTTATCTTACGTTTCTTATTTTTAAGCTGTAGCTATATTTATTTTTTGTTATTCATACATGAATTATTATTGTTTTTTTTCTTCACAAGCTACCTCATGGTGATTTTTTTTTTTTTTATAGTAGTTTGCTCTGTAAATGGTGTTAAACTGTTGGGCAATAAACGCTTATTATTATTATTATTATTATTATACCACCCTCATTAAATTGAAGCCGAAACCAACGCTTTCTTTATAGCAGAGTGTATCGGCGGTTAATTTTTTTTAAATGTACTGGGCAACCCAAAAGTCATGGAAAAGTGGTATTTTGCCAGCATTACATGCAGTAAGCGATTGCGAATCTACTATCAGATTTGGCAATAAAAAACAATGTTTGAAAGCTACATCGAAAGAATTGGTACAGTCAGCTCTTGTATTTTTCGAAAATCTCCAGTTAAATGGTGACCAATTGGATCAGCTGGAAAAAGCTTGCACGTGGATATTACTCAAAACATGGGCTTCGGCATCATTTGATGAAGGTGGTTTGTACCTCAGATATATTACGTTTGCATTTGTTAAGAGTTAATGTAAAAACATTTAACTGGAAAAATGCTCATTAAACGGAATTGGAAACAATTAATTACTGTTCATTTGGATATGAAGAGCAAAATGGTAATTTACTTCCGCGGCAAATGACGCAGCCTTCTTTACCAGAGTCATTGGTCCAATTGTAAAACAACGTCATGTGTAAAGTATTTGTAAAAATGAATCTTGGGTTATATTTCTTTTTCAAATGTGTGTAAATTATGATGGTCAGGGTAAAAAATGTCCTCTGTTAGTGTTAAACATTTCCGAGATACTTGCTCATTTCCAGACATTGGAGGGGATAAAATCTGTAGGTTGGAAGCTGTATGTGGTAAATGGTTGTAAGCTGTTGCATACTGTGTCAGTAAAAGACCTTCTACGAGTATTATTAAGAAGCTGCTGATCTTAGTGATAGTATGTACAAAAATCAGCGAGAAGCTTGTAGACCAGAATGAAGTTTTGTATAGGCACAGAAAATGGTTAAACTAAATACTGGTGAAATACTTTTCAGAGCTAATGAAATTAGTTGCAAGAAGAATAAATAGCCAGTGCTAATTTCGTAAAGTAAACGGTTTTCATATTTACATTTTAGATGTGAATGTTCAGTTTCCAAACGTAACTATGTTCGGTAGCCTAGCACTTACGGCTTGTCTATTTAATACCAAACATCCAACCTACCATACCAGAATTAATCAAACAACCTGCTTCTCCCTGAATATTGAAATTTGAAATAAATATTTTGCTTTTCAAAAACCTATATATTACAAATAAAGATGTAGTCTGCTTTGAAAATCGCACCATATTGGGAATTTAATTAAACCTGCTCCTCATCAACAGCAATAGCCACTGGAGACAGCCCAACCAAGTCACGTGCCTCTATAGAATGCGGTTTCCTTTATCTATAATTTATTGCTGGGACATTACCTTCCAGTATCAGTAATGCTTTTTAGACTGTCTTCGGCGCTAATACAACGTTGCAATTCACTATTTTGGGAGGCCAGAAGATGAAAGAGGTATGTGCAACTTCCATTGCTTACTTTTGTAGCTGTTAGACATAATAAGTCACAAAATTTTTCACTACATCTGCCATCGAAACAGAAATATGATAGATTTGCTTTATACAGGGTTATCCAAATTAAGTGTCCACCATTAGTAACTTTGTTATTAGTGAAAATACAAAGTTGTTTGAATTAGCAAACTAGTAGCATTTTTAACGCTGGTAAAAATGAGAAAAGAAAAAAACAATTGAGAGTCGTTATTTTGATTTTTTTCAGTAAAATAACATTTTTTTAAATGGAAACCCCTGTATATTATATTTTTTTCTGTTAAAGCATCAAATTTTAAACAAAAAAGTTCATAATGACTTTTCCGCTAAAGTCAAAAATAAAGTCAAAATAACGATAAATATTTTTAATTATTTGCAGTATTATAATATTAAGACGGCTATGAAAACAACATGGCGTTCGCGATTTGACAGCATTAAGATAAGCGACAAATTGTTAAACTGGACATACTCGCAACTAGAAGGCTTTGGAAAACAATGATAAAATCAAATAATGTCAAACATTAGTGTAAATACTTGTTTATAAGCTTTATTGTGTCATTAATTTAAAGAAAAATGTTCTCCCATGAAGAAAAGTGTGAAAGATGTGTGGAATTTATGTCAGAAATTCTGACTAATTTCTTAGACGAATTGGATCTTATAAGTAGACATCATCTGCATTTTCAGCAAGATGGCGCACCTGCCCACAACTCCAGAGGTACTCATCATTTTCTAAGTACTACTTTTAATGATCAGTGGATAGGAACAAATGGCCCAATACAGTGGCCTCCCAGATCACCAGATCTAAACCCACTTGATTACTTCTTGTGGGGTTACTTAAAGAACCAAATTTACAAGCGAAGGTACGATAACCTTGACGCGTTAAAGACTGCAGTTAGGGAAAAGATAACCCAGATAGATGGTAGGACCATACTTAAGACAGTTCGAGCAGTTGAAAAACGTGCCCAAAAATGTATTGAAGAACAAGGTGGTGTTTTCGACCATCTTCTTTAACAAAAATTGTTATTGTATTTTGTAAGATTATAAGTTGATATTGAAAATAAAGTTTGTCGATACAATTTAATTGTTTCAGATTGGAGGCCATAACTTCAACAATTTGTAACCTAGGAGAAAAGTTATTGTAAGCTTTTTTGTTTAAAATTTGATGCTTTAACAGAAAAAAATATAATATACAGGGGTTTCCATTTAAAAAAATGTTATTTTACTGAAAAAAATCAAAATAACGACTCTCAATTGTTTTTTTCTTTTCTCATTTTTACCAGCGTTAAAAATGCTACTAGTTTGCTAATTCAAACAACTTTGTATTTTCACTAATAACAAAGTTACTAATGGTGGACACTTAATTTGGATAACCCTGTATAGTTTGATATGCAGTGGTCGAAGATCCATCGTTCTTATGCGAACCTACCTAATTCCGATTCGATTTCGCATTTTGAAACCACAAAGCGCCATTTATTACCAGGATCGACCATGACGTTCTATCCATTAGAAATGTATAGATCTCAGTTTGCGTTTGACAGCCCAGTCACCACTGTACACGAAACGAAAATACCATATTTAGTTATTCGTCTAATATGCCTCGTTTTCCTGTACTAAAATTACAGCGTAGCACTTTGCTATATATTCACTTGTAGCAATAAATACACGAGGGAAGTTTGGAACAGTTTTAATAGAAATATCGCATACCATTATTAATTTATAACTGCGATAAAAAGTTTTGTAACGAGTTCTCCCAAAATGGAAAACACTCGTTTATCACGTATTTTTGTGAATATATGAATTTGTGACACCGTCGTGATTTTAATCGTGACACTATTACAAGCATACGAGCGAGTTATTTCAATTTAGAGCATCGAACAAATATATTTGATGTCGAATATAGAATCTAGGTCATTATTCCTGTGTCTGGATATGCTTTGGCATGTTGTATATTCATATAAAGTTAAGGATAATAGTGTATGGAATATTGGTATACCATATTTAATCTACCTCCCAGAAATCTGTTAACTTAGTAAAGTCGGCAAACATTACCTTCTGAATTACAAAATGACATTAACATAATATAAACGTTGATAAATGGGTCAAAGATTCCAAGAATTATCTGAAATATACGAGTTGTAAACAAAAATTGTCAAGTTGGCAAGAGACGGAAGATAGCACGTTGTGTTTAAAAGGTTCCCAACTTTTGACTTGAAATATCAGGAGTCAGTCAACCCGTTTACCCTCTTCAGAGTTATAGCAGTAGCTTGTGAGAGCTTCCAAAAGTTGACAAAAACCTCCATGCTAGAAGAACGTGGAGTAGCAATCATGTATTTATCAAGTACTCTCAGCGAATACTAAAGGTAATTAAAATAATAAAATGCGGCCGCTAGCTCCATTTCTCTCGCACTCATGCCGAATATACATTGAGCGCGCGCTTGACTAACATTTAAAAAATGATGTCAAGTAGGTTGACTCTGCACTTTCCACGTAACACTGTTATCAGTTCATATTAGTACAAGTTAGACCCTCTGAGAAAACTTAGTTATGTACATGTATAACAAAGAAACTAAACGGATCAAGTTGGTCAAATAGACCCATACAATTAGTCCACAGAAAACTTTCCCTGCCGTACCGTTAGTACCGCCTATCTGGCAGCGATGCCCCGTCCTCATACCTGACCACACGACAGGTCAAATGCGGCAGCACGGCACTAATCATAGGACACATATCGAGACCGGCATGCCCGCCGCTGAACTCAGACAGCAGACACAGAACCTCGTATCGAAAACATTATCATGCTATTATTCTGTTTTAAGGCTAAACGTACGGGAAAATCCATGGTGTGTGAAATATGTCTAATAGGTGCGTAGAATTACCGAGGCTGGGAGCGTACATACTACATAGCAGTGGCGGCTCGTGATTTTACAAATAGGTGACGCAGGATTGACCGACCCCCCCCATACCATGTAGAGCGCATACACAAAAAAAAAACATGAAATAACTTACCTAAATTCAGTAACTCGAAAACAAAGTCAGGATTATCAGGCACTTTTCATTGTTTATATATGAGAGCAATTCGTCGGTCCTTCAAATTAGCAAACTTATTTATAACGTCATCGTAAAACGGCTGTGACACTATCAGTTCATTTAATAATTTTTTCGATCGATATTTTTGCCAAGTTCGTCAACCGATCTTCCGACATGGTACTTCGTAGATAACTTTTGATTCGCTTAAGGCATGAAAAACTGCGTTCTGTCGAAACACTTGTTGATGGAATGGTCAGTATTAAACACAAAAGCTTATATGCCTCCTTGAAGATACTGCGATTCTCAAATAGCGATTCCTTTAATAAGCGGGGTTCCATATTTTGATATTGATCATCGCTATAGATCAGCTGCAATTCATTTTTCAGTCTCTGAAAATCTGTGAATGTATTTGAATAAAACTCCTTCAAATTACTTAGGGCTTCTGTTGGAAATTTTTCTGAATATGTTTTGAACTTCGAAGTGTCCATTAACGTCACAAAATGAAGCTTTTCCATATCTTGGAAACAGGTCGTGATTTGCAGAGAAATGGTATCCAAAATTTCAAAATACAGCACTCTATATCTTTCAATAATTTGATCCCGAGACAATGTTACTCTTGTCCTGCCGTCGCGGTGTTCCGTTTGTACACTTGTTTTTGATGCAGCCAATTCGAAAATATTCTTAAATGTTTCTTCATTTCTCTTCTTGTTTAATTGTGTTTGAACACTTTTAATTTGCTTAATGCAAAGGTTTATATCAAAAGATTTTTTTTGCAGTGTGTCGAATAGTATATCTGTCATTCCAAAGATCTCGTTAAAAACAACAACCAAAAGCACGAATTCGAAGTCATGGAATTTATTTAGAAATCCGTCGCTCTGTCTAACCGAGGCTTGATCGGAGGTTGGATCATTAATAATTTCAGTAAACACTTGCTTTAAGGAATCCCACTCCTTATTTATAAAACTGATAACTTTAGAATTTGATGTCCATCGCGTAATAACGGAAACAGGTATTCGACGTCCTATTATTGAGTCTGCTACGTTAGTTCGTTTCGGAGAATGGTGAAAAAATGTCGGTAAACCACTTATAGTTGCAAAAAAAATGCGGCATTTTGTAATACTATTGCAACTTTGTTGTAACACTAGATTCATGCGGTGTGTGAGGCAATGAACAAAAACTGCTTGGGGTGCCTGTTCCTTTATTTTAGCCTGAAGACCATTTAACTGTCCGGACATGACGCTTGCACCATCGAAACATTGTCCAACGAGTTTTGTTTTGTAATCAAAATTTTGTAGACACCTTGTCACGAGTTTAAATAATGCTTCAGATGTTCGGCTGCAGCTTACATCATGAAATCCTAAAAATCTCTCCACAAGTTTTCCTTCAAGATTGACATAACGGATTATTATGCTGCACTGCGATTTGTGGGCAATATCGGTGGAATCATCCACCTGAATGGAAAAAAAACTGCATTCCTTTATTTCATTTTCCACATATTCATCAATGCATTTGACAATGCAGTCAATAATTTCGTTTTGAATGGTTTGCTCCTGAATGTCTACAGGGCTTATAGATACAAATGCTTCTAGGAGCTCTTTGAAATTTCCACGGTTAATAGAAGTCGTCTCTTCGTTGTGGCCACGAAACGCCAGTTCTTGTTTGCCCAAAAAAAGGACAGCGCGTATTGGCAATTCCATGAAACGTCTATTAAGTTGCACGTTTTCGTTAAACTGTTTAATATACAGCCTGGAATTTTCGCGTAAAGCATCCTCAATAGTAGTGAGATTTTTCTTCAATTTTGAAAAACCTAGTGCGCAACGCATATGATCCGATGATCCTTCATGTTTACGAAGAGCACGAGTCACATTCCCGAAATCATTGAAACCGTACTTGCTCCACACGGTTGCTTTAACACTTACAATCAAACACGGCACACAAAAAAGTTTATTTAAATAATAGCTACCACATAACCATGCAAACTCACTATACCACGATTTTTTAAAATTTCGACTGTACACTTTGTCCTTAACTTTAGCGGTTTTATTTACATTTAATATCGGAGAAGGTTTTTCGGAGTTTAAAAAGTCTTTTTTATCATCATTACTCCATTGAGAAAACGATTTTTCCAACATAACACAAACCGTATCATAGACAGGAAACATTGTTCAAAACAATGAAAACTAACCTCGACACAATACGATATCGGTAGTAATGCAGAGCAGACTAGACGCAAATTCATAATTTGCTTCACTTGCCTCGGCCAAAACGGAAGCGCGCGTGCCGTTGTCATGGCAACCGTCGTATTTGCTCGTATCTGTACTGGACGCAGCAATGCGGTGCAAATAAAGCTGCTTCAGGTCTGTTTCAACACGCCAAATTAAGCGCAAACGTAGGCGCGTTGTTGGTTGCGGGGTTTCTCAGTATTCTGTTGATCGCAAATACAAATAATGTCCGAAAAATAATTTTTTAAGATATAAATGAATTTTTTTTATAAATTTCAAAATAAAAAAAATATATTTTTTTTGAAATTGCAGGTGAAGCAGCGCTTCACCTGCGTCATGGGGCGAGCCGCCACTGCTACATAGTGCTTTTCTTTAATGACCCGTCCGCTTTGATTTTTTGAACGGATCAATTAAAAAAATTAAAACTTGAGATAATGAAATTGATGCGTGGATACCATATTTTAGGCAGGGAATTACAATTATTTGTAGAGATATGCATGTTAGTGGGTTTGCGTTCAAGTAATTATTAAATGTACCACCATTTTGTATTATTTAAAGGTATTCACTTTATATTCTAGGGTTATAAAGTACTCAGTCAGGGGCTTCGAAATGATGTGCCACAAGACCCCGGTTTTCATATAATTTTTTTCCAAGGTGGCGCCCAGCGGCCATCTTGACATTGTCATCTGTCAATTTTACTCTAAAATATGGTATCCACGCATCAATTTCATTACCTCAAGTTTTTGAATTGATCCGTTCAAAGAATCAAACAGGAGGGGGATATTAAAGAAAAGCGCTGTATATTGACATACAAAAATGAAATTGCAAGGTCAACTGTTTGAAGTTTTGAAATATTATTCTGTCGCAAAACCAACTACAAAAGTTTTGAAAAGACGATTGATTTTGAAGTAAATAACGTCCATATTCCACTGGTCACATTTGCAAAAAGTTTAGGTGTCAGTTTAGACGATTTTATCATCACGTCAGTAGTATATTCTAATCATGCTATCCTCAATTTAAAAACTTGAAAGAAATTAGTAGGGAGCTTGGTTATGTCTAAGCTGCTTTCATTGCGTTTCACCCTACTTTATTCTTGTCTTGACTCCATAACAAAAACCAGATTGCAGAAAATTCAAAACTGTTGTTGTTACCGTGTTACATCTAAGATTTATGAGTTGAAGCTCCAAAATATTTTTGAGTTTGTACTGTTCGTTTTTATACATAAAACAATCATCGCCAAGAGACCTAGCAAGTAGGTTACTTCCTCTCTGAAATTTAAGAATATTCCTCTTCACCGTACACCGTGGTATCAAAGATATTTTACGAACAATGCCGTTCAGTTATACAATTCACTCAGTACGTTCAACAAACAAATAAGTTTTTAAAAAATCTTTTAGAAAACAGCTGTTAGGTATGCAAATATCAACGCTTGAGTCATTGTTTTGTTACTATTTAATTCTTATTCATTCGTTCGTGTTTCCAATGTTACCATTTTCTTTCTTGCTGGCTGTGCTTCTAAGTAGTATAATAACTGCCCAGTAATTGTTTTATGTTGCGTGTGTAAACTTTTGGTGTTTCGTCCATATTAATTTTAAGTGGAAGATTAGCCGTCACGCTAAGCTTCGCTATGATGTAAAAGATAAGGTAACCTTATTATTATTATCATCATTATCATATACCTTCCTCCACCCCTACAATCCCAAAAGCTCCAATTTCCAACCACTACATTTTTTTTTAAATGATCAGCCTCTGAAACGTTGAAAAAAAATTTTGAGCGATTTCTATTTTTTTCATTTCCTGTCACGTAGCTCCATCCCCACTAGACCATTTTTAAATAACTGACTTTCTCCTCCTTGGCACCGCAGTAATCTTGTGTGAAAATTTCATCCAAATCCGAGCCGTACTTTCCAAGTTATAGACGGGCCAAGGAATGGTTGACAGATAGACAGGCAGACAAACGACAGAACGATGGAAATGGATGACAAGATTCTTTGTGATGTGCATGTTATATAACATCGCGATTATAATGGCTAGCAGACGTGATAAGTAAAATCCAAGGTTCACAATAACGATGCCCCATGAAATGCTTTGGGATTTTGGTAACAGATGTTTGAACAATATTGAAAAACTTTGAAAAGATTAAAATTAAAAGACTTTTTCAAATATTATTACGTTGTTCGAAAAGTTTTTGCAGTTTTTAACCTTTAAATTCAAAGGAGCATATCTCAGCTTTAACAAAACTTTATTAATCAGAATAAATACCTTTAGAATCATACACTTTTGCCAACGAGAAACAAGTTTATTTATGCCGCTAACGTAGAAATACGGAGTTCTGGAGGCGATGAACTCATTGAAGGCATTTTTGGTATCGTCGAAGTGATCGGAAATGGTCGCAGTATCAACTCAAGCTCCTCCGGAAGCTCACGAACAGTTGTGCGCGGGCTTGCATCCACCAGTAATTAGTGTAATTTTTATTTTAGATGTATATATCATCTGTTAAACAACAACGCAGATCTCAACTTAACAGATAGCAAACATAAAGTTACTTTTTTTTTATATCGAAACAGCCGCGCAGGCAGAAGCCTAAATGCCGGAATACCGCGGCTGCTATGATGATCCCAAAGAAATTTTGTTGATACGATTTTCTCTTTCTACTATACTAGAAGCTGCGTCAGTACATGGTTATTATCCAACGGTCGCAGTTCTGCTGTTGCACAAGAAAAGCCAAATAAATATGGATGATATATTTGAGATGTTGCCAAAGTTATTTTTTAATACTCGCGCCAATTTTCTCAGGAATCATAAAATCTACAGAAATAACTCACTGTACATGTTTCTTAACAAACTCATATCACTACATAGAAATAAGCAGGGGACTAGATTCAGTGATGCCAAGCTTGCTGTATTGGATAAGGTAATTTGTTTAAAACTCTTAAGCTTCCACAAAACGAACTATTTACGTCAAAACGTGACAAGAGACAGCTGATCATTGAGTAACATTCAAACTACGACATATCGCCAGTACTTCGTCCTATTTTGTATGGTTTGTTTCGCATAAAGTAATTAGAAATGCTTCGATGTACAATCAGAATGAACTAGTCGATATATCATGACTACATTTAAAGCCAGCAAAGAACTAAGTAGAATGAAATATTCGGTAAAAATTGTTCTGATACACGCTATCTAATAATTTTTCTTATTTTTGTTCTTATTTTAATTAAACATGACAGGGAGTTAATATGCCAAATACTCGGCTTAGGTCTCCAACTAACTTACGGCAGGAAAGAAGAAAAGAAAAATCATTTAATCATAGAAATTCATCTAACAATCCTTAGAAGCCATTTTGACGATTGTACTAGAAACGGCCTCAACTGCAACAGTATTATTGAAGATAACTCTTACGTAAAAACTGATGGAACTGTGATGCATTCTTACTCAGAAACATAGGCACTTCAGTACTTAATCGATGATCCTATGAAAGAAGAATTGATGTTACATCCTCTGTTAGTGCTTTTCATACTTTCAAAATGGTGGAGAGTCTGTTGGTTATACAATGCAGACTTGATATTTTACGCTAGTTACTTACTTTTAATCTGTTCCTATATGATTTTCAGTCACGTAGGTTTTGTTAGTTTATTTGTTAACTATATGCTTTATACGCGTCCTTTCATGCAATCTTTTAAAGAAATGATACAGTTATTTAAAATATTTCTCGGACATATCAAACTATACAGAGCTTTCTATTATTGGTTTTACGTTAGCAACATACCTATACCAAATACATATATATGCTAGGGTTATTTCAATTTTGCTTTCGACTGTGATGTTGTGTTTAATGTTGAGTCAAATGCCTACTTTTACTAAATATACGCTTATTTTCGGTTCTACAAAATACCTTTTGCAGTATTTTTTTATCTATTCCATACAGTTCATTGCTTTTGCTATATGTTTTTACATCGTATTTGAAACTGGTGATACAACTGATATGGATAAAGGAAATTACAATTTCACTAGTATTACAGCAGATTTTTCGAAAACGTTGTTTTTAAGTCTTGTATGATTTACTAGACAGCTTGACGATCCTGTTATAGAACCTAGAGAATATCCAATTTTTGGTAGAATTTTGACTAGCACCTTCCTATTTTTTATGAGGATTATTCTAAACAATCTCTTGGTGGGTCTAATCGTTTCAGATAGAAATGAAATACAAGAGGAAGCTAGGTTTCACAAGCATGTAAAAATGGCTGGTTTCATTATAATTCATTCATTATATTATTAAACGGTTAGAGAATTTTAGGTCTCTGCACTTTGTAAAATCGATACACATTTTTGAAAAAGGCAAAAATAAAGACCTGTCTTCCACTAGCTATCACGATCCCAAGTGGCTTCACAATGATCACAGTAGAGATTATCTTAAAAGCATTATCAATACCAGAGCGTATGATACACATCTTTTGTATGATGTTTTTGATTTTATATCTGATAATGATGTAGCTGAGAAAAACGAGAATAAAACTAATTGATTTTATATTTTTATTATAATAAAATATTTGACGATAATTTGGCGTTTAATTGATTTGAGACTTTGGTTATTATGAGGAACGTTCTTACAATTTTATTATTAATATCCAATATATCCAAAGAAATAAATGTGCTAAAAACAATTCCACTTCTGTCTGTAGGACCAGTATTTCTTGACGATTTTCTGAATCTCCTGGATTAAGCTGCTTCTACGGAGCAATGCTTTCATTCTAAAAGAAAATTGCCACATCAATTTACAAAAGTATACAGCCTGAATTAAACATAGATTGATTCGATACAGCTTATCCCATGACATATATCGCACTGATGATGTCAAGCAAGGATGAAACAGCGTCATATATCCAAGATAAGGATCCTATGCATGGGTTTCTCAATATCTGAGGGATACAGCTTAGGTTAAATTAGGAAAAATCTGCTTTTATATGACCCGAAAAAGGTAAACCTTGTATCTGATAGCATCTTTTTCTACGAAATCAACGACATATCACATGTTATATATTTTTTTAGTCAAAAGGAAAAACGTTTTTTATTTTATTTAAGTAGGCGTTGAAAAAAAATGCTTGATGTAAGATTATGTTATTACTGATAGATGCATATTATATATATATATATATATATATATATAAAATGATGCTTAATCTACTGATATTCAGAAGTACGAATACATTTTGAACATTATTTTTATTTTGTTCACAATAGGTTTGGTCAGGGCCGTCGTCGTAGACATCATATGGCCGACCACTGGGCGCTTTATCTTCAAAGCTCTCGTCACCGCTGCGGAATTTTTTGAACCGCCATTGCGCCGTACGTTCGTTAGTGGTTCCTTGGCCAATATCATCGTTAATGTCGCGAACTATCTCGGCAGCTTTTCGGCCTAATTTGAAGTGGAATAAGAAAGTTGAGCGAATTTGCCTTTTGTCCATCCTATATTTGAAGTCCTGAAAAAAAAAAACAAATAATCGTAAAACAAAATGAATACTACGACTAGATAGAGCGAAAATCGCGCTTTAAAATGATATATAAAGCCAAAGTATTGTGAATAAATTTACATTATTTAAAATATAAATAACAAAAACCCCGAAAACTTTAGCCGAATAACCTAATAAATCAACTATAACTCGAAAATTATCAACCATAGAGGAACTTTCAAAAAATCTTTTCCATTCAAAATCATCAGAAAAACCTAAAAAGCTTTGTCCGGTGCAAAAATAACATTTTTAGAATTTGTCCAAAAAAAAAAAAATTGGCCTTGGCGACATGCAGAATAATTCATTCCTCTATTAATGAGATCATTAAAAAATATCGAATCTTAATATTCTTCCATGCAGACTGAGTTAGTTTCTGGACTGCATGCTTTAACGATATCGTTTGATTGCAGGCGAGAAAGGAACGTACGTGGGCGCCCCCTGTGAATTCACGTGCAGCCCCAAATTGTTACACGTGTACTGCAACCCGGTCAGCGGCACCTGCGAGTGCGACAAAAAGCATCCCGTTAAACTTAACAATCCTTATGCTGGCTGCAGCAAACGTAAGTAGACACTAGCTTTTTTACAATTCCAGCCCTTTTTTTAACTTGACTTGTTTCTTAGAATGTTGTTTTGAACCAGTCAACCTTAACCAATTAAGCTGAAGTTTCATATATGTACATGTTTAGTTCGAGTGTGACTCCTATGATATGGTATCAAATAAAAGGGCTTGATGGGAAAAACACGGTAAGCAAATCAGCGTCATTATAAATCTAAATTTGCTGACTTTACCCGGTCAAAAAATAAGTGCTGGAGGGGGTAAGGACCTTGCTTTAAAGCACAGTATATGCACAAATCAAATCAGCTCTTATTTCATAGAATAGGTCCGCCTTTCAGGTCTTGTAACTTGCAAGTCACTTTCAAAGAATCTTACACGTCGTACAGAGGATGAGCAGGCCATGTTATTCCAACTTAATTTACTCCGACCCAAAACAAATATGAGCACTCGGTCGTCACTTTTTTCAATTGTCGCTGCCTGCCCAGGCATTCATGGCTCGCTGACCAATAACAGAGCGCCAATTTGGACATCGCACCCTTGTATTTGTAGATGAGATATGAATACAGTGTAGTAACATGTTATATAGACGCTACAAGCGCGATGATAAAAACTCGACGAACAGAGCGTTTTTCGATGTTATATGATATGGGATGTATCAGGAGAACCGACGAATTAAGCAAAAAACGACCTCAAAACTTGAAGCCTGACTGAGGACGCAGTAATCCAAGCGAAAACCAACTACTGCGAATGCGCAGGGTATCTGAGGTTATAGTACGAGACACGGCTGCGTAAATTAAAACTTACTTTTTATGAATGATAAATAATAGTAGAATAGCCGTCGGATCCTAGACTAGAAAGGTTCATACGGTGGATCTGTCAAAGAATAGCGGTGCCAGACAAGCAAATCCGCCAAGTTAATTAATGGAAAGGAATAGGTGTGGTTCAAAGAGCAGGGGGCTGATTTCTATCCGCGAAACGTGAGATTTCCCCCAGAATATTATGCCTTCAAAAAATTCCCCACCTAAGAATCACCCAAATTTGAAGGAAAATCTCTCAACATGGCAACTTAGCCAAAGCATTACTGGTACAACAGGCGTCAAGTTTCGGGGTCCTTATTACGGCACGAACAGCATTACCGTAGTTTCTCGTGCTACATGTTATTTGATTTATCGATGGATGGATCACAAAACACTCTACTTTAGAACAAAAGGCCAGTGTAAGAAATGATATGTGTCGGTGTAGGTAAGTATACTAAGTGACATATAAATCCGAACACCCAGTTTAATTGGTTTTATTTTAATAAAATTTTGTATAAGTACTTAATGAAGCATAATAAGTAAATAATAAAAATTTCAAAATGATTGCACTGCTTTAAAGCCCTTTGACCTTTAATAATGTGTGGATGCACCCTGATGTGCTACGCATTCTCCAACGCGCCTAGGTATGCTTCTGATCAGGTGGTCAATGTCCTCCTGTGGTATCTCATTCCAGGCAACCGCCAACTCCTCTCGAAGTGCTTCTAGAGTCTGAGGAGGACGTTGCAAATTGAGCAATCTCCTACCCATCATATCCCACACGTGCTCAATTGGTTATAAGTTGGGAGATCTTGGTGGCCATGGTAACAATGTGACATCATTATGTTGAAAGAAGTCTATTGTGATTCTTGCAACATGTGGTCGGGCATTGTCTTGTTGGAAAGTTGGATCTGCCAGGGTGTCAAGATAGGGTAAAAGATGGGGTTCTAGAACTTCGTGGATATAACGCTGCGCGTTCATGTTACCTCTGATGAAGATTAAAGGTGACCTGGAACCATAAGCTATAGCACTTCAAACCATAATTCCAACAGTGTGATGAACATGTCTTTCAACAAAAAACTGTGGATTCCTCCTTTCACCACGTCGCCTTCTAACCCTGGCACGACCATCGTGCATGCCTAAACAAAATCGAGACTCGTCAGTATTCCTGATCCCAGAGTGACCGTTGTCTGCACCACTCAAGGCGATTACGTCGGTGTTCTCGAGTTAAAGGGAGGACCCAGTGTGGCCGGTATGAAAACAAGCCAAAACTTCTCATTCGTCGGTAAACACTTCGCATGCCAATAGGTCTTCCGTGTTCTGCAAACCATTCATTTGCAATGGACCTGGTAGTGGAGAAACGGTCCCTTAAGGCCAATAATCTTAGGCGGCGATCTTCACGGTCTGTTGTTCTACGGCGGCGTCCAGTGCCCCTTGTTCTTTGCATACGACCTTCTCGAAGCCATGCCTGACAACACCTAACCACAGTGTCTACACTTCTTTGCATTCTAACTGCAATTGCCCGAAAAGAAAGTCCTGCTTCCCGAAGTCCCACTATACGGCCCCTATCAAACTCACTAAGTTGACGAAATCGTACAGGTCTCCGTACTCTAGGCATCGTAACCGATCGTAAAGGATGTCAAGAACCAAAATCCGCCAACGTTGATTCTTTACTGCGGCTGAAATATTCATTTTTAGAGCGTTAGTGAATTAAAAAAAAGCAGTATAAAAACCGGAATGTCCAACTGATAAGGCTGAAAATTTTTTCATTTGTTATTTACAGTAAGATAAATACATTCACTAACTTTTATTAAAATAAAACCATTTAAACTGGGTGTTCGGATTTGTATGTCACTTAGTATATATTAGGCGAAAATGTAGGGTGTATGAGTTCTATTTGCTATCAAAGAACTAAGCAAGTAAATAACGTGTTTTAGATGCTTATCCAAGTCATTTTGAAAAAACAGGTTATGAACCATATACAAATACAAAAGATTCAGTCGCAGGATGGAAAAATGCATGCCTTCACTTTCAATTAACTTTATTTCATCTGCAGAAAAATCTCTTTCACAAACAGAATCTTAGATTGCCATGTTTGTGATGAGCTGTCTCGCTTCGTTCCATTATTGGATTATATCGAATGATGTTCTTGGAGCTGGTATTGTAAAATTCTGATGACTGCATCCCTTGTCGAAGCAATATTTATTTATCTGAACCGTTCTGAAGATAAGTTCATCCATAATTTCATAATGAAGAGATCATAGTTTTAAACTTTTGAAACTCGAAGTATATTTGAAGTATTGAAACATGGAGCCTTTTTACCAGGAGAATCGACAAAATGAGAAAAAAAACGACCCCAAAACTTGCGCATGCAAATGGTATCTGAAGTTAGCAGAATTGTTAATCCCAAACTGATAACATCAAAATAGAATAGGATTGTAGTATTCCATATTTTGACTAGAAATTCAATCAGGATCGCCCTTGTCTGTTAAATCTGCTGGAGCTACTAGAAAATACACGCTTTGCTCCACCAATTTTGTTTCTCAAGGCAACTGAAACAAATTCTTTGATATCTCGGTTATTCTTTTATACAGGTTGTCCGCAAAGTTGGGGTTTTCCTTTTCAGAAACAACTACCCTTGAAATAACAAAGGTAATGTGTAGTGAAACGAGGGCGACCAAGTAAAAAAAAATAAAGGAAAAAGTACTCACTCTCCAGTTGACGAGAAGGGCTAAGTACGTCTCTGCCCGAAATCATACCGCTCCAACAGAAAATGAAATCAGCTGATGCATCCCGTCCAATCGATTTGGGAGAATAAATGGTCCAATGAGGATACCGTTCACCATGCCAGCCCAAACATTCACCGAAAATGTTTGTTGAAAATGTGCCCGACGGACAGCGTGCGGATTTTCTACTGACCAAACATCAGTGTTGCGAAAGTTATTCACCCCATTACGCGTGAACGTAGATTCGTCTGTCACCAATATGCACTTCAAAAAGTCCGGATTATTGTCATGTTGATGCAACAACCACTCACAAAACCGCACTCTTGCTGGAAAATCGTCAGGTTGAAGGGCTTGTACACGTTGGACATGAAACGGATTTAGCCCCTCTTCACGCAGCGTTTGCCACACTTTAGTTTTTGATACTTGCATTTCTCTAGCCACGTCTCTAGTGAGGGATTCTCGTCTACGCGATTACCTCTAGATGCGTGACCGTAACCGTCGGTTGAAGGTTGCATACTGACCTGACACACTGACCCCGACCCAGTTCTGTCGTCGGGTTGAGCTAGTGTCCTAGTACCAGTCGGGGATGTCGCGGCTACAGGACGGTATTCAGATATTTTTGATGTTGCAGAGCCCTTTATCTCGGTTGCCTTAAGACATTGGTGTATATGGTAAAAATGCTTACGTTTTCAAGATCTACACGTCATGTAAAGGAAAACCCCAACTTTGCGGACACCCTGTATAGAAAACCCATGAATCCATAAATCTGGTTGGTCTTTGGACAAAAGATTGATTCTTTCACAAGCATTTTGGAGAATAGCAGAAACTCCAAGTAATGAACATGTTACTGTTCCTCCTAACTAAATAATTCAACACCGCACAAAGGGAGGCTTTTCAACACTTCTTCACAAGTAGCTAAGTAACAGTAACCATTTCCAACATATTACCGACTATTTACACCAAGGATTTATAAAAAATAACCAAAAGTAGTTGAGTTAATTTATGATGAGGTTAATGGAAATTTGTTTGTTGGTAATCCTATGGTCGATCTGTCAAAGCACAGCGTCGCCAGATAGGTCGGACAGAATTTCCCCAGAACAGACACAAAAATTTCTCAAAAATCCTCCAAATCACAGTTAATTAGTGGGAAGGTGGGTTTGGTTCAAAGAGCGGGAAGATGCTTTTTATCCGCGAGACGTGTGATATACCCCAGAACGTTATATCCCCCAAAAATCCCCAAGTAAAAATTTCCCGAATTTGGAGGAACATCCCTCAACATGGCGACCCTGTCAAAGTAATACTGGTGTTATACCCAGGTTCCAAGTTCCGGGATCATTTCTACAGCACGAAAAGCATTGGCCTCGCTTCTCCTGGTATATAGGCTCTATGTGTTAAAGTGAATACTACTCAACTTATTAAGTACGTTCGACACGGAAAAACAGGATATGCACTGAACATGAAATGAGAAGTACCCAGCTGCTGATAGCGCCACCTAGCGTGAGCTGTACGATACTTTTATCTATATCAGTTTCAGTGCATTCAATCTGTTCTCCCTGGTATGATTTGCATTGCTGAATGCCCTTAATCTGAGAGACTGATACAAAATATTCAACACGTAACGCTATCTGGATAAGTTGCATCGGAACATATTCATACTGAAAATTTTGTATATCGTAAAAGTTAAACATCTTCCATAGTCTAAACTGGTTGCGTATAACTTTATGGAAACTTTTGCCAAGTAAAACTCGAAATGCTGTTGAATATGGACGTCAATCCTACTTTGGTTCTATTTAGATTGCAAACATACATGAAACTGACGGAAACATAAGCGAATAGCTTGCAAACTTTTCAGTATTTGCGCAAGTAATAAATATGTCGTATCTAAGCATATGACTGAAGTCACGTTAGTGTGTTCATAAGGGATGTTCTTCTGAAAGTTGGTTGGCAGCTTGTGCTGTAGGCTAATGGTTTGTTCGTACAGTGGTCGGTAACTGTCAAAATCAGAATCAGAGAGATGTCACCTGTTCGTACAGATCCTGGCTGTTTGCCGACAGCTCATCCGCTGTTCGTACAGAACCTTCTGACAGATCAGAGGGCACCAGTCAACCAGTGACAGTGACAGGTATCAGAGTGTGTCGGAACCTATCTTGAGGACTAAAATTGATTCGCAAGAGGCATTTAATGAACTTTTCTCTAATGGACGGTCTGAGGACACCTCTTCCATGGTGTCGCCCCGCGATGTGACTACCTGACTTCGGCCTCCCATCGTAAGCGTGTCGAACTTCGTACATCCAGAATTGGCCGATAAGACCGCTCCTTTGTCCCGAGGGTGTCGAGATCGTGTAACAATCTACATGATTAGATTTTTCCAGTTCTACTAACTTTAGGCACTCCAAAAATCGGAATAACAAAGTTTCTTTAAGCTCCTGAAAACAGCGGCAGTGCCTTGCATGTAGGGTTCACCTGCGCGGCTGCTTCGGTGTAAAAAAATGAAACCCAAAAATCTTAATTTTGTAGTGAAAACAGTGCCACACTTCAACAGAAACAAGTTTTTGTAACATTTCAAGTGAGCAACTTGCTGAAGAAATTTTAATAAAATCCTATTTTAAATATCAGCCAGCGCCAAAGTGCTTTGTGCTCAATATTTTGTTTATTGACCCAAAATGAAGATTATAAATATACAGTAAGAAAAATTCGAACAATAGAGGAAATAACCATAATTAATTCGATTTTTTTGATCACTAATCTTTTGAAAATTTTTGTTACAGTTGCAAAATGCGTAATTACGGGATTTATGTCTTACTTCTATGTATTTTCGTTGTCCCAGTTCTCTTTATCCATGTTGAGAACTCTGTGAAACTTATAGCTATGTAAGCAGATCTTGATAATTGTAGTTAGGTTCAGCCGTTTTAGCTTTTTAGTGTATAACACCTTTTATTATTCAAAGGCGTTATTGAATCCTTGTAGTCTTTTCACTCCTTTCTTCTACTAAGAGTCTGCATATACAGGGTGTTTCTAATTTGGCACTCACCATTGGGTCCTTAGAAACTGTAAGGGATATGAAGTCGCTCAAATGGGGTTGTCAACAAAGTGACACTTAGAAGGTTTTGAAATTCAAAGTAGTTTCGTAGGGTAACGGAAAAACTAAATTTTCCCAAAATTGTTCTGATTTTTTCCTGAGTTTATTTATATTGGGATTTTAAAATAAATTGCATATTAACAGTGCCACGTTTCCTTCTCTGCAAGAAGGCATAATCAGAATTTCTATATGAGGGTTCTCTTGTTTTTGATTTTGATTCAAAAAATGCATAGTACGTCATACATTGACGTTGTCAAACCTTTATTACTTTAAGAAAAACAGAATTTCTTAGGTAGGCCTTGAAATTATCAGATGTTTGTTTCGCTCACCAGATTTATCCCAAAACCGCTCTATTTTTTCCCGACTCTATTCGAGATGAAATTTCAAAACAAATTGCATATTCTCGTCTGCAAGATGGCGTAGTCAAATTTTCAATTCGACATTTCTTCTTTCGATTTCCATCATCAAATTTGTTTTTCATACAGACACTATATTGGTATTTTGTACATTTAAATGGACTTTTTGAGCCCTAAATTCAGTGATTGTTATTTGACCATAAATTTGTTGTTGAATGAAAATTAAACAGAAATAAAAAGATATGGTGAAACCTGAATACGAAATGAAAAATTTATTGACGGTAATAAGAATAATAACCATAAATAAGCAGAGGTATTCACAGTCTTTCAAACTCTGTTGCTATGCAAACAAATGAAATCTAATAATTTCAAGGCCTACCTAGGAACTTCTGGAATAACTAAGGTTTTGCAATGTCAATGTATGATATACATGTTTGAAATCAGAATAAAAATTCTATTCATGTGTGTAAGAATCCAATATGGCGTCTATAAGAAAAAATTAAGTTGATGCTGGAGGACAAGAGACGAAACGTCATTTTCTAATTGTGCCGTCTTGGAGAAAATGTGACAGAGTTCATGTGCAATTTATTTTGAAATCCCACCACAAATAAAGTCAGGAGAAAATTGAAACCATTTTGGGAAATTTAGTATTTTACGTCTCTTTCCGGAAGTACTTTCAATTTCAAAACTTTCTAAGCGACATTTTGCTGATTATCTTAATACGCAACTTTGCCCTATTTAAGTGACTTCGTATCCCTTGACGTTTCCGAGATCTCAATGGTGAGGGTCGAATTTAAAATACCCTGTATAGGGGAAATATTATTGTCACCCCAGCACAAACAGTCACTCCCTCTCAGTGGGCACCCGTGAGAAAAAGCTCTATCACAAAATCTCCAGGATTCGGTATTTTGTTTATATTTTCATCAGCTTTGTGTTGGACTTACATAGCTAGAATATATAAATACTGTTTGCGCATACACTTCGAGGCTGGGCGACAAGGGAACAGGGAACAAAAACCCTACGATCAGAGTTTTATTAAGATACAATATTTTGTACATTTCTCAGGCATAATCACTGCCGACGTTTATTCAGAATTCTTACTATGTATTTACTTCTTCAACTTGTCACTCGATGTGTGGAGTCATATTTCCTCGAATTTATGTTTATACTTCATGAATGAGAATGGAATGGTAATTACTGAGTAAATCTACTTGACATTTTTGGGTGCTGTAATTTTTTCTAGAAAGTGTCCATGTTTTCCTCTCTACAGGAACATTCGGGCACATTTGGACAGTTGGACGAAAAATCCTAGATCATTCTGATTTACAGCAAATGAACCTCCAACTTTTTCAAAATTGTCTACTTCATTCTGAAAAATTTCACATTCGAATAATTATTGTACTTGATTTCGAGCTCTGACAATTTACTGGAAAATTATCTGCTGACTGATTTGACAGTAATCAAACAGTCAGAAGTTTCTGTACGAACAGCGGATTAGTTGTCGCTAATCGGTCTGACCTCCCTTAGCCAACTCGTAACGTTCTCATGAACGCAATTAATACAATCAGCGATGGGTCAGTGACAGCTAACTGCGTAAACTAGGTCATTACTTGTCGCCGAATATCAGTTGGTGATTGTCAGCAAACAGGCTGTACGAACAAACTAAACGTGGTTTGGTCTGCTCCAAGGAATGGAGTAGATCCGAAAAACCGTATATTATATACTTGTCATATAACACCTAAGAAATGGCGTCAAGTCGGTTGACTCTGCTCTTCCCACGCAACGCCCTTATCAGTACATAAAGGAATATATTCTGTACAAAACCTCCGAGAAAAAATCAGTCAAACAGGTCCATACAATTAGTCCATAGACATTCTTTCCCTGCCCTACCGGTAGTGCATCTGGGAAAGTCGCCTCAACCCTTTATCTAGCTCGGGCAGAGGTGGTAGCTTGGTCAGACCATAGAAAATACTATGCTGTTGCGCCGCATATATACGTGTGATCCCATGCCAGAACATTCATTACGGTTGGCGCACGACGCCAGCAGCAGTCGCGGCCGATAGGTACGCGATCTGTGTCCCGAGAAAGGCTCAGAGAAAGTTATGATGCGAGAAATATGTCTTGTAGGTGCGTAGAATTACCAATTATGTACGAGCATAAAAATTGAGACAAACCCTCCCCAAACCCCACAGCACCTCTATATTTCTTTCAAAAATGATCAGGATCCTCTGAAACATCGAAAAATATTTAACGATATTTATTTAAAAAAAAAACTATAAAGATTCTGGATTCTGCGTCCTTGGAACACTAGTAATATTGTATAAAATTTTCATCGAAATCCGAGCGGTACTTCTCAAGTTATAGGCGCTTATAAGATTAGCGGACAGACCGACATACAAACAGACAGACATACAGACAGACAGGCAGACTGACGGAAATGAGTGACATTTTTTTTTCGTGATGTACATGTAACATCCAAAAATATAATATCTCATTTTTGAACTTGCGCGCGTGAAAATTAAAAGTGTTCTTGGACTATTTAATGAGGCATACTATTGATTCTGGTGGTTTTAAATCTTGTTCAAAATTAATTTCCTAGCTCTGCTCATGACTTTCACCCCTCTGAACAGTTCTGATTTATTAACTAGAATTTCTCATCAAACATTGATAAACAGCGTTGAACAATGTTCGCTAACAAACAGGACAGTTTCTGCCTTACGCGGGAATGTAAACATTGGTAGTATGGATCCAAATTTGAATGAAACTGGATTATATCCTCTTTTGCCAATATTGCCGCTATCTAGGAAGTTTCTCCATTGATGGGAAATATGGAAAACGTAGTAAATATTCAGAATATTTTATAGCAAAATAAAGCTTGTCGAAAGTTCAACCCGAAATTGTGTAAATATACTCATTTGAATTTTTGAAGAAATGTCAGGATTAGGATAAATAACAGGATATCAAAATTCTTGATCCGGATCATAATGGAAGAAGGTATTTCTGGAGGAATGGATCTATTGAATATAGTCGATTTTTTCTGAAGTATCTCTCAAAATAACGAAAAAATATACGATTTGTAGGTCTAAACCGCATATTAAATCTCAAGAAATTTATTATAAATTACATGGTTTACCTAGGAAAACATAGTTTTTCAATTGATTTGGAGATCAAATCCTATGAATCGTATAAACAATGACAAATTAAATCATGCTTTTGTATAACTGTATCGAAAACTGGCCAACCGGAGAGGAGCCTTTAATCCATGCCCGAATTGTGTATTAAATATGATGTAATGCCTAGATTGATATGATATCAATTACTGAGTACTTTATTGAAAAGAACAGTGTATTACTTACCTGAGAGAGATACAATTTTAGAAAAAAGGATATATTTTTAAAAAGCATCGTGTCGATTAAATTGGTATGCATATGATTAAAGTTTGTATGTTTTTGGGAAAACTAAAGAATACAGGAAAATCTTTATTATACTAAGTATTAACCAGTACTACCTTTCATCAGCTCAGCTGTCCAGTCACATAACAGTCCAGTGATACCACATCAAGTTGTTCAACGAAAAGTCGTAAGGGTGAAATTGCCTTAAATCCACAAAATAAAAGTTAGATTGATCGAATTACACTCCATTTCGACTCTTTTAATTGAATTGAACAATAAATGTAAATATGTGCTAAAATAAGAAACACTTGTTTTTAATAGGTACATATTATTCATGTTTACTGTTATTAGCCTGGCAGCACTACAAATGTATCAACTGTCAAGAGTAGAGCGAAAACGAATACTAGAGGTGGAGGTGCGAGTATGCGTTCGCACATATTCACATGCGTTAAGTAGGGTGATTTAACGACACGAGGAATATGTTAATCAATGCATAAACATAGTATTCACACCTGGACTTGCTATCTTAATTTGTTACAAGAATGAAGGAAATCTGTGGTTGTTGAATTTTGATCAAGATAAAAGTTACGTAACGGTGAACGAAAAATGTTATCTTGTTTCTGGGTGCGGCCTGGCAGGAAATACTTGGCTCCTTATTTAGAAAATTTGGTTACAAAAAGAGTTATTTCAAGAGCCGCCACGATCAGTACGAGTTTATTTTGAATGTTATACTGAGTTGTTTTTGAGTTTGTGGTTAATGTTATTTAAGGTAGTGGTTTGATACAGTTTAATCCCGACAGTCTCGGTGTCAGATCATTATTAGCAATCTATAAGTAGACCAACTATTCCCATCCGATCCCCATCAAACCCTGAGACTTGGAAGTTGTCGAACATCATCGAAGGTGTCGTGTTAGGAGGTCCAGAAATCCCAGAATCGTTATTATCTGAAATCGAATACAGATCCTATCTCTATCCGACAAAGAAGCAAAAGAAAGGAGGGTGTTTATTTTATATTTTACAGACTTTATGTTATTACAGAGCTTTCTTTTTGTTGTATAATTTCTTATCTGGTTTCCACCTTTTTTTTATAAAAAATTTAGTAAATTTGAATTCTAACCTTAATGCAAAATAGATCCTAATTTGGTACGTATAGTTTGAATTTCCCGCGTACATTTATGTTGGTAAAAGTTTTCTGTGTTGTCAAATTGTCGCAAAGCTTGTCACTTAATTACGCCAATGACTGTTGTATATTTGTGGTTTAATTCCGTTCTTTTTACCTCAATATTGACATTGCTATTTTATAAAAACTGTTTTTTCAATACTTTGAGGTGTCCTTTTAAGCACTTAGCTAAAATGCCGAAACCTCTGGGTCGTCAAGCAAAACAATTGGTCATTTCTTTAACGAAATATTTTGAGACCGAACGAGATCATGGAGCCTCATTATTGCCTTTACAGTCCGTAAGAGAGGTATTAGGTTGTGAATACAATTTATACTAGCATACACTACATAAAGTATATTTTCTAAAACGTCCTAGGATCTATTAGTTTTAATTAGGAAATGTGGCAAACATGTGCGTCACTGTCATTATTTGACGTTGTGACGTAACTGCTTTGATTCAGTGAATAAACAACTTCGAAGGACTACATGCGGATTGGGTACAGCGGTGAAAACAGTGATAATGGAAGACAATTAAGGAGTTTGCTGAGTACAATTAAAAACCGATATATCCTTTTTTCAATTTTCTCAGATATTTATGTTTGTTTTGAATTTGGTTGTATTATCTGCAAGGTCGGTCTATGATACTTGTTTCCGAATGGCCAATTTAAGATGCAGCTTTACGCAGACGCTTTCTAATTGTTCCAGGCGATTTAAATAATAATTTCTTGATTTTAAACGGGGATTAGGGGTCCTTCTTACACAATATTGTAGAAGAAATCGACTCTACTCATTTGATCCATTACTAGAAAGATGCCTTTTCATTGGTCCTAATCAAGATTTTATATCCCCCGGGTAATCAGTAAAATCGTGTCTAGATGACGAGAAACTATGGGATATTACTTTATATTTTACTTTGAGAAGAAGTCCGCTACTTTATCTGCAATGGTGGCCATTTTGTCAATGTTGAGTCATTTTTGAGACAATCGCATCGCGAGAAAATTTTGACTGTTAACGTAAACCAATATTTTCATCAAATACTTGGCCTCGTTCCGATTATTTCATAAACCTTTGACTAAAATGCATCTCCTATAGGGTGTCCGCAAAGTTGGGGTTTTCCTTTTCAGAAACAACTACCCTTGAAATAACAAAGGTAATGTGTAGTGAAACGAGGGCGACCAAGTAAAAAAAAATAAAGAAAAAAGTACTCACTTTCCAGTTGACGAGAAGGGCTAAGTACGTCTTTGCCCGAAATCATACCGCTCCAACAGAAAATGAAATCAGCTGATGCGCTACCGGCGGTGGTGCAGACCAGTAGACCACGAACAGAGGTAACAAATATGACCATCGTGCAGAAACCACATTGATTGTCTTACACTTAATGGCACATCTTCTAAGAAGGAAGGCAAAATGTTGCGTAAAAAGTCTACGTATTGCATCCCGTCCAATCGATTTGGGAGAATAAATGGTCCAATGAGCATACCGTTCACCATGCCAGCTCAAAGATTCACCGAAAATGTTTGTTGAAAATGTGCCCGATGGACAGCGTGCGGATTTTCTACTGACCAAACATGAGTGTTGCAAAAGTTATTCACCCCATTACGCGTGAACGTAGATTCGTCTGTCACCAATATGCACTTCAAAAAGTCCGGATTATTGTCATGTTGATGCAACAACCACTCACAAAACCGCACTCTTGCTGGAAAATCGTCAGGTTGAAGGGCTTGTACACGTTGGACGTGAAACGGATATAGCCCCTCTTCACGCAGCGTTTGCCACACTTTAGTTTTTGATACTTGCACTTCTCTAGCCACGTCTCTAGTCCTTGTTGTTTTTTGAAACGCAATCGATTATACGGGTTCGTTTACCTCTACACGCGTGACCGTAACCGTCGGTTGAAGGTTGCATACTGACCTGACCCACTGACCCCGACCCCGACCCAGTTCTGTCGTCAGGTTGAGCTAGTGTCCTAGTACCAGTTGGGGATGTCGCGAGTCGCGGCTACAGGATGGTATTAAGATATTTTTGATGTTGCAGAGCCCTTTATCTCGGTTCCCTTAAGACATTGGTGTATATGGTACTAAGAAAAATTGCTTATGTTTTCAAGATCTACACGTCGTGTAAAGGAAAACCGCAACTTTGCGGACACCCTGTATTTATAGGTCTGCGCTACTATATCTCCTAATATACAGTCATATGACTCTGAAAGCGAATATTTTCAATAGTAAATCGAAAATACTTACCTTTTATCTTCAAAGCTACCATCTTGCAGGGTCTCTTATCATTCGCTATACGTCCACAAATCCTGCGGAACTGCAGTTTGAAATTGTTTGAGCATCTGCAGGCTCTTACAATGGATGAAGTTTTGTCGCCAATGCTCGGCGTGAATTAGGTTACCTCTTCGATTTTGCTCAACTGTTTATCATGCAGAACTTTGAGTCGATAAAGTTGAGAAGCTCAATTTATAAGTATATATATATATACGTGGTATAAATAACTCGTCATTAAAAGTTTGGACGTACTGTGGATATCCAAGCTGCTTAAAATTAATGATATTTATTTTAGGGTATAGTCGCATTGTTAATTGGGGAGATGCTTAGAGAAATTTAGTAGACTTTATACTTCTAACACTTGATATTCTTTTTATACCGAAGCAGTAGCGTAGGTAGAAGCCTAAATACCGGGGCCTGTTCTAAAGAGCATGGATACTTTGTTAATTTCATTTTTGAACGGTCTAAGGTTAGTGGAACTGACAAAAGCCTTCTCGGTCAGATTCTGACACAATCTCGACACCCTAGGGAGAAAGGCATAGTCGTACTGGCCAGTACTGTATGTATGATGTTCGACACGGTTAGAATGGGAGGCCGAAGTCAGGTGGGCCTGTTTGAAAGGCTCATCGTTAGGCTGTATCAAGAAGGACAGCTCTGAGGAGCAAAACCCGTTGACATAACGGTAGAGAGCCAGATTACCGACGTCTCGTCGGTGCCAAAGCCGGTAGATAGTAGTCAATTCTGAGATAATTCATGAATTTGTTCATTGATGTAAACATTGCAAAACATAATCCGAATACCCCTGAAGAAACCCGTGAAATTTTTTGATTTAAAACGGGTATTAAAGATCTAACCCAAAACATATGGGGTCCACAGAACAACCGATGGCGCCCAAAATGTCAAAAATAAATGCAGTGTAGACAGATGAATTTATTGTCCATCACTTGTAGTGAAAGCATTTTTAGTTCAACTTTACTTTTATCTTTACATTCATAGTGGGGATATTTATCATCCATTCGCAGCCTACGAAATATATTTTTCATTCAATAAATTTATTAATCAAACTTTTCGCTCTCCGCGCCCGACCTTGCAACTGACCTTGACCACGAGCTCAACTGGACGTACAATTTTGGGCTCTATTTTCGCGGTTAAAGGTGCAAATATCTGGCAAAAAATTGTTTTGACCTTGATTTGACATTCTCGTATTCTTCTCAAATTCTGTTCAGCTACTTCTGGCGTGCTAACTGAACCAGAGAAGAATTACTACGAAATTAAACGTTAGTTCCTGTTCCTAACAATAAAAAAAAAACAAGCAAACAGAAACTTCCTGAACGAACAAGGCGAATTCAGTGGTCGGCTGTCCCGGTTAAAAACTTCCTTTTGCAGAAGTTTTAATATCTCTAGTACTCACTATTAGCAACACGCCGAGCCGTTTGCAAACTTCGGTGGAAGTATGCCAAAAAACGAAGGCATATCTGCAACGAAGATCGATTGGACACCACTACCGAACGGACGGTAATCATTAACACGATTGAATGTAGAGCAAAGGTCACAGAGCGAATAACGACGTGCTTGTTTGAGATATTGTTGAAAGCTTAACATGTGTATACTAGAGCTGGGTTGGTCCTAATAGTCTAATCATATTAGCAAATTTCCCAGAAATAATTGTAAAGTCGGGTTTTATTGATGCAAGTTGACGCATAAAATGGGTTCCCCAATTTTTGTGGGCAAACTTCTTATTCTAAAACAAAGAATGAAAAAACGTGTTTTTTGAGATTTACTTGAAAGTGTTGGCACGAACGAAAAAACTCTTTAAATAAGATTTTTAGGTATACTAAGTGACATATAAATCCGAACACCCAGTTTATATGGTTTTATTTTAATAAAATTTTGTATAAGTACTTAATGAAGCATAATAAGTAAATGATAAAAATTTCAAAATGATTGCACTGCTTTAAAGCCCTTTGACCTTTAATAATGTGTGGATGCACCCTGATGTGCTACGCATTCTCCAACGCGCCTAGGCATGCTTCTGATCAGGTGGTCAATGTCCTCCTGTGGTATCTCATTCCAGGCAACCACCAACTCCTCTCGAAGTGCCTCTAGAGTCTGAGGAGGACGTTGCAAATTGAGCAATCTCCTACCCATCATATCCCACACGTGCTCAATTGGGGATAAGTCGGGAGATCTTGGTGGCCATGGTAACAATGTTACATCATTATGTTGAAAGAAGTCTATTGTGACTCTTGCAACATGTGGTCGGGCATTATCTTGTTGGAAAGTTGGATCTGCAGGGTGTCAAGATAGGGTAAAAGATGGGGTTCTAGAACTTCGTGGATATAACGCTGCGCTTTCATGTTACCTCTGATGAAGATTAAAGGTGACCTGGAACCATAAGCTATAGCACCCCCAACCATAACTCCAACAGTGTGATGAACATGTCTTTCAACAAAAAACTGTGGATTCCTCCTTTCACCACGTCGCCTTCTAACCCTGGCACGACCATCGTGCATGCCTAAACAAAATCGAGACTCGTCACTAAAGACAATACTGTTGAGTGACCGATGTCTGCACCACTCAAGGCGATTACGTCGGTGTTCTCGAGTTAAAGGGAGGACCCAGTGTGGCCGGTATGAAAACAAGCCAAAACTTCTCATTCGTCGGTAAACACTTCGCATGCCAATAGGTCTTCCGTGTTCTGCAAACCATTCATTTGCAATGAACCTGGTAGTGGAGAAACGGTCCCTTAAGGCCAATAATCTTAGGCGGCGATCTTCACGGTCTGTTGTTCTACGGCGGCGTCCAGTGCCCCTTGCTCTTTGCGTACGGCCTTATCGAAGCAATGCCTGACAACACCTAACCACAGTGTCTACACTTCTTTGCAGTCTAACTGCAATTGCCCGAAAAGAAAGTCCAGCTTCCGAAGTCCCACTATACGACCCCTATCAAACTCACTAAGTTGACGAAATCGTACAGGTCTTCGTACTCTAGGCATCGTAACCGATCGTAAAGGATGTCAAGAACCAAAATCCGCCAACGTTGATTCTTTACTGCGGCTGAAATATTCATTTTTAGAGCGTTAGTGAATTAAAAAAAAGCACTATAAAAACCGGAATGTCCAACTGATAAGGCTGAAAATTTTTTCACTTGTTATTTACAGTAAGATGAATACATTCACCAACTTTTATTAAAATAAAACCATTTAAACTGGGTGTTCGGATTTATATGTCACTTAGTATATTTATGAGACCTACAAAATGAGACCACACGTAAAAAGATCCGACTAATATTAAAAAAAGTTATGGCCAAAAGCCGAGGCAAAATGCAGGTTTTGGTACTTGTTGCTAATGCGACGATAATTTCACGCTGCTATTTGAAATTCGTCAAATCCGTAGGCTTCATACTTCTAAATAACCACAACAAAATTGGAGTCGTTTGGTCGAGTGGTTTTAGAGGATTTCTAATTGTTTATCCCGAAACACCTGTCTTTCGGCTATCACTACTAGTTTATTGAGCAATATACAGGGTTTGTTCAAAGGGCATTTTATAGCAAAATATACAGGGCGGCCCATCCATGCATGGACGGAATATTAATCATAAACAAATACATTTTAGGAAAATCTATTTATGGCATGTTATACATGACCTTTGAGGGCACATTTCTAAAATATTGGCAGTTATACAGGGTGTCCCAATTTTGACCTACATATCAAAGTTGTGATTTTTTAAATAGAATGCCTCAAATTTTATTGCATATTTGGATAAACAAATTCGAAAAGAGAAGATTGATATTACATACTATGGGGTTTTGGTATTTAGCTACGAGATGTAAGGTGTTTTGTTCAGAAAAACCGTCCACATCGATAACTCCCCAATCCGCCATTTTGGAATGTGGAGTACTGAATCTTGTATCAAAAAAAACTTACACACCTCAGCTTTCATCTTATTTGTTACTTTTTCGAACTTTCATTTCAAAAACGCGAATCGTACTTTTTATCAAAAATTTCAAATGCATCACACTATATATTTGTGCATGTTATAACCTTTTTTTGGTATAAGCTTTGATTCAGATAAAATCACTGGATTTTGGGTTATTAAGTTTTTAATAACACACCAAAATTAAGGAAAAAAATCACATCATCCATGGAAACAAAAGACAAACAGTTGGCTAGTTCCATATCACCACTAAGAGTACAGATTTGACGTAAAAACTAATAACAAACAGCACAGTATAAATCAGCTTCAAGCGTAATAGAGAAAAACAATTATAACAACAACATAAACAAACAACTATCACTACTCAAGACCTAATCTACAAAAATGCTCGAAAATATCTCCACTAGGTTGAATACACAGTCGTAGTCTTCGGATAAATGACCGTTGTACATCCCTCAGCAAGTGATCCCTTATGTTCAGAAAAGCATCCTTAATCCTTTTCTTCATATTTTTCGGGGTGGATGGTGGATATCTATAAACCTCTTGCTTAACTTCGCCCCTTAGAAAGAAGTCCATCGGTGTCATATCTGGTGATCTAGCCAAGATGTAGGCCCATTACGACCGATCCAACGATTATTACTCCAGGTGTCCAAATAGTTACGCACACGATTATGATAATGCGCTGGTGCGCCGTCATGTTGGAAGTACATATGCATCCGAGTTTGCAGGTTGATATCATCCAAAAGCAAAGGCAAATGCTTGTTCAAAAAATTCAAGTATTCTGTACCTGTTAATCTGTTGTCGGAAAAGAAAGGCTCGATAACTTGTCTGCCAATAACTACTTCACAAATATTTAAGCTCCATTTATTTTGGAAAACTATTTGCCAAACCCAGTAAGGGTTTTCCGTCGCATAATAGTGCATGTTATGCCTGTTGACAACACCTATGCTGTTAAAAGTTGCCTCATCGCTAAAAAGTACCTTATCCAGGAAAGTAGTGTCTTCACTCACTTTATTTAGCATTATTCTACTAAACTCCATTCGAGCTGCGAAAGCATAGGTAATATGGATGGTACGTACCTATGCTGGTGAAGTGAAGAAGTTCTGCATATATCAGTTTCTGCTCCAATTTGCCGAGCTTTTAAAACGGGATTTTCCTGCAACTTTAATAGAACCTAGAAATGATTCGCTTCATTGGCGACACTTGGATTATTTATACATTTTTTAATATATTCCACTGCCCCACTTGATTAAAAACGTTCTCGTAGTGTGGAAAATGTTTCCGGCCTTGGATGTCGCATATTAGGGTACGGTTGCTCAGAAATGCGAGATGCTAGGAAACTATTTCTTTGAGCTTCGTCCAAAACGAGCACCATATTCACCATTTCTTCTTTAGAAAAATTCATTTTCTAACAAGTTTTTATCATAATGCTCTCAAACCTAATTTGGACAGTTTGTAACTAACCAACAATTTATTTGTTTCCAAGGATGATGGGACATTTTAGGGAATTAAGCCGTTCAATAAAGGACGTGCTAATAACCGAAAAAATAGCCGTAAAAGGCCATATGTGTCCAGTATAAATAAAGCTGATAAAAAATTGAATTCAAACTTTCACAAATATATAGGGTGATGCATATGAAATTTTTGAGAAAAACTACAATTTGCGTTTTTGACCACCATGTATGAGCAAAAATTATAATTCTAAAAAGTAACAAATAAGATGAAAGCTGAGGTATATAAGTTTTTTTGATACAAAATTCAGAGCTCCAAATTTCAAAATGGCGAAGTGGGGGGTTTTTCTAGACAAAATACCTTATATCTCAGTAGCTAATTACCAAAAACCCATATTATGTTATATCGTTTTTCTTCTTTTGAATTGGTTTAACCAAATATGCAATAAAATTTGAGGCATTACATTTGAAAAATCACAACTTTGATATGTAGGTCGAAATTGGAACACCCTTTATAATGGCCAATAGTTTAGAAATGTACCCTAGTAGATGTCTTATGGGGATTCGGTCTCAAAACTTCCAAAATCCGCCACCAGAGGCGCTGGCGTCGCGCGCCATTGACAGGTTGTTGGACGGAATCTGTATTCATGAGTTGGGGATTCCGCCGCTAGATGGCGCTGTCAAACCAAACGGAATCTGTGTGTCATTGGACACCTGTCATGCGTCATTGGGCATCTCACGCATAGATGGCGTTACACGTCATCTGTCATACGTCATTGGACACCTGTCATTGATGGGTTGGGCATCTCGCGCATAGATGGCGCCGATTTGTTTGGCGCTGTACAAACCAAACGGAATCTATGTGTCATTGGACAGCTGCCATTGATGGGTTGGGCATCTCGCGCATAGATGGCGCCGATGTCGCACCTGTCTGGTGTTGGCGTGGATTACGGGGGGCATTCAGAACGTGTATACAGGGGTGCATCGAAAAATAGCGGATCGATGGACCGACGGTATATCGTTAAATCGTATATAGCAAGGCGTGACCTAAATAGCGTGGTGGGCTCCTCTGGTCGGTCGGTCGGTCGGTCAGAATGTCTCATAACCTGTATACGATGTACTGTTATTATTATACAGGATGATACCGTTCAAAATGAAAATAGTATAGACATTCTGACAATTATTTCGCAAACCAGAGGTATTTTCAATAAAACTACAATAATACGTTTAATATTTTATTGAAAATAGAAAAAAACTACATAGGTAATATGATATTTGAAAACCAGTGACGTAGACGTTCAACATTTCTCTGGGTACAGGAAAATTGTCCGTTGGTGTGGCATGGATTGGAATCAGCAACAAAGTTTCCAGTAGCACACGGTGTACCATCATACTTGCAAACATCAATAATGTTGGGAAAAACACCAAAAATGTGACATTTCTTGAGTAAAAAGTTTGCTTTCTGTTCTCCACGAACGTAGACATAGTCAGCCGCATATATCACCTTATTTTTAATTATTTCATTTAACTTGGAATATTTAACGTCGCCGGAAGAATATTTAAGCCCATGGAAATTCTTCTCCAAGTAAGCGACAGTTTTCTTGTCTTTAGTATTTAATGTAGAAAAAGGTTGCGGAGGTGTAAAGATGTAATGACTTTTCTTGAAACCAATTTCGATACATAGTTCTTTAGGTACGAATAATCCGTCAACTGTAAAGCCTTGAATGTCAACAAACGCGATCCTCATGATGTCTGATGCGGAACTGAGAGTCCTTCGTTGCTTACGAGATGGTTTTAATAACTTCGGTGAGGGGGAAGTACTCGATTAAGCAGTCATGTATAATGATGCAGTAGGCCTTGGTGTTGGTTGGAAAGCCAGTATCGGCTTCGATATCCAATCTAACATCAACAGTTGATGATTTCATGGCTTCCTCTTGTTTGGAACAGTCAATAACAAACAAAGCGCGATTTTTAAAAGCGGTATAATCTAAAAGACATCTCTTCAGAGGAGAAGAAGAAGTTGTATAGCTGGTTTGAAAGTCGCTATAGTTGAAATGAGCTTCAGTAAAGTGATTGTTTGCAAAGTCCAATTGCATACGTTCGTTGGGATAGTATTCACCATTTAAAGATACTCGAATACTAGCAGCATTCACGTGATCAAACAGGGTAGGGTCTGAGGTTGCGACGTCACGTTTACCGGTTTGGAAACATACTATAATGAAACGTGGTCTTTCGATTGCGGTGCTAGTTTTAACTGACCATATTTCTCTTCTCGCATCTGCGGTAATTGCAGGCAGTTCATTCAGATCCCATTTTCTAAACGGTATAAGTATCGGCTTATCAGTTTGAATAGCTTTCAAAAGTTGTTCTTTCACATCATCACTCGGGTAAATATGTTTGATTTTCAGTTCGTCGTTCCAGTTTTTTCCTTGATAATGATACAATCGTTATCGTTTCTAGCTCTCACAAATCTGAGAGTTTGTCTGCCACACGTAATCATAGGATAATCATTGAAAATGTTGAAAATATGTTTAAGCGGCATTAGCAAGCTAAAAGACTTGTTATGTGTTGACGCCATTATAGGTGTTGAAGGATAGTTCCATCCAGCTATAGCCATATGATTTGAGTCTTCCTCACTGTAACATACGTAAGCTCGGACAGTACTTACAATACCAGGATCACGTACTGTTTCAACTTCTCTAGCGGATTCACTGTAAGTGCAAGAGTCAAATAGGAAGGCACCAAAGTTTGGAGCTAAAGATACATCTCCTGCTCCTCCTCCTCCAGTTATTTCAACTTTTCCTTTGATAGATAGAAGGGAAGCGTTCATTGCAAAGAACGAATCTACTTGATTGATGCTAAATTCCACAACATCATTACAATTAAATGACTTGATGAACGGCGTATAAGATCTATACTCAGCCTTGCGAATAGATTCATCGAATGCTGGAGATCGATATAGATCAAACATCGGAGAAGTATGTGATGCTGCTGCTGCTGCCTCCTCAGTTTTTCTCTTTTTGTACATGATTCTTGTTGTTGTTGACATGATATCCAAGTGAGCGTAGAAACAGGATATTTGATGTAGTTAGTAGTAGATGTCGTCGCTTAGGTGCTTGGGGTAATACTGAAGTTGCCTTGGAAGCACCACTATGTCTTATAATCACTAATCCCATCTGCGCTTCGCTCTCAACTCCAACACAAGAGTACTAGTTTCACCTTGAAAGTTTACAGGACGACCGTCTTGATCTAAAGCCAACACTGTGATGTTGGTTATTTCTTGTTTCGGTATAACAGGTAGATATAGTAAATTTACAGGTGTTTCGACTATAGCGTATCCAGGATCGGCTGTCACAGCAAATTCGTAGATCGTGTGTGCAGGCGTGTCTCCGTCAAAGGCTCCCGACGTAATGTTAGCATCAAAGTGTATGGTTGATACTTTTATTATGTTTACAGGTAAATCAGAAGAATGCTTTTGACCAGGATTAAGAACTTTTTTCGAGAATCCCAATAGATGTCCAAGATTATTCGGTTCTGTAAAAACTATTTTATAATACTTGCTAAAGATTTCACATTGCAGTGTATTATTGTTAGGTTTTAGAGAAAAATAATCATCCGGAGGAGCAACTTCATTTTCAAGATTCATTTGCGTTCGTATAAATGTTTCTATGTCGGTAATTTCATAACAACCTGTCGGAAACTCGATGACTTTTAATTGACCACCACCACCACCTATCCGGTCGATATAATAAAATTTATCTCCTTTTTCAATATTCGGTATGGAATTGTATGAAGTAAAAGACCTAAGCGCCAATTCATAATCTTTTTTCGGATCCAACACTATCGGTGTTGAAGGACGAAATGAAAATATATGAGTAGTGCTATTGACTCTCAACAACTGCGACATGATGAATGAAAAAATATAGCTGTGTACTAAGCATTTATTCAAGTTTTTTTTTTGTTTATTTTCGAATGGATAATTTACAGAAATAACAATTTGCTTGAGCAGTAGCCGGTCCATCCCAATGTGTTGTCCAATCAGGTCTGTTGTAGTGAACATAGCATGGAAGTCGTATTTGAAGATCAAAATTGGATGTGTATTCTGCAGGCAGTTTGTGCCATATACTCAATAATTCTGCAGGTCTCACATTGCTTATTAAATATTCCAGCGGCGGAATATTCTTCTCAAACTCTTCTAATGTAAATTCCGATAATGTTTTATTATCCATCGTTGTTGTTGTTGTTATTGTTTAGAAATTTCAAACACAATTGTCCGCAATTAACTTGATTATAAGTTTGGTAAGGATCGTTGTTGTAGAAAATTTTAGCGTTTTTCAGATATCGAACAAGTTCCTGTGGAGGCTTCAGGTTACCAAATGAATCGAAATACTCAACGTTGTTGTTTATCTTTTTATAAGCTACCCAATGAGTTCCGTTGTTTTGTGAAATATCTAAGTTCACGACGGCGCATTCTCTTTTACGTGGACCGTCTCGTGGTAAAGTGTCACGCATGAAGACACCTCGGAAATGAGGTATGTTCAAGAGCTTCGCATATTGCTTTATTTCATAATCATAAAGCGCTTTCTTGGGTAGCTTGATGTTTAGTTTTTTTGACTTTTTTTTTTGAGGTACAACCCATAACCACCTTTAGCATTTTTTCTCAAATACAATCCTTTGCCCAAAGACTCCATAGCTTTGTTATGGCGATGGTCTTCCTCCAATTTCTTTTGTGCATTCTTGGCATCAACGACCGTTTTGGCCACACCTGCAGCTCCCCCTGCGAGCGCCCCCAAGGCACTTAATCCGGCGAAAAGGGGGATCAAGGGTAGGAATCCCCCAGATTTGCCTTCGATCGGAATTATTCTCGGTAGTCGAACTTTATGTTTTCCACCTGCACTCTTCACCGCTAATCTTGCCGCTTTAAGAGCAACCAATGCAGACTTTTTTAATGTCGTGGTGGTGGGAGCATTTTTCTTCAAGGACTTTGTGATTTTCGTGAGAACACCTCGTCGAAAAGATGATTTCTTCTGCCCCATACCCAATTTTCGCTTAACTTTCATTGCGGTAGTTGTTAGCCAAGCTGCAGTCTTTTCTCCTAGTGAAGCGTCAGGTGCTTTTACACGTTCCCAGGCTCGGTTCTCAAGAATCCAATCAGCTTTGTGTCTGTCTTTCAAATTTTTGTATAAGGCGTATGCAATATCGTGGTCTCTTGCAGCACGATCCAATGGGTTCTTTCCAGGATCTCCTCGTGCTAACCTCTTCTTTAATTTAGTCCCCGCTGAAAATATACATATACATGTGTGAGAATGAAAAAAAAATATCCTAATCTGTCGCACACTTACGTCCCAGGAACTGATACGAAGGTACGTGGAGTTCTATCGGAAGATTATTTATCAGAGAGTTTACAACACCTTCACCCTTGTACGTTAACATGAGAACTGTTGATGATGCGTTAGCAATATCTACATATATACTTTTACACATTCCCTATTCGAACGCCACACGATGAAGGTTGTTCAACAAGAGCAGTCATTACCCATTGATAACTTGGATTTTACAGCAAAAACTCAACATAGTAAACATGGTAAATTGTTACCGAATTCGTTTCGCGCTATCATCTGCGGACCAAGCGGATGTGGAAAAACGAACGTAATGCTGGCGCTGCTTTTCCATCCAAACGGTGCTAAGTTTAAAAATGTTTACGTTTATTCAAAATCGTTGTATCAACCAAAGTATCAACTGCTTCAAGAAGTGATTTCCGCTGCTAAGGGTGTTGGCTATTTCCCATTTAAGGATAACGAGGAAATTATAAGTCCAAGTAAGGCTAAAAATAGCTCTATATTCATATTTGACGACGTGTCGTGTGACGGTCAGCAGAAAATTCGAGAGTATTACTCCATGTGTCGTCATAAAGATATCGATGCTGCATATCTCTGCCAAACATACTCTAAAATTCCAAAACAGCTCATACGAGACAACTGTAACATTATAGTACTATTTAAGCAGGATGAAATTAATCTAAAACATATATTTGATGAGCATGTATCTCCAGATGTTACTTTTGATGAATTCAAAAAGATGTGTTCGGAATGTTGGGCAGAAAAGTACGGTACGTTAGTTATTGTTAAAGACTTTCCTCTTAATTATGGTCGATACAGAGTAGGATTTGATAAGTACATAAAATTGTAGGCTTATCATGTACGCCATCATTCAGTAACATGATGTCAAAGGACCAAGTTGCCGTTGCTAGTCATGAAAGAAAGATCGCAGAACTTGCTCGAGCTATACGTAAAAAGTATCTTACTTTAAAGTTAGGTCGAACTGCAGAAGATGAATCTATTAGAAAACTTTTCAAACCAATATCTGAACCTCTTAAGCAAATAGCTAAGACTCAGCAGCATCCTTCATTTATTATTAAAAAAGAGGAAAAATTGAAACAGGATGATGATGATGATGATGATGTATTCACACAGAACCCAAACTATCTCAATTTAGAAGACGTGGCTTCAACTGATGAACAAGGTAATATACCGCCGAGACCTGAAACACCACCACTACCTGAAGAAATGCGTCCTGCTGATTTTTCACAAGAAGCAATAGAAGAATACTTAGATCAATATCCCCCAATAAGCCATAATTATTTACAAGATTTTTGGACACAAAACGATAAAATTGATAAAAATTATGGACCTATATATACCGACAACATTGGTTGGATGTTAGGTAAACGCCGAATTAAATTTGATAGAGCGACTGGCCAAATACAGATATTACCTGAGGGGACAAACTTAGCAGGTACATGGTTTCGTGGCACACCTGGGCTGTATCAACTTTTATTCTATAATGACCCAAACTATGCAGATGCAGATTTACAACCCTATAAAAATCTATTGCAAAGTACCGGTGTTCATTTAGATTCGCTTGGACGCCTAAAAGGTTCGACAGGATTTAAATATAATCACATTATTAAGCCTCTCTTTAAAGATGTGCAGAAAAATAAAGGTACAATTGTCACACGATCAACATCTACAAAAATACGTAGTCCACTTAGTCGATCATTAACAAGATCCACTCCCTCAACAACAACAACAACAACAACATCATCAACATCAAAACCGCCAACAGGAAAAGGTATCGGTGATTACTTGACATACAACGAGGAACCAATCGAATACGTGTACTGGGATGATCCCAATGAATTAATCGATCGACTTAAACTCCTTATGGCATCTCAGGAAGCTGGCAATACGTCGCATGATAATGAAATAGTAGCCATCCTCAACGAGCTAAAAGAAGCTAATATAATACAGTAATCTAGTTCCTTGGTCTTTCATTTACACGATGAGTCTTGATAAATTCGGACGTCGCTTTGATAAACAAAAGACACTTCCGTATATGCGTACACCGCCAAAGTTAACACTTCCCCATACTTCTGATGGAAATGTTGACTTCAAGAACGTAAAGTTGTGTAACATAAAAGATCCCACAGATAATTCAGATGCGGCAACTAAAAAATACGTAGATACTTCAGTGATTGATTTAAAAAAAATAACAGCAAAAACAGATCAAATAACAGAGTTTATTTCGAGAAATCCGCCTACTTCTGGTAAACATATGGCAACAAAAAAATATGTAGATGACTCTATTGCAAATATAACAACAAGAATAGAACAGGAGTTGGCTACAATTAAGTCTCATACCGATTTGACTCCAATACGGAAAAATATCATTGATTTATCCTCTGAATTACAACTTTTGCAAGGACGCACATCATATATATCATTGAAAACATTTGATCTTGCTAAGCGTATAAAGCCGATGGAACAACAATTTAAAGCGTTAAAACATGATGACGTACGCCAAGGAGAAGCTACAACTAGTTAACGAGCTGCACAAGCCTGCTCGAAAAAATTATCTAAGACGACGTACCATCATTAAAGGCTTAGACGATTTATGGCAGACGGACTTGGCTGAAATGCGACCTTATGCTCATCAAAATAAAAATTTCAAATTAATTCTCGTCGTAATCGATTCTTTTTCCAAGTTTATGTGGACTAGACCGTTAAAGACAAAGACGGGTGAGGAGATAACTCGTGCGTTTTCGGATATCCTCGCACATACGGAACGTACGCCGAAAAATCTACAATCTGATCAAGGTAAAGAATTTTACAATAGTAAATTTCAAACTTTAATGAAGAAGCATGATATTAATCATTATAGTACATATAGCATCAAGAAAGCGGCCATTGCTGAAAGAGCCATAAGGACGTTGAAAAATAAACTTTACAAATACTTTAGCTTAATGGGATCGTATAAATGGATTGATATATTACAAAGCATTACCAATGAATACAATGGAACACGTCATCAAACCATCGGATGTAAACCATCACAAATTAATAAATCCAACGAAAAATGTATCTTAAATCGAAAATATACTCATTTAAAAATCGCGGGCCCGCGTAAGTTTAAAGTTGGTGACATTGTACGCATCAGCAAAACCAAAATGCTATTCGACAAGGGATACGTTCCAAGCTGGACAACGGAATTATTTAAAGTTACTAAAATTAATATTACCAACCCTGCAACGTACATGCTCGAAGATATGCAAGGTGCACCGATCAAAGGAGCCTTTTATGACGAAGAATTACAGAAAACAGCCAATCCAGATGTTTATTTAGTTGAAAAAGTTTTACGTCGTAAAGGTAAAAAAATGTACGTCAAATGGCTTGGCCTTGATGCAAAACATAATAGTTGGATTGACAATGATGCGATCGTCTAGGTGTATGGGGTGGGGGGGTTTCTGCTAAAAGTGAGTTCTCAGTCGGTTGCAGTCAGTCAGTCAGTCAGTCAGGCAGCTAGTAAAAAAAAAAAATGGATACCAGTGGTAGTGGTTCAAGCTGCAGCGAGTTTGACCTCACCACCAGCAGCTCACACGAATCATCTGTAAACTACGACCGTGAGCTGGATGCTATTCTGGAAAGGTACGAAGAAGCGGCCAAGAACGAGGACCATTATCTGCTGTACACGCAGTTTCCAAATGGATCATACCAAATTGGATGCGGTCTAAGCCCAGCGAGATCATTTACTCCTGCTGTAATTGTGTGGAACTCATCACGGTTGAAACTATCTTTCAGTTCCTATGAGTGGGAACAATTAATCACCCAGCTCAATGTGGTAACGGTGAAGGAGACGGAGGAGCAGGAGGAGGAGAAGAACCTTCCTGACAAGTATGATCCTGTCGAAATCGAGTGCGGTGACTATTGCAGAATTCGACGACTAATCTATGATAGTACGAAAATTCTCGAAATAACCAAGCACAACATTAGTTTCTACCTCTCAGAAATGGACGTGAACGCTCTTTTAGAAGCAAATAATGAACTTTTAGTACCGTATATGTCTATGCTAGAAACTGTTGAATTTCCAAGCTATTATTATAATGCGCTTAAGATTGTTCGAGCTAGTTTTAATGATCAAAATTATACGTTTTCAGATGCTATTCAAAAATTGTATACATTTAAGCTCGTAGGCTGTACTTTACAACATATAGCGTTAGGACAACATATATTTTTCTATAGACATAGGATCGCTAATGATCTTGAACGATTTTAATAAAGTTTTTGTAAAAATGCATATCTGTCGTTTCATTATGATATACGTCACGTAACGTGACACGTGACGTGACGTGACACGTGACGTACGTGACGTGACACGTGACGCACGTGACGTGACACGTGACGCACGTGACGTGATACGTGACGCACGTGACGTGATACGTGACGCACGTGACGTGCACACTTTGTTCAAAAATACCAAAAAGATGTCTTGATAGCCCGAAGAACCGCGCCACAACATCAGAAGTAATGTTAGTATTATGTGACACAATTATGTTTCAAACTGTCTTAGACTAGTCAGCAGGTAGCATTTACTAAATATGGCTGCATTACTGATGACTGCATGACCTTGTCGAATAAGTAAGTCACGTAATCCACTCCTTTTTCGAAGAAATATACAGGGTGGCCCATACACGTATGGACGGAATATTACTCATAAACAAATGCATTTTGGGATAATCTATTTATGGGTTGTTATATATGACATTTGAGGGTAAGTAGATGTCTTATGGGGATTCGGTCTCAAAACTTCCAAAATCCGCCACCAGAGGCGCTGGCGTCGCGCGCCATTGACAGGTTGTTGGACGGAATCTGTATTCATGAGTTGGGGATTCCGCCGCTAGATGGCGCTGTCAAACCAAACGGAATCTGTGTGTCATTGGACACCTGTCATGCGTCATTGGGCATCTCACGCATAGATGGCGTTAAAACGTCATCTGTTATACGTCATTGGACACCTGTCATTGATGGGTTGGGCATCTCGCGCATAGATGGCGCCGATTTGTTTGGCGCTGTACAAACCAAACGGAATCTATGTGTCATTGGACAGCTGCCATTGATGGGTTGGGCATCTCGCGCATAGATGGCGCCGATGTCGCACCTGTCTGGTGTTGGCGTGGATTACGGGGGGCAACGTGTATACAGGGGTGCATCGAAAAATAGCGGATCGATGGACCGACGGTATATCGTTAAATCGTATATAGCAAGGCGTGACCTAAATAGCGTGGTGGGCTCCTCTGGTCGGTCGGTCGGTCGGTCAGAATGTCTCATAACCTGTATACGATGTACTGTTATTATTATACAGGATGATACCGTTCAAAATGAAAATAGTATAATGGATATTTTATTGAAACATATAGTATATATAACAATAAGGTTGATTGGTGTGTGTGTGTGTGCCATGTTTTGAATACCCGCGCTTGAACAACTTGCAACAAGAAATTCCGACAATTATTTCGCAAACCAGAGGTATTTTCAATAAAACTACATAATATCAGGGAGTACTTAGATGTTGATACTAATCGCCTCAAATCATGTTCGACAACTGATTTGGTTCATGACAGACAAGAATCAAATTATGTATTTCACGGTTCAGTTCTGGTTGTTTTTTAATTTTTTCCCTAAACTTCAGGTAACCCAGGAAATATGTCTCTTATCCGTCCTCTGTTCAACAACATCAGTAAAATCGTTAGAAAATTCTATATATGACATATTATTATAAAAGGTATAGGACCGTCCTGCGTTTGATTGAAAAATAGCATTGATTCGAGCCCTATCGGGTATATCAATTGAAAAATTATCAAGAAATTTAATGGTAGGGAATGATGCTGAGAAATAGTTGTTTGGAGGACACAATGGTAATCAAGTCACCGTTTGTTGATTGGAAAATATGTGTAAAGTGTATTGACGTAATTCTGTAGGAACATAATCGACAAGAAGTTCAGGCTGAGATGGGATAATCATTTCGTTTAAGTCTAGTTTCCATATAAAACATATCATGTGCAATATATAATCGGTAATTTGAAAACTCTGGAGCAATGGCTAAAACATAAAATCTGGAATAATATCACACAATTTTTTGAGGATCGGCCTGCTTACGAGTTGTAGATCTTATAGTTGTTGTGTTTTTGGTATTGGCTGATGCGGTGGTAGACGTTGGATTGAATCATATTTGTTTTTTCTTCCATATAGATATTGTACTGCATTATATCATCAACATTAGACCACGAATCCATGCTGATAGAAGGCAAACATAATAGCATTCGGAGAAGCACTATGTGCTATGCCGAGGGGCATGTCATGTTCCCAATTTCATGAACCAAACACTCATTACCCATACAGTTTGCGCTAAAATAATGAGTCTTGCTAACCATGGTTATAGTAATATCAGGAGGATATAGAGTGGGATTGGTAACCATTGTAAATGTTAAGTTTGAAACATTTTGCCACATCTGAAAAGCCATTTCTGCATCTTTTTGGGCCGCAGGTGTGTTTCGAGGGAAATACCATTTCAGGTCATGTTTCCGAAATGGAAAACTTGCTCTAAATTCAGCATCACTGTATTGACAACGCGGACGATTCATAAATTCAATTGTTGCATTATTCAACAATCCATCCACTGGTAAATTATACTTTTCTTGCAAGTTAGTTAGCAAAGTAGAGAGATCTGTTGTATTATAGATGATATGTTCATATTGAGTTAGGTATACTATAGCGTCTTTTTCGGAGAAATCGTTGCAAAGCACGTATGTGAAACTTGAAATAAAAAATAATACGTCTACCCACATCAACATCTTGATAGAGAATGATGTCAAAAATCTCAGATAGCAAATATAAATTCGTTTACCCCCAATCAAATCTTGACTGAAAAAAATTAGGCAGCAAATATACAATAATCATACACGAATTTACTATATTTCTAAATTTCTACTCTCATGTGCAACTTGTAATTGGAATTTCCGCCGGACAAACGATACATTCATGTATTACTAAGAAATTATATAAAAATACTGCAACCGCAATGAATGTTGTTTTCTCGATAAAAATGGTACTGAGAATATGATGCATATAATATGCATATTTACGATACAATTATCTCATGCACGCGTGTGTTATCTCAACCACGTATTTATATTAGCGAGCGCATGCAATAGTCATCATTGTTTCACACTTAACGCACAACGCTGCAAGCTGGAACAACGACCGCAGTACAATTAGTGCTTCGAGAGAGACGAGAGAGCGAAAATTTTTAAAAAAGTAAGTGCTATTTTATTTAATATTTTTCTTTTTTATGTCTCTAAGTGCAACTGTTTTTTTTTTTCGTGTTATGCTTCAAAATAGTTAGTCGACTCAATTTTTTTTATAGATGGATTTATCAAAAATTAATGCTGCGTCTTCGATTGTAGACCGCAAACCTATCAGAAAATTAAAGGACCTACCAGTTGGGACACCATTTGCAATCCAAGCAGCTAAAGTGGTCAAGTCGAAATTTGGGGAAGCCGTGCTACTAGATTTAGGACCGGAAGTGCTATTTCTACCACAGCGGGTGACGGAAACGTACCAGCCGGTCATCGACGAACTTTTTCACGGAAAATACTCGATCATCTTCCAAGGGGAAGTGGACGAAGGGAAAAGCCGACCGCTAGCATCATTCAAAATAGTGGAAAATTAACAAAGCAGAGAACAGGAGGAGGACAGGGTGAGCATTTTTATATATTTTTGAGTAATGTGTTTGCTTGAAAAAAAAAATGTCGTCTTTTCAAATGTCTTCAAATAAGGTTAAAAAGATCATCAAACAAACAGACGGTGTTCTACTATCAATTGTTAGTCTACGGAAAATTTTATTTGATAATTTTACAATCAGAGACGCGGAAGTGTGGCTGAAACGAATAGAAAAACAAATTAGATTATGTAAACGGGTAATTCGTAGTAGAAGGCAAAATAAATTATCTGTAGGGACCTGTAGAAAAGTAGAAACAAATTTGGGGCATTTTAAACATTTTAGAAAGTTGATTTTAACTAGACATATTGGGGCAGGACTTCACTTAACATTGGGTCAGAGGGTTAGATGGGAAAATGTAGAATCGAGCTTTCAAAGTAGAATAAAAACCGGTTCCATAGCTAATTTGCGTCATAAGGACTTGAATCAATTTTTAGCAGATTGTGTAGTTGTTTTTAAAAGGAAAATTACGAATATTTTGAACACCCATTGTGCGCTCAAAGTAAATACAACATTTTGCGGGGAGTTTATTAGGAAATCGGGGGATAATGAAATTTTGGGAATTAAATATATTAATACTAAAAATCATATTATTGATACATCAACTCAAATAGACGAGTGGTTTAAGATATATGTTAAAGATAAACTTTTAAACGAATTATCGGAATTTGCTGAAAAAGATTCGGGATTTGCGTTAAATAAAATTATTTCCTTAGTTGTTAATATCAGTAAATATCAATTGGGAAACGGTTCATCTTATATTAGACTACCAGAACCGATTATAAGGAAAAATGCTTGTATAAACATTAAAAATATAGATCAAAATTGCTTTTACTGGGCCATTGTAAGCGCTCTTCGGACTCCTAGCAATAAAAGACATGCAGAACTAACCTCCTCATATCCACACTTTACTGACGTTTTACAAACAGAAAATTTAGATAGTCCTATGCTGCTAACAAAAATTTCAAAATTTGAAAAGATGAATAACATTTCAGTCAATGTTTACGCTTTAGAATTGATCGAAACAGAAAAAAAATCATTTTACATAGTAGTACCAGCAAGATTAACGGAAAATAAACGGGATACGCATGTTAATTTACTTTTAGCTCAAAATAAATATTATCCGCGTTTAAATGATTATGATGCTCCTCCACCAGCGCCAGCAAATGAAGATAATGATTCAATCGATGAAATTAAATATCACTATTGTTGGATTAAAAATCTTTCGCGTCTTATTAGTAGCCAGTTAAATAAACATCGTGAGAAAAAATTTATATGCGATAGATGTCTGAACTATTTCCATCAGCAAAATAAATTAGTTGAACATGAAAAACTGTGTTCTAAATTTAATAAATATAAAATTAACCTTCCTAAAGAGAGCTGCGTTGAATTTAAAAACTTTACATACCAACAAAATACTCCTTTTGTTGTTTATGCAGATTTTGAATGTCAATTAGAAAATCATAAAGAAAGTAGCGTCGTAAATTTAACTAAAACCATAAAATATCAAAAACACGTTCCGTATAGTGCTGGTTTCTATGTAAAATGCAGCTATGATGATAGCCTTTCTTATTTCGAGAGCTTTCGAGGTGCAGATTGTATGGATTGGTTTGCAAATCGTATGGCTGGTGTTGCGCAATTTGTAAACTCAAAAATAAAAACAAGCGTACCTATGATTGAAAAATTAGACACATGTAAGGCAACATCATGTCATATTTGCGGTAAGAGATTTTCAAAAACAAAAAAAGACATAATCGTTAGAGATCACAACCATTTCAATGGAGAGTTCAGAGGTTACGCACACCAAGCATGCAATCTGAACTTTAGAAAATTGTTTGTTGTGCCGGTTATATTCCATAATTTAAGTGGGTACGATAGTCACTTTATGATTTCGAATTTATGTAAAAAAGGTCGCTCAAGTCTACTTCCCATCAACAAAGATAAATACATCTCCTTTACGCTGCACTCAGATGAAAATAACATTAAATTGCGGTTTATAGACTCTTTTCGATTTATGGGGGCGTCTCTTGATGAATTAGCTTCAATTTTAGCAGTATCAGAAAAGAAAATTTTACAAAGGGAATTTCAAAATTTAGATGAAGATAAATTCAAATTATTAACACAGAAAGGAGTTTTCTGTTACGATTACATTGATTCGTTGAAAAAATTAAATGAAACGACTTTGCCCCCAATTGAAAAATTTTACAATAAATTAAACGATGAAAGTGTAAGTGACGAGAAGTATGCTCATGCGCAATCTGTTTGGCAACAGTTTAACATTAAAACATTAGGAGAGTATTCTGATATATATTTAAAAACAGATATTCTGCTTCTTGCCGACGTTTTTGAGCAATTGCGTAAAAAATGTTTCTCCACCTATGGTCTGGATCCTGCGTGGTACTATACAATGCCCGGATATACGTGGGACTGTATGCTCAAATACACTGGGTGTAAGTTAGAACTACTAAAGGATCTAGATATGGTGATGTTTTACGAAAATGCTATAAGAGGTGGAATTTCGGTGTGTAGCAACCGATTTTCGGAGGCCAACAATAAATATATGCCCGAATATGATCCTGAAAAGCCGTCCAAGTACCTTATGTACCTGGATGTGAATAGCTCATATGGGAATGCTATGCAGCAACCCTTACCCTACGGAGGGTTCAAATGGGTAGATGATGTAACATCGTTTGATGTGATGTCAATACCCGACGACTCTGACGTAGGGTACGTGCTACAAGTCGATCTATCGTACCCACAAGAACTGCACGATAAACACAAAGATTTTCCGTTTGCGGCAGAACGTAGCGTACCACCCAGCGACGGCGGGGTAAAATTGCCGAAATTAATGGCAACACTTACGGATAAAAAAGAGTACACGGTTCACTATAAAAATTTAAAACAAATGCTAGCTAATGGGTTAAAGTTAACGAAAATCCATAAAATTTTACAATTTAAACAAGCAGCCTGGCTGAAACCCTACATCGAGTTGAATACTCGATGTAGAGCTGCAGCCCGGAATGATTTCGAAAAAAATCTTTTTAAATTAATGAATAATGCAGTATTCGGTAAGACCATGGAAAATATACGTAAGCACCGCGTATGTAAAATCGTTAAATCTTGGGGTGGTCGCTATGGGGCAGCAAACTTGATTTCGAGTTTTCGGTTCCACAGTCGCACAATTTTAGAGGAAAATCTGGTGGTTATCGAATTGAACAAGGCTGAAATAACGTTTAACAAACCTCTGTATGTAGGGCAGGCAATTCTAGACCTATCGAAACTAGTCATGTACGATTTTCATTACACCTATATGCTACCAAAAATGGGTGCAGAAAGGTGTAAGCTCATGTACATGGACACAGACAGTTTTATCTACGAATTGCAATGTGAGGATGCATATGAGGAGATCATTAAAGCTGATTCCAGTAAATTTGATACTTCGGATTATCCTGAAAATAACATATATAAAATACTGCGTAAGAACAAAAAGGTGCCGGGTCTAATGAAAGATGAAAATAACGGTAAAATTATGACACATTTTGTTGGACTTCGAAGCAAAATGTATAGTTACAAGGTGCAGGGTGGGAAGGTGGTTAAAAAATCTAAAGGGGTTAAGTACAATGTTGTTAAAAATAAAATTGCATTTGAGGATTATGTTGAATGTTTGAAAGAATTTAAGGAAAAAACAGCTACACAACGCTGTATCAGGTCGTATGCACACAACGTATATTCTGTTGAACAGTCAAAAATTAGTTTAAGTCCGTATGACGACAAACGTTATTTAATTCCGAACAGTTTTGACACACTTCCGTGGGGGCATTACAGTATCTTATAATAGCGTTTTTTTTTTGTTATAGATGAATGCCCCAACATTATCAGAGTTAGCTGTTAGAAAAATTTGCGAATCAATAACATCATCAGCAGTAGAATTCATGGAGCAGCCTCCACTACCATGGAAATTAACTACGGAAATTGTGAAACAACTTCCTTTATATAAATGGCACGCTATGATTAAAGAAGCCAAAAATGATCTTGATTCTTCATATACAGGAATTAACTTTATTAGATGTCACAAAGAAATAGATCCAAATTTAATTCACACTATATTAGGAAAATCAGATTGGGGTTATGTTTTTGAAGATTATTCTAGTTACTGTCTATGGACAAGTGGATATTGGCTGGACCAATATTACCTACACGTATGTAAAAATTGTTTATCTAAATTTAAAGAAATACATAAAACTTTAAATAAACGTTTATTTGCCTGCTATGACCATTCTCACGAGGTTCACGATGCACATGACATTATTTTGAACGTATACCAAAAAAAGTATAATTGGTGTCACAGCTGCTTTAAAAGCGTAGTGTTTGAACTAAAAGACCAGGAATCTTGCAGAGATGCCTTACATGATAGGTCTAGAAATAACATCCGAATCCGATTTGATGAATCTGATGTAGACAGCGATATTGAGTTTTAAAAAAACATCACAGCAAACAAATTACAAAAAAATATATAAAAAGCGTTCATCCGTCCTCCAGTTTCTCTCTATCTATTGTACTAACATTTATATATATATTTTTTTTCAAACATGTATGTAGTACTAACATTTATATATATATATATATTTTTTCAAACATGTATGTAATTAGATTTAATAAATGAATATTTATAAAAAGATGTTTTATTGATTTCGTTAGATTTTTCTAGTAAGAAGAGTTCACAACAACAACAACAAGATGTCCTGATAGCTTGAGTCGTCAGAGGTGTGCAACATCAGAAGCAATGTTAGTGCGTGGTTGGAGTTCAAAACTTAGCGTGTTCAAAAACAAAAAAAAAAACACGCACACACATAATACTAACATTACTTCTGATGTTGTGGCGCGGTTCTTCGGGCTATCAAGACATCTTTTTGGTATTTTTGAACAAAGTGTGCACGTCACGTGCGTCACGTATCACGTCACGTGCGTCACGTATCACGACACGTGACGCACGTGACGTGATACGTGACGCACGTGACGTGATACGTGACGCACGTGACGTGCACACTTTGTTCAAAAATACCAAAAAGATGTCTTGATAGCCCGAAGAACCGCGCCACAACATCAGAAGTAATGTTAGTATTATGTGTGTGCGTGTTTTTTTTTTTGTTTTTGAACACGCTAAGTTTTGAACTCCAACCACGCACTAACATTGCTTCTGATGTTGCACACCTCTGACGACTCAAGCTATCAGGACATCTTGTTGTTGTTGTTGTGAACTCTTCTTACTAGAAAAATCTAACGAAATCAATAAAACATCTTTTTATAAATATTCATTTATTAAATCTAATTACATACATGTTTGAAAAAATATATATATATATATATATAAATGTTAGTACTACATACATGTTTGAAAAAAAATATATATATAAATGTTAGTACAATAGATAGAGAGAAACTGGAGGACGGATGAACGCTTTTTATATATTTTTTTGTAATTTGTTTGCTGTGATGTTTTTTTAAAACTCAATATCGCTGTCTACATCAGATTCATCAAATCGGATTCGGATGTTATTTCTAGACCTATCATGTAAGGCATCTCTGCAAGATTCCTGGTCTTTTAGTTCAAACACTACGCTTTTAAAGCAGCTGTGACACCAATTATACTTTTTTTGGTATACGTTCAAAATAATGTCATGTGCATCGTGAACCTCGTGAGAATGGTCATAGCAGGCAAATAAACGTTTATTTAAAGTTTTATGTATTTCTTTAAATTTAGATAAACAATTTTTACATACGTGTAGGTAATATTGGTCCAGCCAATATCCACTTGTCCATAGACAGTAACTAGAATAATCTTCAAAAACATAACCCCAATCTGATTTTCCTAATATAGTGTGAATTAAATTTGGATCTATTTCTTTGTGACATCTAATAAAGTTAATTCCTGTATATGAAGAATCAAGATCATTTTTGGCTTCTTTAATCATAGCGTGCCATTTATATAAAGGAAGTTGTTTCACAATTTCCGTAGTTAATTTCCATGGTAGTGGAGGCTGCTCCATGAATTCTACTGCTGATGATGTTATTGATTCGCAAATTTTTCTAACAGCTAACTCTGATAATGTTGGGGCATTCATCTATAACAAAAAAAAAACGCTATTATAAGATACTGTAATGCCCCCACGGAAGTGTGTCAAAACTGTTCGGAATTAAATAACGTTTGTCGTCATACGGACTTAAACTAATTTTTGACTGTTCAACAGAATATACGTTGTGTGCATACGACCTGATACAGCGTTGTGTAGCTGTTTTTTCCTTAAATTCTTTCAAACATTCAACATAATCCTCAAATGCAATTTTATTTTTAACAACATTGTACTTAACCCCTTTAGATTTTTTAACCACCTTCCCACCCTGCACCTTGTAACTATACATTTTGCTTCGAAGTCCAACAAAATGTGTCATAATTTTACCGTTATTTTCATCTTTCATTAGACCCGGCACCTTTTTGTTCTTACGCAGTATTTTATATATGTTATTTTCAGGATAATCCGAAGTATCAAATTTACTGGAATCAGCTTTAATGATCTCCTCATATGCATCCTCACATTGCAATTCGTAGATAAAACTGTCTGTGTCCATGTACATGAGCTTACACCTTTCTGCACCCATTTTTGGTAGCATATAGGTGTAATGAAAATCGTACATGACTAGTTTCGATAGGTCTAGAATTGCCTGCCCTACATACAGAGGTTTGTTAAACGTTATTTCAGCCTTGTTCAATTCGATAACCACCAGATTTTCCTCTAAAATTGTGCGACTGTGGAACCGAAAACTCGAAATCAAGTTTGCTGCCCCATAGCGACCACCCCAAGATTTAACGATTTTACATACGCGGTGCTTACGTATATTTTCCATGGTCTTACCGAATACTGCATTATTCATTAATTTAAAAAGATTTTTTTCGAAATCATTCCGGGCTGCAGCTCTACATCGAGTATTCAACTCGATGTAGGGTTTCAGCCAGGCTGCTTGTTTAAATTGTAAAATTTTATGGATTTTCGTTAACTTTAACCCATTAGCTAGCATTTGTTTTAAATTTTTATAGTGAACCGTGTACTCTTTTTTATCCGTAAGTGTTGCCATTAATTTCGGCAATTTTACCCCGCCGTCGCTGGGTGGTACGCTACGTTCTGCCGCAAACGGAAAATCTTTGTGTTTATCGTGCAGTTCTTGTGGGTACGATAGATCGACTTGTAGCACGTACCCTACGTCAGAGTCGTCGGGTATTGACATCACATCAAACGATGTTACATCATCTACCCATTTGAACCCTCCGTAGGGTAAGGGTTGCTGCATAGCATTCCCATATGAGCTATTCACATCCAGGTACATAAGGTACTTGGACGGCTTTTCAGGATCATATTCGGGCATATATTTATTGTTGGCCTCCGAAAATCGGTTGCTACACACCGAAATTCCACCTCTTATAGCATTTTCGTAAAACATCACCATATCTAGATCCTTTAGTAGTTCTAACTTACACCCAGTGTATTTGAGCATACAGTCCCACGTATATCCGGGCATTGTATAGTACCACGCAGGATCCAGACCATAGGTGGAGAAACATTTTTTACGCAATTGCTCAAAAACGTCGGCAAGAAGCAGAATATCTGTTTTTAAATATATATCAGAATACTCTCCTAATGTTTTAATGTTAAACTGTTGCCAAACAGATTGCGCATGAGCATACTTCTCGTCACTTACACTTTCATCGTTTAATTTATTGTAAAATTTTTCAATTGGGGGCAAAGTCGTTTCATTTAATTTTTTCAACGAATCAATGTAATCGTAACAGAAAACTCCTTTCTGTGTTAATAATTTGAATTTATCTTCATCTAAATTTTGAAATTCCCTTTGTAAAATTTTCTTTTCTGATACTGCTAAAATTGAAGCTAATTCATCAAGAGACGCCCCCATAAATCGAAAAGAGTCTATAAACCGCAATTTAATGTTATTTTCATCTGAGTGCAGCGTAAAGGAGATGTATTTATCTTTGTTGATGGGAAGTAGACTTGAGCGACCTTTTTTACATAAATTCGAAATCATAAAGTGACTATCGTACCCACTTAAATTATGGAATATAACCGGCACAACAAACAATTTTCTAAAGTTCAGATTGCATGCTTGGTGTGCGTAACCTCTGAACTCTCCATTGAAATGGTTGTGATCTCTAACGATTATGTCTTTTTTTGTTTTTGAAAATCTCTTACCGCAAATATGACATGATGTTGCCTTACATGTGTCTAATTTTTCAATCATAGGTACGCTTGTTTTTATTTTTGAGTTTACAAATTGCGCAACACCAGCCATACGATTTGCAAACCAATCCATACAATCTGCACCTCGAAAGCTCTCGAAATAAGAAAGGCTATCATCATAGCTGCATTTTACATAGAAACCAGCACTATACGGAACGTGTTTTTGATATTTTATGGTTTTAGTTAAATTTACGACGCTACTTTCTTTATGATTTTCTAATTGACATTCAAAATCTGCATAAACAACAAAAGGAGTATTTTGTTGGTATGTAAAGTTTTTAAATTCAACGCAGCTCTCTTTAGGAAGGTTAATTTTATATTTATTAAATTTAGAACACAGTTTTTCATGTTCAACTAATTTATTTTGCTGATGGAAATAGTTCAGACATCTATCGCATATAAATTTTTTCTCACGATGTTTATTTAACTGGCTACTAATAAGACGCGAAAGATTTTTAATCCAACAATAGTGATATTTAATTTCATCGATTGAATCATTATCTTCATTTGCTGGCGCTGGTGGAGGAGCATCATAATCATTTAAACGCGGATAATATTTATTTTGAGCTAAAAGTAAATTAACATGCGTATCCCGTTTATTTTCCGTTAATCTTGCTGGTACTACTATGTAAAATGATTTTTTTTCTGTTTCGATCAATTCTAAAGCGTAAACATTGACTGAAATGTTATTCATCTTTTCAAATTTTGAAATTTTTGTTAGCAGCATAGGACTATCTAAATTTTCTGTTTGTAAAACGTCAGTAAAGTGTGGATATGAGGAGGTTAGTTCTGCATGTCTTTTATTGCTAGGAGTCCGAAGAGCGCTTACAATGGCCCAGTAAAAGCAATTTTGATCTATATTTTTAATGTTTATACAAGCATTTTTCCTTATAATCGGTTCTGGTAGTCTAATATAAGATGAACCGTTTCCCAATTGATATTTACTGATATTAACAACTAAGGAAATAATTTTATTTAACGCAAATCCCGAATCTTTTTCAGCAAATTCCGATAATTCGTTTAAAAGTTTATCTTTAACATATATCTTAAACCACTCGTCTATTTGAGTTGATGTATCAATAATATGATTTTTAGTATTAATATATTTAATTCCCAAAATTTCATTATCCCCCGATTTCCTAATAAACTCCCCGCAAAATGTTGTATTTACTTTGAGCGCACAATGGGTGTTCAAAATATTCCTAATTTTCCTTTTAAAAACAACTACACAATCTGCTAAAAATTGATTCAAGTCCTTATGACGCAAATTAGCTATGGAACCGGTTTTTATTCTACTTTGAAAGCTCGATTCTACATTTTCCCATCTAACCCTCTGACCCAATGTTAAGTGAAGTCCTGCCCCAATATGTCTAGTTAAAATCAACTTTCTAAAATGTTTAAAATGCCCCAAATTTGTTTCTACTTTTCTACAGGTCCCTACAGATAATTTATTTTGCCTTCTACTACGAATTACCCGTTTACATAATCTAATTTGTTTTTCTATTCGTTTCAGCCACACTTCCGCGTCTCTGATTGTAAAATTATCAAATAAAATTTTCCGTAGACTAACAATTGATAGTAGAACACCGTCTGTTTGTTTGATGATCTTTTTAACCTTATTTGAAGACATTTGAAAAGACGACATTTTTTTTTTCAAGCAAACACATTACTCAAAAATATATAAAAATGCTCACCCTGTCCTCCTCCTGTTCTCTGCTTTGTTAATTTTCCACTATTTTGAATGATGCTAGCGGTCGGCTTTTCCCTACGTCCACTTCCCCTTGGAAGATGATCGAGTATTTTCCGTGAAAAAGTTCGTCGATGACCGGCTGGTACGTTTCCGTCACCCGCTGTGGTAGAAATAGCACTTCCGGTCCTAAATCTAGTAGCACGGCTTCCCCAAATTTCGACTTGACCACTTTAGCTGCTTGGATTGCAAATGGTGTCCCAACTGGTAGGTCCTTTAATTTTCTGATAGGTTTGCGGTCTACAATCGAAGACGCAGCATTAATTTTTGATAAATCCATCTATAAAAAAAATTGAGTCGACTAACTATTTTGAAGCATAACACGAAAAAAAAAAACAGTTGCACTTAGAGACATAAAAAAGAAAAATATTAAATAAAATAGCACTTACTTTTTTTAAAATTTTCGCTCTCTCGTCTCTCTCGAAGCACTAATTGTACTGCGGTCGTTGTTGCAGCTTGCAGCGTTGTGCGTTAAGTGTGAAACAATGATGACTATTGCATGCGCTCGCTCAATATAAGTACGTAGTAGAGATGACACACGCGTGCATGAGATAATTGTATCGTAAATATGCATATTATATGCATCATATTCTCAGTACCATTTTTATCGAGAAAACTGCATGCGCTCGCTCAATATAAGTACGTAGTTGAGATGACACACGCGTACATGAGATAATTGTATCGTAAATATGCATATTATATTCATCATATTCTCAGTACCATTTTTATCGAGAAAACAACATTCATTGCGGTTGCAGTATTTTTTATATAATTTCTTAGTAATACATGAATGTATCGTTTGTCCGGCGGAAATTCCAATTACAAGTTGCACATGAGAGTAGAATTTTAGAAATATAGAAATTCGTGTATGATTATTGTATATTTGCTGCCTAATTTTTTTTCAGTCAAGATTTTGATTGGGGGGGTAAACGAATTTATATTTGCTATCTGAGATTTTTGACATCATTCTCTATCAAGATGTTGATGTGGGTAGACGTATTATTTTTTATTTCAACTTTCACATACGTGCTTTGCAACGATTTCTCCGAAAAAGACGCTATAGTATACCTAACTCAATATGAACATATCATCTATAATACAACAGATCTCTCTACTTTGCTAACTAACTTGCAAGAAAAGTATAATTTACCAGTGGAATTTATGAATCGTCCGCGTTGTCAATACAGTGATGCTGAATTTAGAGCAAGTTTTCCATTTCGGAAACATGACCTGAAATGGTATTTCCCTCGAAACACACCTGCGGCCCAAAAAGATGCAGAAATGGCTTTTCAGATGTGGCAAAATGTTTCAAACTTAACATTTACAATGGTTACCAATCCCACTCTATATCCTCCTGATATTACTATAACCATGGTTAGCAAGACTCATTATTTTAGCGCAAACTGTATGGGTAATGATGAATGTCCATTGACATTAGATGATGCTGGCGGCGTTTTAGGACATGCATACTTTCCTGACTCTAGCGGCACCTGTAGAGAAATCCATTTAGATATAAATGAACGCTGGTATTTTGGAAATAATCCTAATATACCCAAAAATCAAACTAGTTTTCTTATGGTGTTGGTTCATGAAATTGGACATGCCCTCGGCATAGCACATAGTGCTTCTCCGAATGCTATTATGTTTGCCTTCTATCAGCATGAGATTCGTGGTCTAGATGTTGATGATATAAATGCAGTACAATATCTATATGGAAGAAAAAACAAATATGATTCAATCCCAAAGTCTACCACCGCATCAGCAATACCAAAAACAACAACAACTATAAGATCTACAACTCGTAAGCAGCCGATCCTCAAAAATTTGTGTGATATTATTCCAGATTTTATGTTTTTAGCCATTGCTCCAGAGTTTTCAAATTACCGATTATATATTGCACATGATATGTTTATATGGAAACTAGACTTAAACGAAATGATTATCCCATCTCAGCCTGAACTTCTTGTCGATTATGTTCCTACAGAATTACGTCAATACACTTTACAACATATTTTCCAATCAACAAACGGTGACTTGATTACCATTGTGTCTCCAAACAACTATTTCTCAGCATCATTCCCTACCATTAAATTTCTTGATAATTTTTCAATTGATATACCCGATAGGGCTCGAATCAATGCTATTTTTCAATCAAACGCAGGACGGTCCTATACCTTTTATAATAATATGTCATATATAGAATTTTCTAACGATTTTACTGATGTGTTGAACAGAGGACGGATAAGAGACATATTTCCTGAATTACCTGAAGATATTTCTCTCGCATTTCGATGGATTGATGGCCATATTTACTTTTTCCGTCACGCAACTTACTATAAATTTAATGAATTTACAAGAAAAGTTGTTGCGACCGGACCATTTCATTGGACTCTATTTGGAGTACCATGCCCCAGCGAGGATTTGTTACATCAACTAACAACTCTGTTATCTAAACTTGTATCTGTATATCATTAAAAAATACATTTTTCAGAAAGCTATGTTTATTTCGTATTCAGCCTGTTGTCAAACAAAAAAAAAACAGTCGGTTCCTTCGACTCCCCACCCCCCCACCATCATTCTACTACATAAAGTTTCATTTTGAACGGTATCATCCTGTATAATAATAACAGTACATCGTATACAGGTTATGAGACATTCTGACCGACCGACCGACCGACCGACCAGAGGAGCCCACCACGCTATTTAGGTCACGCCTTGCTATATACGATTTAACGATATACCGTCGGTCCATCGATCCGCTATTTTTCGATGCACCCCTGTATACACGTTCTGAATGCCCCCCGTAATCCACGCCAACACCAGACAGGTGCGACATCGGCGCCATCTATGCGCGAGATGCCCAACCCATCAATGGCAGCTGTCCAATGACACATAGATTCCGTTTGGTTTGTACAGCGCCAAACAAATCGGCGCCATCTATGCGCGAGATGCCCAACCCATCAATGACAGGTGTCCAATGACGTATAACAGATGACGTTTTAACGCCATCTATGCGTGAGATGCCCAATGACGCATGACAGGTGTCCAATGACACACAGATTCCGTTTGGTTTGACAGCGCCATCTAGCGGCGGAATCCCCAACTCATGAATACAGATTCCGTCCAACAACCTGTCAATGGCGCGCGACGCCAGCGCCTCTGGTGGCGGATTTTGGAAGTTTTGAGACCGAATCCCCATAAGACATCTACTTACCCTCAAATGTCATATATAACAACCCATAAATAGATTATCCCAAAATGCATTTGTTTATGAGTAATATTCCGTCCATACGTGTATGGGCCACCCTATATATTTCTTCGAAAAAGGAGTGGATTACGTGACTTACTTATTCGACAAGGTCATGCAGTCATCAGTAATGCAGCCATATTTAGTAAATGCTACCTGCTGACTAGTCTAAGACACTTTGAAACATAATTGTGTCTTTAGTTTGCGTGCTAACTTTATAAGCAGTTCAGCGCACTTCAGTATGGAACATTTTGATTTATAAACTTTAAGGTTCATCTGTGACCATGTAAAAATTTCAGTTGTAAATATATACAGGGTGTCCAAAAAGTACCACGACAAACTTAAGGAGAAGGTAGACTTTGGACTGACCTCCGAAATAACAAAAACTTAAATATATAAAAGTGCTACCGTTTTTGAGATATTGAATTTTTTCTTAAATTTTAAAAAAACAACCTTTTCATCTGTGGTCTTTAGCTGCATGTACAAATAAGGATATACTTTGTTCATTTCCTCTATAAAATACGTCTAGATAGTTGCTTCATCATATACAAATGCAATGTAGTTAAAAGATACTAAGTAACCATGATAAAAAATAATTCTTTTGTTTTGTTACTGACTCGAGTCCGAATTTCAGTAAGTTTCATAAAATCATATCAGGAGCAGGTAATAATAATGTAGCTTCGTACTATTTAGCATGTCACTGATCGGTAACCAGTGCAACTTGAATTTAAATCCAATAATTACATTGTACCTGTAGTATATGTGAGTCACTTACAAACGCAGATATCACTTTTTTCTATTCCAAATAGTACGTGTGGTGCCTTTCGGAAATCTGTATTCAATGAGCAATCTTTTTATTCAATATAATGCAATTATAGCCCAGTACATTTTTGTTTCACCGCAGATGGCCAAAGTTGAGGAAAAAATATCAGAAGGTTATAAATCCCAAAGTAGTCCTTATTTGATCATGATTACATTTGTATATGATCAAACAACTATCTAGAAGTATTTTATAGAAAAAATGAATAAAGTATAACCTTATTTGTACATGCAGCTAAAGACCACATATGAGAAGGTCCGTTTTTTCAAAATTTAAGAAAACATTCAACATCTCAAAAACGATGACACTTTTATATAGGTAAGTTTTTGTTATTTCGGAGGTCAGTCCAAAGCCTCCCTTCTCCTTAAGTTTGTCGTGGTACTTACTGAGTGTGTGCAGAAATTTTGAAAAAAATTGTTTTCTTCGTAACAGAAGGTGATAGATACATTTTTAAAAAAATAAGTATAATAACATATGTTTTTCGAATATCGTAGCGAATCTGTTCAGTTACTCACATAATACGAAATGTTTGAACTTGCTTAGAAAAAAAATGTAACCCTTCGTTTTTCGCATAAAAAAAACAATTATCTTTCTGAATGGTTCATGATTGACGTCGGCTAGGTAAATTCGTGTATTTTACTATAAAATTACCTTAGAATGAACTTGTAGTGATGCCCGGAAGACACTTGTTTTGGAATAAGCAATTAGACATTCTCAAAGACTACTTTAATAAGCGACTCCACTTTTGTTGTGGCTATTTAGAAGTATGAAGCCTACGGATTTGAAGAATTTCAAGTAGCTGCGTGAAATTATCGTCGCATTAGCAACAAGTACCAAAACCTACATTTCTAATCAGAGATATTATGTACATGTTGTCTCATTCTGTAGGTCCCATAAATACCTAAAAACTTTATTTGAAGAGTTATTTTGTTCCTGCCAACACTTTCAACTGAATTCCAAAATACGGGTTTTCTCATTATTTGTTGTCGAATAAAAAGTTTTCCCACAAAAATTGGTGAACTCATTTTATGCGTCCATGTCTTAAATAACCCGTTGAACAACTTGCATCAATAAAACCAGACTTTACAATTATTCGCCTATGTGCTTACATTTCATCATTTGTCACCAGTAGGAATATAATCGCTATTTGCTAATTACTTTGAAACTCCGAAGCTGCTGCTCCAATCGTAAACGGGTATACTGACGAACAGCGAAAGAGTTAATACCATTCTCAAACCACCAAAAAAGTCCAATCTCACCAAATTGCCATCTTTCATACTTGCACCGTTGCACTGTGTATTACCCAGAAACACAGAGTTAGAGGAACATTTATCCAAAACATGGGAGACTTTTTCATAAATTATGGCAGGCTCGATTCCCGATGGTATCTAAAACATGCATTGAGTTCGCTGCGGTCTTCTAGATAAGGCAACCTTGCTCTACAACTCGCAATATCGCAACCATCGGTGTTGGCTTCGTTCCGTTGAATGTCGGAACTGCGAACGAATCAATGGAATCTATTCCAAGTCTAGAATCGACTTTGATGCCAGATTGGGAGTAGTGAATGAATCAAGGGAATCGATTTCGAGGCAGAGTCGGAGTCCTGAACGAATCGCGGAAATACATTTCGAGACCAGAATTGGAATCGTGAACGAATCGAAGGAATCGATTCCAAGACCGGAATCGGAATTGTGAACTAATCAAAGGAATCTATTCCAAGGCTGGACTTGGAATCGCGAACGAATCGAATCGAAAGAATCGATTTTGAGGCCAGATTTAGAATCTTAAGCGTATCCAAGGAATCGATTCCGAAGCTAGAATCGGAATCGTGAATGAATCAAGTGCTTCGATTTCGAGGCAGAGTCGGAGTCCTGAACGAATCAAAGAAATAGATTTCGAGAGCAGAATTGCAATCGTGAACGAATCACAGGAATCGATTCCGAAACCGCAACGGAAATCGTGAACGAATCGAAAGAATCGATTCCAAGGCTGGAACCGTAACCGTTAATAATTCGGTAAATCGATTTCGAGGTTGGAATCAGAATCGTGAACGAATCGAATGAATAGAAGTCGAGGCTAGAGTTGGAATCGTGAACGAATCGAAGGAATCGATTTCTAGGCAGAATCGGAATCCTTAACGGATTGGAGCAATCGATTCCGTCGTAGACTGAATCGATTTTGACACCAGAATCAGGATCGTGAACAAATCGAAGAAATCTATTTTGAGACCAGAATCGGAATCAAAAAACGAACCAGTCAAATAGATTTCGAGACCAGAATCAGAGTCGAGAACGAATCGAAGGAATTAATTCCGAGGCAGAATTCACAATTCGGTAAATCGATTCCGAGGTTGGAATCAGAATCGTGAACGGATCGAATGAATAGAAGTCGAGGCCATAATTGGAATCTTGAACGAATCGAAGGAATCGATTTCTAGACAGAATCGAAATCGTTAACGGATTGAAGGAATCGATTCCGACGTCGACTGAATCGATTTTGACACCAGAATCGGGATCGTGAATAAATCGAAGAAATCTATTTCGAGACCAGAACTGGAATTGTGAATGTATCGAAGGAATTGATTTTGAGGCCAGAATCGGAATCGTGAACGAATAAAATGAATAGGTTTCGAGACCAGAATCGGTATCGTGAACGAATCGAAGGAATTGATGTTGAGGCTAGAATCGGAATCGTAAATCAAGCAAAGGAATCGATTTTGAGGCCAGAATCGGACTCGTAAATGAATCAAAGGAATCGATTTCGAGGCAGGGTCGGAGTCCTTTACGAATCAAAGAAATAGATTTCGAAACCAAAATTGGAATCGTTAACGAATAGGAGGAATCGATATCGAGGCATGATCGGAATCGTGAACGAATCGAATGAATTGATATTGAGGCCAGAATTGCAATCGAGAAGGAATTGATTCCGAAACCGCAATGGTAATCGTGAACGAATCAAAAGAGGCGATTTCAAGGCCGGACCGTAAACGTTAACAATTCGGTAAATCGATTCCGAGGTTGGAATCAGAATCATGAATGAATCGAAGGAATCGATTTCTAGGCAGAATCGGAATCGTTAACGGATTGGAGGAATCGATTCCGACGTCGACAGAATCGATTTTGACACCAGAATCGCGATCGTGAACAAATCGAAGTAATCTATTTTGAGACCAGAATCGGAATCATAAACGAACCAGTGGAATAGATTTCGAGACAGAATTGGAATCGTGAATGAATCGAAGGAATTGATTTTGAGGCCAGAATCCTGAACGAATAAAATGAATATGTTTCGAGACCCGAATCGGTATCGTGAACGAAAGGAATTGATGTTGAGACTAGAATCGGAATCGTGAACGAATCAAAGGAATCGATTTTGAGCCCAGAATCGGATTCGTAAATGAATCAAAGGAATCGATTTCGAGGCAGAATCGGAGTCCTGAATGAATCAAAGAAATAGATTTGAAGTAGAATTGAAATCGTGAACGAATCGAAGGAATAGACTTCGAGGTATAATCGGAATCGTGAAGGAATCGAAGGAATTGATGTTGAGGCCAGAATTGCAATCGAGAAGGAATTGATTCCGAAACCGCAGTGGTAATCGTGAACGAATCGAAAGAATCGATTTCAAGGCGGGAACTGTAAACGTTAACAATTCGGTGAATCGATTCCGAGTAGAAGTCGAGGCCATAATTAGAATCTTGAACGAATCGGTTTCTAGGCAGAATCGGAATCGTTAACGGCTTGGAGGAATCGATTCCGAAGTCGACTGAATCGATTTTGACACCAGAATCGGGATCGTGAATGAATCGAGGAAATCTATTTTGAGATCAGAATCCAAATCGTGAACGAATCGAAGAAATTGATTTAGAGGCAGGATTGGAATCGTAAATAAATTGAAGGAATTGATTTTGAGGCCAGAATGGGAATCGTGAACGAAGTAAAGGAATACGTTTCGAGACCAGAACCGGTATTATGAACGAATCGAAGGAATTGATGTTGAGGCTAGAATCGGAATCGTGAACAAATCAAAGGAATCGATTTTGAGGGCAGCATTGCAATCGTGAACCCATCGAAGGAATCGATTCCGAGGTCGGAATCGATACCACATAGTCGAATCATCAAAAGGAACAATTTGGTCCAGATCCAGTGTATACAGTAACTATCTAGGAGCTTTTATCTCAGGCTAATGCTAGCCATACGATGTGCAAATTTGAAGGGGGTGCATATTTACCATCTGGCGAAAATTATATTTTTTTTAGTTTTAAATAGAGAGTACTCTTCTATTAAGGATGGTGTAGTTCATCGTTGTTTTTTTGTCCGTTCTTCAGAATGTTAAAAAACATTTTTTTATTTGTTTTTTTTTAAACGAATTTGCACCGGATAATCGCTCGGTAATCGCTTGCTTTATGTTAAGGGGCACCCAACAAACGTGATTATGAATCAAGTTGGAAAGTTTCTCCCACGAATGAGACATTTTCGACTTATCTAAAAGTACAAAGAGAGATGTCTCGATATTTATAGAATATAAATAAGTTACCGTCTCGGTTTCATCAGTAATCCAAAATAAAGATAAATTGAGCAAACCAAGTTGGATAATGGAAGAAATGTTCCCTGCAATAAGTGAGATGCTTCTGGCATTAAGGATACTACTAACCTTTCCATCTTATTAATGCGATTCACGTGGGAGGATCGCACTTAAATTTAATTTAACCAACCACCGTAGTAATAAAGACTATTTCAAATTGATTTTAATGTTCCTTCAGTTACGATGTGCTCACCTATTTTTTTTTTCAGATTGAGGAGATGAAATACCAACTTAGGGATAAAGTCGTGATTGCGTGTAGCTGTAAAAAATTTCAATGCTGTATCTAATGCTAATTCTTTAATTGCTGTTATCTCCCCTCTCACTGAGGCTTATTTTTATGAGGGGGTGGTGCAAGAGTTCTGTTGTAAGCGTCAATCAGTAGGGAAAAGTTGCTTTTCTCTCAGATATTTAGGTTTACCAGTTTCGAGCCGTTTGTGGCGAAAGAATGCATAGTGGAAAGTCGTTAAAGTATCGAGCACGCATTTCATATGACATTTTTGTGAAGTGTTACTGACATAACTTTTGTATCTTAAATTAGTATTCATTATGTTTCCGAGAATTTTGCACTCATTATTAAATTCTAAGTGCTCTGAAACAATTTTGATATGAAGCGTTCGAACTATTCGATTACGACCTGGGCACTGTGGAATTACATATTCATAATAAGCTTGTAATGCTTAGATGCCAACTAAATTTCGACATATCGAGTATCTTGTTTGACTTTTTTGCAGCAACCCGCCTGGGAGACCAGTGTTACTACATGGAGACGTGTAAATACACGGATCAGCACGCGTCTTGCATCCAAGTCCACCATCATGCAGTCTGCCAATGTGAAAATGGTTACCATTCCGTGTCGATTGACAGGCCGTCGAAGAAGGTCTTCTGCGCTGAAGGTTAGTTTCATATGTGAAAGGTCTTTGTTAATATACAGGTTGATCTTACATTTGGGATATCCCTTTACATGGCATTCAGTTCTGGCAGCGGTCTGTAAGCAGTCTTGAGATACTCGAAAAAGGTATTTAAAAAATATGCGATGTCAAATGCGGCCGTGCATCCAGAAACGGATTAGTTCGGAAGATACGTGTTTACCGAATCCAGGTGCCCTGTGGCGTGTAGGCAAACTAAGCGGTTTGTTTATAAAAAATCGTGTCTGTACTTCTTATACAGTTCTGGACAAATGGACATTGAATATGTAGCATGTAAGGTACCTAGGCCGAATATGGCCGCCTTAGGTTTCTTACCCTTTTTTATGATATTCAAGGTAAAAGAACAAGTTATAGTAGTTGTCCATAAACACCGGCTATATAACTTTGTAATAAAGGCAAAACAATCCAAAGGCAACAGCTTAAAAAAATGAAAATTGGGCATATACAGGGTGTTTCAGTTTATTGTTGCATAACTTTAAGATTCGACAGAACTTTTAAAATTAATGCATAAAGTCTATATTAACATGGGTCGAAAAATGCGTGGCTTCCGAAATACAGGGTGTTTAAATTTACTTTCTAAAATAGTTTTTTTAAATATTTCGAACAATATTTGATGTATAACAGTGAAAATTGGTATAAAAGGGTTTTTTGGTACGACAAAACGAACCATGGCCATAGTTTTACTGTAGCCGCTAGAGGGCGCTCTCTACTGTACCTGTAGTGTATTAAAATGACCGAAAAAAAAATTTTTCTTAGTGCAATTTTTTGCTTTTTGAATAAAAAAACTGATTCTTCGCACTTTTCAACATAAAAAAACTCTCCTGTGAGTTTTCATTATAGTTAGCCGTTTTTGAGATATTTCGATTTTTAAGGTTCGACGCATTTTTAATTATTTATGGGAAAATAATATTTTTTTTACATTTTCGATTTGGTCATTACAAGTAATTAAGATGATCGTTTAGATTGTGTTTTTAAACACAGCAATAATTCCTAACTCCAAATGAACACAAAAAACAGAATATTAATTTGTTTAATTTTCAAATATTATTTTTAACAAATTAAATTAATTATTTACAACTAAAATGCTATTGGATAGTTAGAACAAACATACAAAATCTAAAGTAGTTGCTCGAAATGTAAACCTAATTGTTCAATACACAATTCACATCTACGAATGATCGAACGTGGTATAGCATTATTCAAATAAGGCCTTATTTCATCACATGCATTCCTGATTCTTTCTATTAGCATATATCATGTGGTTACGGGAGTCTGGTACACTTTTTCTTTTAGAAATCCCCACACAAAGAAATCTAATGGGTTTACGTCAGAGGATCGTGGAGGCCAGGCGACTGGTCCTCCACGGCCGATCCATCTTTCTGGATAATTTTCGTCCGGCCAGTTTCTAACTATTCTCGAATAATGAGCTGGACAACCATCAAGCTGGAACCAGGCCAATCTTCTTAAATCTAACATAACATCATCCCACATATTTGCATGTTCAGCCTTTAAAAATTCCAAGAAGGTCGCAGCATTTAACCTTGCAGGCAAAAGGTAGGGTCCAAATAGTCGATTACGGTAGATACCAATCCACACGTTCACTCTAAATTCATGCTGAAAATTTCTTTCCCGAACTGCATGCGGATTTTCATGCGACCAAATATGTTGATTATGAAAATTTACCACTCTACGTCTAGTGAAGCATGACTCATCGGTCCATAAAACGTGACTTAAAAAGTCACTATTATTATCAGTTCTATCAAGAATCCACTGACAAAATGTGATTCTTCGTTCTCCGTCCCCTGGCTGTAGTCCTTGCACAGGTTGCAAATGGTAAGGACGTATATGGTCATTTCTAAGAACACGGTGAACATGGCTTGCTGAAATTCCCAAAGCACCAGAAACTCTCCTAACACTTGTGGTCGGATCTCTATCAAACTCACGCAGAATCATATGGGTAAATCTGCGCTGACGAACATTTATATTTTGATCCCTTTGGAGATTTCCAAAACCAATTTCAATTATTTGGCGGTGCACTCTTACAAATACTGAGCGAGTTGGATGTCGTCTGTTTGGAAATCTTCGTGCGTATTCTCTGGCTGCTTCTGCTGCATTTCCATTTACAAATCCATACACAAAATGAATATCCGCTTACTCTTGATTAGAGAATAAAAATGGTCATTTTTATAAAACTTACAAAAAAAAAAACAAGTAAAAGAAACTAGATTTCGTGCATTCACAATTGCAAAAAACGTTTCAGGTTTCAACAGACAACAAAACTAACTGTCAACTAATTGACGTTTAACCTTATTCTGCTTTCAATTTCAAAAATATTTGCAGGGACAGCCCACTTCTAAAAATTATCGAGATACTGACTTTTTAACGTTATTTTATCATAAATAATAAAAATGCCTCGAACCTTAAAAATCGAAATATCTCAAAAACGGCTAACTATAACGAAAATTCACAAGAGAGCTTTTTTATGTTGAAAAGTGCGAAGAATCAGTTTTTTTATTCAAAAAGCAAAAAATTGCACTAAGAAAATTTTTTCGGACATTTTAATACACTACAGGTACAGTAGAGAGCGCCCTCTAGCGGCTACAGTAAAACTATGCCATGGTTCGTTTTGTCGTACCAAAAAACCCTTGTATACCAATTTTCACCGTTATACATCAAACATTGTCCGAAATATTTAAAAAAAAACTATTTTAGAAAGTAAATTTAATCACCCTGTATTTCGGAAGCCACGCATTTTTCGACCCATGTTTATATAGACTTTATGCATTAATTTTAAAAGTTCTACCGAATCTTAAAGTTATGCAACAATAAACTGAAACACCCTGTATGTGGTCATACTTACTGTATGAATGTGAAATGTCTTAAATAACTACTTACTATATAAACTGAAATAAACACGGATATTAGGTTTTAATAGAGAATTTGTTTAAAATATATTCTTTACAAACCACAATCGATAATATTCCAAACTAGAAAAAAGTATTAACCTAATGGAGTAGGTATGCATACTCGTTACTCCTGACTGTTATATAATCTTTTATTTCGGCTCTGTGCCTACGGCCTGACCGTTGAGATTACGTTCCCTATCTACAGCTCCGGAGTCAGTATGTGTGCGTCTCTAGTCCCCCTTACCTTCGTCCTCCTCCCCTTTCTGTACGCTCATGCTCCTTGGAGCGATGCGCGCGCTGGCTAGTGGCGAGCGATTCCCCGCTCGCCCTTCAGTACGCTTTTATCTATCGCACGGATAGGGTGTGTGCGTGTGCGTATGTGTAACATCGCGAGTTAAACGTTGTGTAACGTTCGAGAGAATAATAGTATAAATGCAAAAGTAAGAGACAAAAACCTTAGTTTGACAATTTAGTGTAGATGGCTACCATTTGATATAAAATTGTCACGGTCTCGGATCACTCGGTCCAGACGTGAGACTCCCTTCTAATGGGCACTTGTGTGCAAGCGCACAATGCCTATTCATAGGAAAATTGAAGGGAGTCCTGCAGCCGGATCCATCTACACAATGTTTCGGCCCGACCGGCCCGTCAAGTCGGCCCGACCAGCTGCAGACTTCGGCCCGACCGGCTGCAGACTTCGGCCCGACCGGCTGCAGACTTCGGCCCGACCGGCCGCTAAATTCGGCCCGACCGGCTGCGAATTTTGGCCCGACCGGCCGCTACGTTCGGTCCGACCGGCTGCAAATTTTGGCCCGACCGGCTGCAGAATTTGGCCCGAACGGCTGCAGATTTCGGCCCGACCGGCTGCATTTTTGGCCCGACCGACTAACTAATTATAGCACACCTGCTTCCAGATGGCGATGGCAACCAAAGTATTGAACAAAATTCGCTTCGCCCTCCCCACATTGGAACTGGTGAAAGCATTCTACCCAGAAGCAACATCGGTGGGAGAGAAAACCTACCGAAATATAAAATTGAGGCTTCTCGACTGGAACCTCTGTAGAGCATTGATCATGAGCCCACGGCAGGTAGCGGCGTGTCTGTTACGAGGATCTATGGCTCAAGCGGAGCTCTTTAATAAGGCGGTGGAACCACTTAAACATACTATGCGTTCCAGAGAGCTGACGTCGGAGGCCCTTTCGACGGACGGGGAGTCTAATTATACGTCCCGAAGTAAAAGGAGACGGTGTCAATCGTCCAGCTCAGACGACGAGTACCCGGTCAGAACCGAGAAACCAATGAAGAGGAGGCGGCGAGTATTGTCTTCGAGCTCGGAGGAGGATGTCAATGAGACAAGGCTACGCCGCGTGGAAAGCATGGTCGAGAATCTTTACCACTTGGTCTCAGGAAATAAAGAGAACGATGGCAGCGTCATGAATTCGACGTGGCAAGCTCCAACTACTACAGGTGAAGAGCTGTATGACGCCGACAGTATTGGCACATGTGGCAGCGTAAACGACTGGGACACGTTTTCCCCTGTCACTAGGGAAATCGAGCCTACAGTCCCTAGGGCGGACCCAGTAATCGATCAGGGCATGAAATGCCAGCGTTTCGGGGAAGAGACATGGAACAAGATTCGTTACGTGGACGCTCAAAAAAAAAAACTCCACGCATCACCAGTCTTCAGTACTCTGAAGGTTAACTCATCCTTGTACAACAATGGACATGCAAGCCCAATGACAGATATGTTATCCAAAAGTGACCTGGCCTTCGGGACTATCTCACACGGTCTACTGAAGCAACGGAGAATCATACATGAGGCTCTGAAGGAGGCGGGGAACAAACACCCGGAAGCGGCAGACACTTTGAAAAAAGTTTTTGCTGCTAACAGTGAATACAAGACCATCTCGGACGACCTGCTGCAGTTCGTTTGCGGAAAAAGGGCGGAAATCATCGAAAGTCGCAGGAAACTATACGAGCCTAAAAGTAGTTACTATAGGTCTATCGTCAATGAGATTCCTCCGTCAGGTACGCACTTGTGGGATGAAGAGCAGCTGAAAGATGTGGTTAAAATGCATGGAGTGACGAAAATTGCTCCTGTTCGCTGGCAGAGTAATTTGGGAAAAGTCGCACTGAGACAGAAGGTGCCTCAAGGAACTTCTCATGAAAAGTATCTGCGTCAAGGTTCATTTAAAAAAATGAAGAAGGCAGAGTTTAAGCATTCGCGTAAGCCGGGGGCGAAAAGTCATACCAAGCTAGCTCGTAAGGAGCAACCACCTTTAGATAAAAGGCGGAGTTTTTGACAGTTTTCAGGCAGGACAACTCGCCAAATATGTCTCTGCTTGGAAAAGTATGGGAGCCTCACAATCGATTCTCAGTATCCTGAAAGGCTACGTGATCCCTTTCTCAATAAAGCCACCAATAACAGTACTATCCCAACCGATACTAAACAAATTCGAGACACCAGCATCCACACAAATGGATCGAGAAATACAAAACCTCATAAATCAAAAGGTGGTAGTAAAACTGCAAACAAAAACAGGTTTCTTATCAAAGATGTTTTTGACGCCGAAATCGGGGGGCTTGTGGAGACCAGTGTTCAATCTAAAAAGATTGAACAGCTTCACCACGCCCAAGAAGTTCCGCCTTATGAACCATCGCAAACTGCCATTATTTCTCCAGGAAAGAGATTATATGGTAAAAGTCGACCTTTCTCAAGCATATTTCCATTTGCCAATAAAGCAAAAGCATTGGCGTTATCTGGGACTTTATTACCGGCAAAACATCTACGCTATGACAGCACTACCATTTGGCCTAAGCTCCGCTCCACAGGTGTTTGCAAAAGTTACGAACTGGGTGGCGAGCTACTTGAGGAAACAAAACATTCGAGTAATGGTCTATTTGGACGATTTTTTGATCGCAAACCAGAATCCAGAAGAACTAAAGCGAGAGGTATCCACCCTGATAGATACTCTCATAAAGCTGGGTTTCTGCATCAACCTGGAGAAGTCCGAAATAAGACCTACACAGAAATTGGCATATCTAGGTATTATGTGGAACACCATAAGAAATCAAAAGAGTTTACCGGAGGACAAAATCCACCGTCTGCAAACATCAATCCAAGCTGGAATCAAGAGCAAGACTTGGAGCTGGAAGCAGGTAAAGGCACTGCTAGGGAGAATGGAATTTGCCTCGTTTGTTATCCCATTGGGTCGACTACATTGCAGAAAGATACAAAGAGCAGTCAATCGGATGTCAGAAAACCAACCAAAGAAACTGTTCAATATAGACCTGGAAGTATTGCGAGAGCTAAGATGGTGGGAGAAAAACTTAAAAGGGTCATCCATAATCTGCATGAAAGAACCGGAAGTTCATATAATAACCGATGCCTCAAACACGGGCTGGGGAGCCCAAGTAGGAGACACTTTGAGGAAAGGAAACTGGACAGAGCAGCAGGAAAAGTGGCATATCAACAAAAAAGAAATGTTCGTGATCTACTTAGCGCTAAGAAACCACCTAGATCGATTGGCAAACAAAACACTGTTAATTCAGACGGACAACAGGACGGTGGTTTCCTACTTGAGAAATCAAGGAGGAACCAAGTCGGTCACGCTTTTGGCATTGACCAGGAAGATCCTGGAGCTGGCACATCAATACAGTATGTCTCTGAGAATAGAACATATTCCAGGAAACTACAATATTGTGACCGACCACCTATCCAGAGGAAAGGATCTGCCAGACTGGCACTTATCAAGGATAGCTCAGAAGAGGATCTTCGAAAAGTGGGGAACCCCTTGCATCGACCTATTTACGACTCCAGAATCAGCCGTCGTTACAAGATTTGTAACGCAATTCCCATGCAAGGAGGCAGAATTCGTCAACGCATTTACAAGAACGTGGGAGTACAAGCTAGCGTGGATATTCCCTCCTCCACCCCTAATACCAAGAGTTCTCCAACACCTCAACTATTGTCAGGGAGTTTTCATAATGATAGTCCCCAGGTGGGAAAGGGTGTTCTGGCGGCCCCTGCTGAAGAGACGTGCCATCGACCACCCGTTCACCATTCGGAATCTGAAGGCTCACCTGGAAGATCTTCAAACCAACCAGCCTCCTCCAAAGGTAATGGATTTACACCTGGAGGCATGGAAGATACGGGGTGGTCCGATATAGCGAATCACTGGTCAAAGGATGAAAGGAGAATCTTAGAAACATCCTGGCGCAAGTCAACTCTCAAAACGTATGCCGTTGCATGGAAAAGTTGGCAATCGTGGGCGAAGAAAAGAAGAGTTTCAGTTAAAAATCCAAACCCCACGCAGGTGGCTCAATACCTCTGCTTCCTACACAACACAAGAAAATTGGCGCTTAGAACGATCCTATTACATAAATCCACCATTGCGACATTCTCCAATCCACTACATAGTGAAGGAGTTTCCAGTAGCCCAACAGTGAAACAGGTAATTAGAGGTATTGCAAATGCAAATCCTCCAGCAACTAGGCCAAAGATTTGGAACATCGATAAACTTCTATCTTGGATTAATGATAACCATCCAGATACGAATAGTATCTTTCAAGTGGCCCGGCATCTATCGCTGCTTTTGCTGCTATCATCGGGAAGGAGAGTCCATGACTTGACACTCCTTCGAATAGATTCTGGTTTCTTTGAACAAACCGAAGAATACATAATTTTCTGGCCACAACATGGATCTAAGACAGACAAGCATAACTACGTCCAGTCAGGCTGGAAACTCCTCAAAAATCGAGAATGCATCTGGGATCTAGTACACTGGACAACCATATATCTAGAAATATCAGAAAAGAGAAGGAACCTCCACTGTCGACCGATTCCTCAACTATTCATCACAACTCGTGGGAAGATAGGACCGGCATCTCGGTCAGTGATAGCAGGATGGGTCCGCACAGCGTTGAAATCGGCAGGTATAGAAGGAGGAGCCGGCAGTACCCGCTCGGCAGTGGCAACATCCCGCTTCAATGATAACATGCCATTGGATGAGGTTTTGCAGAAAGGAAATTGGCAGGGATCAAGCAATTTCTTCAAACACTACTATAAAAATATCGATAAGGATTTGGTACCTGACAACAGCAACAGAAGACTTATTTCGGATAAATTTGTCCCTATATAAGTATTATCATGGCTGTGAGCCAAGAATGACTGTTACTTTTCTTTTTATGAACTGTTAGAGTTATCATATTCTGTTTATGGTCTTCATACTATAACCATGTCACAGTACGCTTTCTAACACCGTGGCGCGCCGGCAGATTGTAAACACTTCTCAACGGTCAGGCCGTAGGCACAGAGCCGAAATAGAACAATTTTCCCCCTGAAGGGAAGAAAATTGATATTTCGGGTCTTGCCATAGGCCTGACCTAGGTAACGCCTTGCCGGCGCAAGAGTACTGAAGGGCGAGCGGGGAATCGCTCGCCACTAGCCAGCGCGCGCATCGCTCCAAGGAGCATGAGCGTACAGAAAGGGGAGGAGGACGAAGGTAAGGGGGACTAGAGACGCACACATACTGACTCCGGAGCTGTAGATAGGGAACGTAATCTCAACGGTCAGGCCTATGGCAAGACCCGAAATATCAATTTTCTTCCCTTCAGGGGGAAAATTGTTCTATTTTACCGCTTTGGACTGCAGTTAAAGTTAATTTCATATTAAGAAAGTGTTAGTAATTCAGTACCGTAAATATGGCCAAACAGTTTTACAGTATGTCACAAAATTGTAAATTATTTCAAATTCTACTTCAATTAAGGTTATGTTTGCGACAACAAACCATGTAATTTTTTTACCATCAGAATAGTTCAGAAACACTTACTGTACTTACCGCTGGAATGCGCAGATAATTAGGAATTAGTTCTGAACTTGTTGGAAGAAACCTTATGAACTGATAGCGAACCTAAGAGATTAACAGATCGCAAAGGGTTAAACCTTCTGGGTTAATCTATTGTTATTCTCACAGACGTGGCTGTCATGACATCAGACTTCTCGACGTTTGCCGGCGTGCTATCTGGCATCGCCATTCTGTCGGGACTCATCTGTTTCGTGCTTCACCTGTTCAATCAAAACCTGTACGAGACTCGTCACCATAGGCACAGGTTCGGCAACGCCAACTTAGCCCCTCCCATTTTGTTCTCCAGTGATCCAGGTGAGTTGCGCAGTTTGTGTTTTCTAGCCTCCTTCTATGTTCTCTGTCAATTGGGTGTGTCTCTATCACAAAATTCGTTGTTGATAAAATAACCAAACCGTCAGTAGGTAAATCATCTAACCAACTTATTAACAATCAATCACCAAGCAACGAACAAGTCAATCAGGCAGTTAATCAATTAGTCAGTCAGTAAGACAATAGGTATATGAGATGAAATGTAATCATGGCCAAACGCAGACAGCGCCATTCCGTGCTTGTAAGGAATTCATCAGTGCGGTATAGGCAGACAAACGGGCAGCAAACATAGTGGGTATGGTCTTTTGAAACCTTTGGTTGGTGGCGATTATTAGATCCTCACCTACTTGCGCACCTTTTGTGGCGTTATATTGGCACTTTCCTCCTAGGTGTTGCTCGTAAAATTTGGTAGGATCCCTAGATGGTTCACCTAAGTATGGGAGATAAAAAAAACCCATAGAAAAATTATAAGAGTCAAATCTGGAGAGCGGGCCGGCCACTCCAAAATGCCCCTAACTGAGACGAAACGCTCTCAAAACAGTTATTGATGCTCTTGTAGTATGTGATGCTGCTCTTGTTGAAATCAAATGCCCCCCAAGTCCAACTCATCTAGCCGCAGAGAAAATTCCTGTAACATGCTTACATACCGATCCGAATTCACTGTCATTACGACTTCATTTTTCTCAAAGAACCAGGGAGTCCCAGCTGAGAAAATAGCACACCACACTGTGACTTTAGGTGAATGAAATTCTCGAGGATTGGAGCCTAGTAGCGCATCACTAAAAAGAAAACAATAGCATCCTCAGGAACGACTTCGAGATGACGCTCACTTTCAGAAAGTTCCTGCACAATTACCATCTTGTAAGGATGGCAATGAAGATTATCATGAAGAATTCTCCTCACAGAACGATCCCAAGGGCAGACGTATGTTTACGCGTAGAACGCCGTGGTGATCGCAACATTGTAGCTCTCCCTGTGATAATGTTTTCAGGAGATCTAACGGGTGACATTGCCACCTATGAGTAGTGAGGCGTAGTGCGCGAACAAACTACGACCGATTCTCACGGCTGAGCTACGTGAACTTGTTTTTCATTCCACGAAAAACTCGTTCACTCATTCCAAGCGAACTAGTTTTGAGTGAACAAGATAGGAGACGTTGAACCACCGTAGGCAACCAAGTAAACAGAATGTTGAATTACTGGTTGCCTGGATACGATCGTGGTTTAGGTCAAGGATACTGAACAGGACAAAATGAAGTTATGAACTTTTATACAACATAACATCACCCATTAGCGCTAATGAAGAAATTAGATCAACACTAAACTTAAAATATAAATTAAGCACAAATTTACATTCAAAAACATTATTTTTTGAGTTTTATCGGCTCCTGATCTATTTCTTGGCTTTCGTTTGCTATACTAAAGACAACCGTTATATTAAAAAGAGGACTGTTCTTCCGGAGCCCTAATAATTAAAAATCTTTTGAACAGATGAGAATAAACAAATGTGTATCCCACATTCTTTTAGATTGTTTTAAAACGTGTTTATTTCAAAGCTACAATGACTATGTGAGCGACAGGCAAGAAAATGCGAAAACAAAAACGATCAATAATACAATATGTTCCGAAGCGGTTATACAATATTCATCCATATACTAACAGCGCCCGGCGCTGCTTAGCTCCGCCGATCGGATGAAGATGAAAAACGTTTTTTTTACTGGCATAATAATGAGTTACGTGATATTGTCACGTAAAATAGTTCTAGGAACAAGTTCGTTCTAGCGAACGTGATCCGTTGAACTAGCTTACTGAAATAAACTAGAAAGCACATTATTACACTTTTGAGCAGCATCGTGAATCCACCTTGTATACGGTTGGTTATGGTCGTAGAGATGATCCAATTCAGCTTGAAGAATACGAGTATGTTTTCCCAATACAAATTATATGTTTCTGATAAGATTTAGAGAAAATTAATTCTGCTATGGTTGATGCGTGTGAAAAACTTTAATAAGTTAATCGTAAGTTTGGTGATTTTATTATAGAAGTGACGGATGTTGTGATAGAGAAAAAATAGCTGTCTTGTCGCGGTGTCAGATATCCGTGTTGTGTTGTGACACTTGTTGTGTTGGCTTGCTAATCAAAAACTTAACTCTGTTGACACTTCCACACTAGTTTACAGTCAGGAGCAAACCCTAATGAATCACGTCCAAAGTTATGAAATGTTGCTCAGAAACACCTTGTATGAGACTTACCAAGCTCGTAAGAAGGCTAAAATGAATTTTCGTTTTCAATAAATCGTGATAAATCACTCAGATGTCGCCTTTTCTCTGGAATTGGCTCAATTTGATTTTCATCTGCCCGTTAAGCGATCTTTCATATCGTAGATAAAAAAACCTCACAAACTGAAACTTTGAAAAATGATCCTGTGCTTTCCTCCTTGTCCGAAGCATTTATGATCAGACGAACTTATACTAATGGAAGGTTGAGACACGGAAGTGAAACAAATCGTATTTATTTCTATATACTTATATCTGGGTTGGCCATATTCGACGAAAAGATGTTTTTTTTAAATCATAGGAAAAAAAACACATTTTTTACTGTTCATTTCAAAAATCGTTTATTTGGATTCAAGAAGATTTGTGAACATCATATTTTGAAAACGATATCTCTTAAATGACCGCCATGAGCCTGTTCAGCGAAAAGTGCCCGTGATGTAGCATTTTCCATCGTTTTGGCCAATGTTTCGGTTGATATGGAGGTTATTTCCTGTCGGATGTTGGCCTTAAGTGCGTCTAGGGTCCTTGGCTTGTTGATATTAATCTTCGATTTCAAGTAGCCCCACAAAAAGAAGTCTGGAGACGTTAAATCTGGTGAACGCGGTGGCCAGTCAAAATCACCATTTTCGACATCAGACGTCCAGGGAACAATCGTTTAAAAAAAACGATAGTAGCTCGAGCTGTGTGTGGTGGAGCGCTATCTTGTTGACACCAGAAATGCTCCATACTATTGTCACGAACAATTGGCATCAAAAAATCGCTTACCATATCGCGATAACGCTCCTGATTGACGGTAACCGCTTTGCCAGCTTCATCTTCGAAAAAGTACGGCCCAATGACCATACTAGCACAAATACCGCACCAAACAGTCACTTTTTGGTCACAAAGAGGTATAGTTTATCTGAAGTCACTTGAAACACTGTGAAATACCGGGTGCGTTTTATATATCTATATTTAACACGCTCTGTTGCTGCAAAAATCGCCAAATTTCGCAGCAAATATATATAAGATCAAAGGCAGTTTCACCGGTCCACGTGGAGTAAAGCACGCCTATGCGTGGACATAGCCAATGAGAAAGCGTGTATTTCAGAGCTCCGAACAAGTGCAGGTGCACTGAAGGTGGCTACTGAAAATTGAAACAGTTTAGCCAGTGCCGTGTAGCGGTGAATAAACGTGTTTTCTTTAGTCTGTCCGTGGTTTTTCATAGATTTTATTAGTTTGTGTGTTTTTGACTTTTGAATACTCAGTTTACTTGTTGATTTAATTGTTGTGTTGATTGTTCTTGTGTGTCCTAACTATGGCTCTTTGGAGACCTTGGGAAAATGCTCCAAGCCACGAGGAGATGGTTGATGAACCTGTGCAGGCAGAATTCTTTCATAAAGATTTAGAGGAACAGACCCAAAGAGTAATCCTAAATATGTATGATTGTCTGAAAAACGAAAATCCAGATTCCTCGCAAAATCAAATTTTAAACAGAATTTGTATCCTGACAAAAATCAGTCGGTCTACCATTTATCGGGTTATAAAAAGGGGAGATGTAGTCAACCATTCCTTTCACAGAAAGCGCATAGGGCAAAAATTAAAAAGAATAGACGTGGGTTTTCAGGAAGATATTCGTCGTATAATATACGGATTTTATAAAGAAAATTTGGTGCCCACGTTGGAAATGATACGGGATAAATTAAAAGATTATCCTAAAGATTTTTATAATTACAAATGCTTAGACTCACTGCACTGTATTGTAAAACTGTGTGGTTTTCAATACAAAAAATTAGATAAAAGAATGGTGATTATGGAGTCGTCTCGAATCGTTGAATTGCGCCATGAATTTTTGCACAAAGTTAAAATCTATAGAGAGCAGAAAAGAAATCTGATTTACCTGGATGAAACGTGGTATGATACCCATGATGTTGTGCAGTACGGCTGGGTTGACGACAGCAACAAGTGCATTTTAAATGCACCATGCAACCGTGGAAAACGAATCATTATTCTCCATGCTGGCAGTGAAAATGGATTTATACCTAATGCCTTGCAGTTATCTGCCAAAAATATCAAAGAATCATGTGCCGACTATCATGAGGACATGACCTCCGACTTATTTGAAAAGTGGATAGAGCAGCAGATAATACCAAACATTTCCCCAAATTCAGTGATTATTATGGACAATGCGCCATACCATTCCCGACAGAAAAACAAAATTCCGAATACAGGCACAAAAAAACAAGACATTATTGATTTTATGAAGCATAAGGGAATGGAAATACCACAAAAATCAACCAAAGCCATATTATTGGATCTTACTAAAAGACAAAAATTTGAAAAAGAGTATGTTGTTGACAATCTGCTTCAGCAAAATGGCCATGAAGTATTACGTCTACCTCCCTATTACTGCATTTTTAACCCGATTGAGTTGGTCTGGGCTGCTTTAAAAAAAAAAGTAAGAAAACATAATCAGACCCCTCAATTAAGTGAATCGCTATTGGCCACAATAAGAGATGCAGTATCTCATATTGCTGCCACAGACCTATGGAAGCAGTGTTCTAGGCATATTATTGAAAAAGAAAATGAATATTGTGTTTTGCCTCCTGTAAATCCCGTTGTAATTCCTCTACAAGATGACTCTAGCGACAGCTCCGAAGGCGAGGATGATATATAAATACCTATAATGTAAGTCTTTATATACCTTTTTATATACCTACCTGCTATGTAAATATTTGCCTATGTCAAACGTTGGAATTCTGTAATTTTTCCATTTCTTAACTTTCAGTCAACATAAATTAAACTCCCAATATAAGTATTTTTTTATCCCAAATCAAAAAAATAAGAAGATAGTAAAATCCATTTATTGTGATATAAAAACATTATTATTATTATCGTTCTAAATAAATAACCGCACGCCTATGATACGTCATGAAATTACAAAGGACGCGCCGACCAAAGGTTTTTATGCTATTTCAAGTGACATCAGATAAAGAATACCTCGTGAATAATTTGAGGATTTTCAGTACCATAGAACCGACAATTTTGTTTGTTTACGGCTCTGGTTAACATGAAATCAGATTCATCGCTCATGATGATGATTTTGCCAAAAATGATCGTCACTTTCAACCATTTTGATGACTCTTTGGGCCCATTCCAATCGACGTGGCTTATCGGCAAGTAACAGGTTTTGTGTCAGTTGAATTTTGTATGGGAACAAATGCAAATCATGACGCAATATGCGACGTAAAGTGGTTCGTTTTATGCCCAACTGCTCAGATCGACGTGTTTCAGATGTTGTTGGAGACCTCTGAACACTGGTCCGTACGAGTGCGATATTTTTATCCGATCGCCTTGGTCGTTTTTTATTTGGACGCTTGAGATTAGTAATTGCCTCACCTGATGAAAATCTTTCATACAAACGATACAATGTAGTCGCGGAAGGCGCAGTTTTCACTTTATTTATTTTTCTCCATGCCACTTGAGTTTTCACAATTGACTTGTTTTTTGGGATGTAAATTTCAACAATCTGAGAGCGTTCGCGTGGAGTCTACTGCTCCATTGCAAAAATCTCCTTAGACTGATGCTTCAAACGCGCTACGTCATTACTCGATCTGTCATCTCTGTCAAAAGTTACAGTGTGGCCACATCTTTTCGTCGAATATGGCCAACCCTATATATACTTATATTTACTAGACCCACTCTTAGTTTCAGTTACAGATAACCGCTTTATCCCCGATAGACAATTAATAAATACTACTAATCCTTTTATCTGTTAGATCAATTGTAGTTTTTCGTCTTTGCCTAAGTTATTTTTCTATCTAAATACAGGGTTTGTCCGGAAAGTAATAGGACTGAGTCGATTTAAAAAAAATTATTGAGCCAATCGTTACAATTCTTTAAAAACTTTCAAAATAGGCTCGATTTCCAAGCATTGAAGGCGTCATGGAAGGCATTATCCGAAATAGCCTTGAGAGCCGCGGTGCATGCTGCTTGGATTCCCTCTCTCCCTCGTCTCAAAATGCTTGCCTTTCATCGGCCTTTTCAGGCGAGGAAACAAAAAAAGTTCGGGGGGGGGGGGGCACATCTGGGTTGTAGGGCGGCTGCAGAAGCGTTGGGATGCCGGCCTTGGTCAGGTAGCTGTTCACAAGAAAGACGGTGTGAGCCGGGGCGTTGTCGTGGTGCAACTTCCAGTCGGCTGCGATGTCTTGTCGGACCCGACTGACCCCTCGCTTGAGTCTCCTGAGCACTTTCACGTAAAACTTGGCGTTGACGGTTTACCCAGGAGGAACAAATTCATGGTGGACGATGCCTTTGATGTCAAAATAGACAATGAGCATCGCTTTCACTTTGGATTTGCTCATTCTTCCATTTTTTAGGCGAGAAGACGCCGTCGTGTGCCACTCGGAAGATTGCCTCTTTGTCTCGGGATCATACTCAAAGACCCACGACTCGTCACCTGTGATTACGTTATTCAAAAATTGGGGGTCACTTTCACACATGTTCAAATTTTCTTGGCACACTTCCACTCGCTGCAATTTCTGGTCGTCAGTGAGCACTTTTGGGACCATCTTCGCGCACACCTTGCGCATGTTCAAATGCTGTGTCACAATGTCATGAACCACAGATTTTGGTAAATTTAACATCTGGGCAATTAAACGAATACTTACTCGACGGTCTGAGTTCAAAACTTTGCGCAGACGAGTCACATTATCGGTGTTTGTCGAAGTCGAAGGTCTTCCAGCACGGTCTTCATCAGCGACCTCTTCCCGGCCCTCCAAAAAGGCCTGGTGCCACCGAAACCCACCACTTCTTGCTAAAGCAACACCTTGGTAAGCCTGCTTGAGTATATCAAACGTGTCTGTCGCAGATTTACCGAGTTTCACACAGAATTTAATCGCATACCTCTGCTCTAACGAACGCTGCATTTTCGGCTTGCACCACTCACAGAAACACGTCGAGCGAAAATGCCTGTCCTAACTCTCCAAGTGCTCGGAGACAACTGGCCAGCCGCTCATTCGTTAGCTAGGAACGCCCTCTACCGAATCCAGTCGGTGCTCCGAAAGTATAGTCATGGCGGAATAAAATGAGTCCTATTAGTTTCCGGACAAACCCTGTATATATTTCCTGACTGGTGAGTATAGAATGAACTCACTCTTCAATATTTTCATAGTTTTAGTTATAGTCTGTTGATGCTTGTTATTTTTCATTTTTTACAATCCTAACGTTTATTATACCCTTATCTACGGCGTTAAATTCAATACATTAATATATTTCGCTTTGAAAAATACTGCAGATGTAGTCGAAACATCAATTATTTATTACCCATAACAAATTTATTTATTGGCTAGCTAAAGTGCAATGTATCAGATATTAAATAAAGGACTGCTTGTACTTGCAGCACGCTGTTGGTTTATTTCTGCTTCCCGGATATGTGAGAAAAATTTAGTCATCCTTTATTGTACATATAAACCAACAGCCGGACGAAAAGAATTGCGTACGTGCTATGAAACAGGGTCAACTTTGCAGATGTCGTTAAGTGGGTAATTTGAGCACTTCAACGCTTACTGCATGAACGTGTGATTCATACATATTTACACATGAAATAATTATGTTGTAACTTTACATCGTTTCGTATTGATGCACTTAATTTTCCCAGTCTAGTACTTCTTGTACCTATTATTACTGCAAGCGAAATACAAAATTACCACGGTAGTATCAATTTTGCTTAAATGTGATAGGGGGGTTCATGTGCGCTTGAGTTCCGACTCGAAGCTTATCTAGCATCAACATTGATTAACCTATTAGTTGAGTTGAGTTTAGTGTTGTGTTTATTTTTTCGTTCGTCGCTGTCTGTCTCAAAAGTCCTGATAAATAGAAGAGATATGAAAATGAACTCTATCACTGGCCTATCTGACCCACAATACCGTGTCACAGAACGTACCAGCTATTTTCAGCACGTCAGATCGATTTTACCAAAGGATAACCGAGGAACGTAATGGAAGATGGACTTGAGGATTACAGGGTAATTTTCTTACGATATCTCAACGTATTCCACTCACTTTTATGTGACCTTGGTGCTTCGATCTGGAAAGTGTGATTTCCATTTACCCAAAAGCAGCGCATAAGTACATTATACAGGAGAATCGATTGTAATTATTACTAAGGCTTTTATGTACTGTAGTGCAATACCTAGAAGTTTTGTTGGCATTAACTACATCTATCTGCATAAGCAACTCATCAAGAGGGGTTAAGATCACGGGAACTCAAGGGCTAACCACACTCATCCGGATCGCACTTAATTACCTTATATCGTAAATATGTTAGGTAATAAATAGGTTGCATAATAGTACGGGAGATTATTTTAAAATACCGAAGCTGAGGTTGACTTCTTAGTTTTCATGTTACCGATTGTGAAGTCGATCAGCACTAACAACGGTGTTAATACAAGATTTTGCAATTCAATCATTAGAGCTAAAAAACTATATTTGGAAATGGGATTTAAATTTGTATAAACATTTCTTCTTATACCATTGGAAATGACACATTTTATTGGTTCCATAACCGGTGCAAGGCTAAATGCTGCTTGCTCTTGATAATCGAGACTGCGTTTTGTTAGTGCTAATGACAACTTTATGATTTTTGCAAAATAAGTTTACACTATACGGTGAGGTTCAAATTTGGCTGATGTCGTAATGTGTACGAGAGAAGCGTGACATACTCGTATATATGTTAGAAAAAGTGCTCTGATGGGATCCGTGACCTCGTACTCGGGTTGTTCTAGACAACGTGGTGCTTCTATCTCTTTCTCACGCACGTATTGCATCTTTCTCGCGCTCCTCTCGTACACATTACGATGTCAGTGCTATAGTCGAAATCACGAAAGATGACGATTACGTCATACCATAAATTGTAACGAAATAATTACCGGACGTACGTCGATGATAAGGTTACGATGTCAGGAACATGTGATGGAAGTTAGCTGATTTCAGTGATTATTTTTATTTATTCTATTTCATGATTTTAAATTATCATTATCCGTGCACAAATTAACATCTTAAGACTTCTATTTGCAATAAAATTACATATTTATTAAAAAAAACAGCATTTCCTCTGTTCACAATAATAGTACGTATTTTGAACATATTTGTCATCTAATATTGTTGAGTCCCTAAAGTTCTTACCAAAATCATAGTAATACATTGGTATCAGCTCCATTAAAACGACCAATTGATTCTGAGAACATGGTTTTATTTTATAAAAAAAAATAAAAACACAAATAAGCATACCAAAGTGAAAATATTTTTGTACTATTTCACGTCATGCCATCCACTATTCATTTTAGCATAAGCTAAAAAAATTATATAAAACATATATCAAATAAAATAAACTGTACATTTCAATATGTTATTCCATTACTTATGGTCAAATTCAGATTAAAAATTAATCGCTACTGTCAGATTCAGTATCGGTATCTGAATCAAATGAGATTATCAGTGGTTCTATTTCACGAGTAATAGTTTTGTTGTACCACTCTAAAATTACATCATGGGTATGCGTCACACATTTTTTCCAAACCTCTGGTGTAATTTGTGACAGAGCTTCATTCCACATAGCTAAAACATTTTCATCACTATGACCACATCTTCCAATATGTCTATCATAATACTGCTTAGCATTGGCCCATATTAACTCGATGGCATTAAATTCACACTGGTATGGGGGGGTACGAAGAACTTCATGTCCATAACTTCTTATGATTTCATCTATTAAATACTTCTTTTCCTTCCTTTTTGTTTTCACTATATTCAATAACTCCACTTTAGTTAATGTTGGTTGGAACACAATTTTATTTTTAACCAGCCAGTAAATACTCTCTTTTTTTGAAGAACTTGTGTTTGGAGTCTTTTCCAATAAAATGCTATGATAGGATGCATTATCCATAATTATCACTGATGGCTCTTCCAAGTTGCAGATGAGTTTTTCTTTTAACCACTTAATGAATGTCTCGCCGTTCATATCACCATGGTAATCTGCAGATATAGACTGTGAGGAAAATAACAGACTTGCTCCATCAACAAATCCTTTTTCGCTCCCTGCATGGACAACAATAAATCGCTTTCCTTGAAAGCCCAATGGTCTCCTTACACTTTTTATTGACTCATCTTGCCAAGACTTTTTTGGACTGCCTTTTGAAAATATCCATGTTTTATCCATGAAAACAATTTGATGCGAGGAAGGGTTCACATAGTCATTATAACTTCTCAAAAATTTGGTGCGAAGTAAAGCAATACTGGATTGCTCAACTAGAAATCTTCTATTACCATCTTTTTTATATTTAAAGCCTATGGTGGGCAACAATCTTTGTAAAGAGCTATTGCTGATAGAAGCAAGCTCTTTCTCTTTAAGCGTTTTATTCAAATTTGCTATTGTGACATGTTTCTCTGAAACAAAACAAAAAATCAATAATTTGGAATGTACCATCTCACGCTCGTGATCATTACTTTCACTATACATTTGATACACTGTATCTCGTATATTATGCCTGACTGCATCATGTAAATCTGTAGTCTTAGACTTTTTTCTGGGTCTCTTCTTTCCAGGTGATCTTAGGACATTACCATTAGATGATAAACGGCGCTGTATTCTGGTAATAGTGGACAAACTGATACTTAGTGCCACCCTCTGAAAAATAATATAGAATAAATTGTCAATCATATGACCATATTTCTAACTATTACAAACCTCTTGGACAGCTAACAATGGTAATAGAGGCCCTCCATTATCCTTTTCTTGTTGAAAATAATTCAGCAAGGATAGTACCAAGCCCTGTGATTGAGAGCTAAGAGTTTTGCCTTTCGTAGCGAAAACTAGAATTAAAGTCTTAAATGACTCTTATGTTGGAAATTATTTAGTTTCTACCGTAATAATAATTTTTATTAGGAGTTTTTGTTTTGAAAAAACAGTTATACACACAACAGAATACACCTCAAGACAGGAACACCAACGACCGAAGTATTGTTCGAAAACAACCTAACCTGCAACGAACTGTCAACACGCTGACATGACATAACCTCACTTGTCATCTTTCAAATGTGATCAATCATGAAACATGCAAAAATCGTCTGTCTTTATCGGATACATGCAATTCAGCAATACTACTTGTTTAGACAATAAAATTTTGTTTGTCTCTGTCTAACACATCTGAACCTTTATTTAAAAATATTCACAAATGGCTGTCGTTTCGTGATTTCGACTATATCTGGTTTTCAGTGTATATGTATAAAATCAAAATTGAAAGAATTGGATTAAAATTCCATTCCATTTTTTCCGCCGTTGTTTTAGTTTGTGGCTCGTATTATCCCGTTGCATTTATTACCTTCACTCAGGTATTCAGAATGGTCATAAGTTCGTTGTTAGAACAGGTCATTGTAATTAAACATTCATTCAGTCCTGAAATTGAAAATCATCATTTAAAGATAATTTCGAATTCCCGAGTTTCGCGAAATTTCGACAGCCGAATTTTTCAACGAGTCAGCTTAGTTTGTGATTCTTACTGTCAAATTGATAGTCCTAATGGTATTGTGACAACCTTGTAAAACACTTTCTATTTCTACCTATTAGGGACTTTCTAGTAATAATTCAGCTTACAACTTAATTGTGAGGCAATATAGGAGCACGCAGAAGCATTGGATGAATCTCTTCTTTTTGAAACGTTTTTTATCGGTATAAAAATCCATTTTTTCAAACCGGACCATCATTTGTTACTTGGAATTGCCTCATGTGGTTGGTTTCTAACATTTATTCTTTGTGCACAGTGGTCATAAATTCGTTGTTAGAAGATGTAATAGTAATAAAACTTTTATTTACTCTCGAATTCGAGAATCATTATTCAAAGAAAATTTCAATTTCAAATTCCTGACTTTCGAAATATTTTGACGGTAGAATATTTGATAGAATTTTTGACTTAGTTAGCTTGGTTTGTGATTATCATAAGTAATATCATAAGGGCATCCAACTTTTCCGAAAAAAAAATAGATGCTCGAATGGTATTTGACTAGATTATTTCATGAGTAACAGCTTACAAAATTTATTGACAATAGAATCAGAAAAATTGTTAGGCGTCGTTTTATTTTGTCCTAGGAGACCATAATTACTTGTTATCAAAGGTATTAATCTTTGGTGACAACAGCTGTCAAGTTTTGCCGCGGGAAGCTTAAAAAACTATTGATAGGTGCTGTCATACAATTTTTCCATCTAGAAACCATTTGTAATTCAAAATTGCGCATTTGTGATAGGTAGAAATTGAGACGAGGGGAATAATCACTGTAAATTGACAGTTTCAATGGAATTGAAACTTTATTGTCGTTCAAAGGTATCGCGTACTGTTACGGACCGACCTTGTAAAAACATTTTCTATCACTGTTTAGTAGGAACTTTCTAGTAATAGTGCAGATCACAGTTCACAACTTTGAAGTAACATAGCAATTTCCATTAATAAAGTATGGCCCAATCACTTTGTTTCCTAAAATGCCTGCCCATACATTAATTTTTGGGGGTACTGGGTATGCCCTTCTACAAAAGCTGAGGATTCTCATTGCTCCAATACCTGCATTATGCTTATTAACAAATCTATTTAGATAAAATGTGCATTCATCACAGAAGTAGATATTCTTTACATGAATGGTACTATCACTAATCGCAGCAGTCATTTGTTCACAAAACTCAACTCGCCTATCGAAATCATCTTCGGTTATCTCTTGCAATATTTTCGTTTTGGATGGATGAAATTTATGGAGTTTAGTAATTGTGTGTACAGAGCCTAATGAAATACCAGTCACAGCAACAATTTTTGTAATGAAGTATTAGGATTTATTCCAAAATGACCCAAAACTTCAACTTGAGCGGCTCCGATGATCACGTTTTTTATTTGCAACAGATTCAGTTTGAGTAAATTTAGTAACAAGGTCCAAAACATACCTATGCGAAGATATCTTCCGCGGATATCTGGCGTTAAATGTGACGGCAGTTTGCTGAGCGTATTGATTTTGGGCACCACAAATAAGAATTATTTCCACTCTTTCGGCTAGTGTGTAAACCATCTTGGAAGTTAAATCAGAACCAATAAATTAATTTTCACTATGCCAAAATTGTCACAAATTAAATTCTTTCTTCCCTTTAGCAACAATTAACTGAACAGGTATAACAATAAATACCATTCGCCTAGAATATCTGTGTTAATGAAAGAATGCGGAAAAAATTCGGGTTGTTATTTGGTTGTTGCCACGTCTATTCTTCCCAATTGATGTTTATGTTGGTAGTTTCCGTTTTACATTATAAACGAGTTTTAGATTTGGCAAACCATAACGGGGAACATTTTGAACACTTATTGAAATAAAAAGTGATATTTTCGAGTGTTGTTGTTTTCTATCTGAACAAATTAAGATACATTAAGATTTTTCTAATTTTCTCAAAAACGAAACGACTGATTTTTAAAAATCAAACGTCAAAAAGAGGACTTTGAAGCACCTCTTAAACAAGTTATTACTCGATACCCCTTGTCACTTAAAAAATTTAAGGGAATGACCCTGGGTGCCGAGGGTGAAAGGGGGTGAAGTAGTTTTTGATTAAAAAGTGTTGACAAATCTTTTGACGTGTCTCGGCGTTTTTTCTTTTAATCAGTGGTTTTTGATAAATGCGTGGTGGAAAGTTTTCAAATGGATATCCTGAATATGTGCATTTGTTTGCTTTGCAACGAAGGCAATATACTTAGAACTCGCGGGCGATTTGAGGACAGCTAAATCCTTAAACTGCTTTAAACGTTTTATCTCCCGTCGTGGCATGGGTAAAGAAATTGATAGCGACAATGGGAGAAACTTTGTTGGCGCGGCCAAGTAGTGGCGAGTGGTAGTCGGCTCTCTACGGAATGACATTTACTTTCGAAATGATTGCTTAGACAATTCAATTTCATGGACCTGCATTCCACTATTTACTCCACATCAAGGAGGACTTTAGGAAGCAGCCGTAAAATTTCGCAAATCTCATTTATTGGAACAATCAAACATGGATATTTCACGTATGAACAATTGAATACAATTCAAGCAGTCCTAAATTCAAGACCACTCATCCCTCTGTCTAATGATCCTGAAGATTTATCAATCTTGACCCCGGCTCACTTTATAATTGATGATCAACTCCTTTCAATACGCCAGCTGACTACAACTGCACAGAAGAATCGTCTAGTTATGTGCAATCTTTTACAACAACGTATCCAACATAATTGGCGACGTTGGTCCAACGAGTACCTTACCACACTTCAGCAACGTACCCTCTGTACAAAGCCGAGTCCAAACCTAAATATTAACATTTCGGTGCTGATAAGGGACCCATACCCGCCACCTTTTTGTTGTCCAGTAGGAAGAATCCTACATTTCCATCCAGGTTAAGACGGCGTTGTGCGTTTGGTGACAGTACGAGGTAAACCCAGAATCTAGAGACCGAAATGTGTAGGTTTCTGACTGTTGAATGATGTGCGCGACTTTATCCACAGACTTTTTAGTATTTTAACCTTCAAATACGTATGCTGTTTACTTGTAGGTTATCATCAATCATCTAAGTTCAGTTTTAAGTATGTTCCTATTGAAATTATATTCTTCAAAGCGTGCGGGATCTGTTAAATAAATAAATAAAGAATGGTCATTGTCCAACAGTTAAGGAAACCATTTACAGGACAATCCTAAGAAAAGATAAATCTAACTTACAGAAATAGAAAACACACAAAAAGCAGTTGATTCTATTTAAAGGGAAAAACAAACAATAAAAAGAAGCAAAAAACATATTTCAGCTCAAGTGAAAAAACATATGCTAAATTTATCACAATAATTGGATATGACATTGTTGGAAGTTTCACACATTACATATACGGGTGCTTCCTAAGATAAATGTGTGCTGTTCAAGCTGAAAGCCGCCCGCCACTTCAGTTTTGTAATGAGGTACCATGAACACAACAACTTTTTGTGATTTAACTTCAATACATTCCATTTTTAAGCCCACGTTTCCTGCTTATAACTGCTACATAATCTTTTCGGTATAAACATTCCTTCTTTTCAAACCGGACCCTCATTCGCCCCTTGGAATTGCCCCATTTGGTTGGTTCCAGGTCCGGTGCTAGGCTCGTTCCCTCTGCCGATCATCGAGCGCAGCATGACGACCACCTCCTCTCGTGCAAGTTCCACCCAACGCAGCTATGTGGGCGGACACGCTGGGCGGTCCTCGGCGTCGTTCGCATCTCGTCGCGCTAGCAGCGCACCGGGAAGTCGCACGACGGTCGCGTCGCAGTCGCGCGCAGGTGCGGCGCAAGCCGCTGCCATCTTGCTGCTCTCCTACTGTCCGTCCGCTAGCGGTGGGGATCGGGATGATCAGGAGAGGCAACAGCTACCACGTTACGGTAGACACGGCACGCACGGAACATTGTTAATACAGAAACTGATCTAAAGGCAGAATTATTGATTTTTGAGGAAAAATGTTAAAAACGTTTATAGAATTCTGTAAATGGTAAAACGTAAAACAGATTTATGATATGTGTGATTCAGAATTTTTGCTTCATTGGGGTTTGTTTCACCGTTTCAAGCATTGGCTTAAAAAGCAGTACACATCGGGAATCGTAACCGGAATTTATGCAACTCGATAGAACACATGTCACAAAAATGCAAAAATTTGCTAACTATATCAACTTATTTTACCTTGTTTCTTTGGTAAAAGGGCGTAGTCGGTTTGAATTCAAGTATTGTGTATGTTCGAAAAATTGAAAGCTATACAGACTACTAATAAGTTCAACACTGAATATTGTGAAACATATTTAATATACTTTTCAAGTTGTTCCTCTTTAAGAGCAGTTCCACGTGTCATAAACTGACAATCACACACCATCTTACATTTCTTGTGATACTGGTTAAAAAGAGATTCAGCAATAACTCTTTTTACGACGAACTGAGCAAAATTTCTCATCTAGTGTTGAGGAATTACCTAGCTCAATTGGAATTCTCAGTGAAAGTTAAAGCTGTCAAGGACCGACAAAAATGGAAACACAAAAGTTTTACCAGTGTTTCATTTACATACTTCTCTGCATAGAAGGGAACACTGAGGTTCTGTGGAATATCTTGTCCAAATGGGAATTCAAAATCATGCAAACAGGAACCTTCCATATTCAAGCAAAAGTTAGTTATCGACAAAAAAGGTCTGTATGTCACGGACAGGTCTAAAAATGTCATAGACTGACATCTGACAGTTCTTACTGACGCAAAAACTAGCACCTGTGCCGGTCATAGCTTTCTGACATTATCGTGGTATTGCTCTTAATATATACTAGAAACATACAACATATTTTTTAGATCAAACAAAAAATTATCAGATGGACAATAAAAAAAGCACAGCTTAATATTACTATTAATAACACACATTATTTTGCCATTTAGATCAGTTTGAGTTACGAAGGCTGCTACAAGTAGTTTGATATTTTAGCTACAGGTTCAGATTGAACGTGAGCGTCTGTGGCTAAGGTCCTTTGTTTTCTGTGTGGCTGCGCTGACGTAATTTTTCATTTCTCTCAATTTCTAACACTCTTAACACACAAATAAATTTTTTAGGTGTAGATGAGTTTTGGTGTCTGTCTCTGCTCAGGATTTTGAGACAATCGATTTGAAAAATAAACAAACTACATGATTTGTTGCGTTTAGAAATTGTTCATATTTGTAATACAAAAACATAAAGCGAGCCTTAAAACATTCTCAAACAATTTTTCCCTGAGTTTTGAACTTACAGATGGAGAAAGCAAGATGGCTGAGGTGAAGTAGGCGTTCTTAGAGAAATTTACAAAAACTAGATAATTATTAGCTAAATATTTGATAGATTTTATACTACGTAGTTTCAAATAATACATATTTGTACATAAAAATTATAGCACCACTTTGAAATGCCTTTTTCAAATCTTTAGATTCACATATGTAGTTTCACTGTAGGTGAATACTTAATATATTCTTCAAGCATTGCTTTAAATGAACACACGACACATATCATTCATTGGCACAACAAGGGAATTGTAGCATAATTCACTCATAAACCCAGCTAAGTCAACGGCACGCTATATGCTAAATCAATTCTCATCACAACAAAAATGAAAAAACAGAAGATATGTTGATTCCTTTGTGATAGGTGATTTTAATGTTGAAATATTAAGCATTTCTCCAATAGCAAGGGTGAATGACTGACGAATTAATTAAACCTTACAATAACAATTTTACTAATGAAAACCTTGTTATGCTATTGATTATGTAGAGGCTTGCTAGGTCCTATTTTTTTATATGATGTTGTGTGGCATGAACCGGTATCTGTTTCCCTTATGTTTTTGTATGTTTCGCTAAATGCTGATTTTGCATGGCAAATTATTGATAGCTATCGGAGCAAATGAAGGCTGTTGATCTTCGGATATTGATTTGTAAATAAAAGTATTATAGGATGATATTTAGTAGCGGTAAAACTTGCCCTTCAAAGTGTAAGCGTAAAAATTTTGCGTCAAGTCGTAACAGATTATAGTGTGATGTTATAAGTCGCTTCAAATCCTGTATTTAAAATATGACCCTATTTCTGCTATTGAGATTAAAGCCTCATATGCGGTATACACTTTTGTTTCTTGTAATTATCTAGTCATTTTGAAATACTAAATCAATAAATAGTCAAGAAGCATCATGGATTCTTTGATTTAATCAAAATAGTAATTATCGTATTTGTAAAGAACGTAATAACCGTTGAACTCGTAGCGAACATAAAAGTTTGTGGTATTTTATGTTTGGTTTTAATTTGTAAAATAAATGTTTCATGTAACTGCCGATCTTTAACCTTGTTTTTCGAAACTCCCTAACTTTTAGACTTTTTGGACTTTTTTTCGGACAACAAAAAGCTTCTGCAGCCACTCTCGAGCAGAAAAGCTCGACATCACCGACCTGTCGGCCTTTTCTGTTCGAAGTGCGAGATTCTCTAGAATGCTTCATGCGATAAGCTTGCAGCATTTCATTATGGTGGATAGATAGCGTTGCAATAAATATTCACACCAAAGGTCATCCTATTTTCATGGGTCTACATACTTATACAGGATGTTCAAAAAGCTCCTAACCCCGCGCTATCTCAGAACATGTCGACCGGAAGAAAAATGACCAAATCAATCAAATTTTGTAGGAATACATTTGTGCAAGTAACCTTGAAGCTCTTGACATTGACCTTCAAGGTCATTTCAAGGTAAAATTGGTTTTCTTGAATGGGATTCTATACTTTTGACCCCGGAAATTAAGCTAAAAGAAAAGGAAGTTTGGAAATGTGATTGATCATTACCTTGAACTTGGTTTAGGGGGTCATATCAAATTCAAAGCGACTTTCTTCATTGGAACTTTTGAGCCAGGAAAGTGAAAGAAGGCAAAATTACAAATTTAGGTATAACCTTGAACTTGATGTTAATTCAAAGTCAAAGCGATGTCTTCAAATAGGAACCTTTACCATGGATCTTAGAAAACGAAAGATGAGAAAATTTTAAGTTTGGATGCCCTTGACCAAGATCTTGTTATTGACCTTGGAGGTCATTCCAAGGTCAACCCTATTTTCTTGAATAGAGCAGTATACTTTTGACCTCGAAAGAGGGAAACTTTTAAGTTTGGATATGTTCTTGAGCGTGAAATGGCAGGTCAAGGCCATATCCAAACTTAGAATGTTTGCCTCTCTAGTATTCCGGGATGAAGTATAATGGTCCCATTAAAAAAAACAATTTGACCTCGACTTGACCTCCAAGGACATAACCAAGAACATGTTCATACTTAGTATCCCCTCTTATCTCAATTTTCGGGTTTAAAAGTATATGGTCATGTAAAAAATCAATTTAACCTTGGAATGACTTCCAAGGTCAAAATCGAGGTCACTGTAAAGATCACCATTAGATTGCTTAAGTAAAATCCTACGACTGTTGTCTTAGTCAATTTTATCTCCGATCACTATTTTATGAGATGGGGGAGTTCGGTAACTGTTTGAACACGCGGTATGTACAATCGTACTTATATATACTGTGCGAATCATTCACGGTTGAGCGCGGCTGAGCTTGAATGTGTACGAGACAGAAGAGTGCATCACGTATGTTAGAAAGAGCTATAAAGAATGCCGTGACCTTCCTCGCTGTAGTTGGCAAGCTATGTGGTTATTACTTGCTGGCATACTCTTTCCAACTTTTTCTACTATACATGTTACATGCTTCTCCTGCTTCTCTCTCTCTCACACACACCCACATACACACACATTGAAGCCCGGCCGACCTCAACCGTAAATGATTGGCAGTGCAACTTGAGGTTAATATACTTGTCCCGCGTAAGCTTAGAGCTTCATTTATTACCAAAATATCTGCTATCTTTAATCTCAAAACTCCTTTTTCCGTCCCTCACAGGCAGCCGCAGGCCCAGCATCGCGTCAATACACAGCTCGACCTCAGTGAGGTCGTACAGTGCAAGGAGGTACGAGAGGGAACGAAGAGAGAAGGAAGAGCGGGAGCTCGAGAGGCGGTTCAAACTGGCGGCTAGCAGTGCAGGGTCAGTCAGTGGCGTTGGAGTGGGGCAACCATCGCCTAGCCCGCATTCGGTGGACGATTTGTTGCCTACTTTGGAGGAAGATAGGCAAGGCCGGGTTGAGGAGGTAAGTCCAAGTTTATTGTCTTTACGTTCAGTGTTTTCAGGCTGAGGTAACAGCCATACAAGTCTGGGTAAAAAAGCTAATAAGCTTTACATAAATCGATCGTCATCCGCTCAGACTTCTATTAAGGCATTAAGTTCATTGCAGATCTCGTCTAAATTGGTAGAGTACTGCATAAATACTCTCGAAGAGGTGAGAAACCCAAGGTAAGATTGCTCTTGGTGCCAGGTCACGAGCGGTGCAAAGGAAATGAGAAGGCGGTTGAGCTAGCCTGACAGGGTGCGGCAAATCTTCTTATAGGTTCAACGTCTTTCTGTGGCGTGGAGAGAACATACATCAAACAATTCATAAGAAATTGGACTAAGAAAAAGTCCCTAGAATAGCGGAACAGCCAGTAAAGGCAAATGTAGACAAAATAGTTCATTAAAGAGCAAAACTTGCATTTACAGAGGACCTATTCCGACTAACTAGGGAGATACTCAAGTGCTATAGTGGGTCTCGTAACAGGACACTGTCGACTAAATCGACATACGAGGCACTTGTGTCTGGCAGAAGAGGCCACATGCCGTTTCTATAGAGAGTATGAGAAAACCCCAGTGCATATCTGGTGTCACTGCGAAGGCTGGGTAAGGCTTTGGTTTCACATATTAGGAATCACAACAACAACTGCAGAAAGCCAGATGCAAGGCCTTTATCAAGGCTATTGAGTATGACTGAAGGATCAAGGCCGAATATAGTGCTTTAGACTGTATGTGGGGCTCACAATACATCCATATGAGTTGCAATGGCGATAAGGCTAGCAAGTCAACCCCTTTTCAGATATCCATATTTTCAGTGTTGCCGAACCTACCGATTTTTCGCTATTTCTACTGGAATGAGACCTTATTTACAGAAATACAGATAATGTCATTTTTTACGATTTTTTTAAATAATTCAATTCTGTCACCGAGAAAGATTTGGGTACCAAAAATAAAACTGAAAAATGGTTTCTATGTAGTCTATGTAGTTTTATTGCCCCATGCCAGACATACATATGCGTACACTTAGGCAGTAGGGCATACGCGGGATGTAGGCTTGGGATGCCTATAATTTTTCTGTGTAAAAAAGGTAGAGACTGGTACAAGGCGTCATTATCGCATCACCGGACAAGCAATAAGACAACCCTCGTCTGTTTTCAATTAAATATTTAATTAAAATGTCAGGTGATAAAGAGTCCAGTTCAGAGCTAAGACAGAAAAATATTCAAAATCTTATAAACAAGAATGGGAAAAGGAGTTTCCAGAATAGTTGCAACGAAGTTGTAAGAGCGCCCAGAATGCTCATGGTACAAGTTGTAGTGAAGAAGATAATATTTTCTTCTGGAAAGCCTTCGTTGTGTGTGCCCACGCAATCAAAATATACTTTTCTTTCATAGAGGACGCTGCGTGACGCAAAGCCCCTTGCCTCACAGCTGGTCTTGCGACGTTTCTATTTTGTACTTTAATCTATGAATTTCAGCGGCAATATCTTCCCATTTCGTCTTTTTCGGTTCGGCAACACTGTTTACACTACAGGCAGACTGGCAGGCTAGTGGTGCTAGCTCGAGAATTGGGAAGTTTTCTAATTGAATTAAGAAAAGGATGTATTTCAAACTTTCGTCAACATTTTTTTATTTTAGTCATAGCTCAAGGTCCGGAATTTTTTATTTTTTTGTCTGAAATTCAAACATTTTAGAATTTTACTTGATATATTTACACGAACGTAAGGTCGCATCACTTTTTGCATAATAAAACCCACTAACAAACAAAACATATATGAAATTAAAAGTTTTTTTATGGTGAGCGCAGTGGAGCGATACTAATGATCTATTCAAATCACTTTCACTTTACTTGTAGGTCCCGGGAACCAACATGGAAATATTGCATTAAGAAGCATTTGCGCTCAAAGTTGAAAAAGAAAACAAAAATCTCAGCTGATCAGCTGTGATATGTAAAACATTAATTCAAGGATGAGAATATCATAGTCATCGTAGTTTCGTTCTTATTAGAGCTTGTCAGTAAGATCTAGGTCCAGGGTGTATCGTTATGCGACTCAATGCCTAAGCCTTGTGGACGGTCCTGCGTTTCCTCGTCCAACATTTAAATCACACTTTCAAAGAACAGTAGTAAGGATTCATTATAATAATTGTTTGAGCGTTTCAATATATACCACAGAAACCTCTTAAAACAGCACACAGCTTACCAAACATCAAAAGATTTTTTCCATGTCCCAAAACCCGGTTCTTTTCATCCCTGTCCCTTTTAGTTTCTCGTGTTTTCCTTAATTAATTTAGTTTCCACAGAAATACTCATTCTTTTACAGACTAACTTGTCTTCCAGGACCGGTATACTGAATACCGCTTTCTCTAGAACAGGTTCAATAGTTATTTATATTCCCTTTTTCTATTAAGGAATAGTAGTCTAACATTTAGCTCATTTCCTGCTGATAACACCAACTCACAGATATAACTAACTAAACCACGTTAAAATCCAAGGTGGAGTGGATGTGAACAGTCATGCATTACGCGTGTAATATTCTGAAGCTTGGCATATGAGTAATGAAACTACGATAAATTTATGTACTTACTTTCAAACTTCACGAAATAGGCTTTCGAAGTATGGTGTTATCAGCAGTAAACATTTGAACAAAAAGTCTAGTAACATTACAAAGATCTGTACCCTTGACACGTGGCTGTAATTACGACTGTGGGATTGCGACTCCTTATGTAAAAATACGACTAAATATCTTAGATTACAATACTTGCAAAATTTTACAATTATGTTCATGGTTTTTGGCGGTGACGTCACAATGTCATATGGAATAAAGCAAGCAGATTGACAAAACGTGTTATAGGTGTTATAAGCAAGGCAAAATGCGCAAACCGATCTGCAGCACAGCTGCTACCCATTATTGCACAAATTACGTTTCAATTAATTTTTTATAATATACAAACGATCGACATTGTCTACTAATTGTACTTCCAGACCTTACATTAACCTATAACGATGATCAAAAGGAGGCAAACTTAAATCGCACGCCAAGACAGTTGTCACACTGACAGCGTCAAACATAGTTCAGAACATTTATACTGCAGCACTCTTGTGAACTAGAAATTTGGGGTACTGATGAGACGACCTTGCATCATCGACGCATATACAACCAGAATTACGCGACCATGTCTGGAGCGCGTTTGCGTTCGACACTCATCGGGAAGCATCTACAGCCATCGAGAATCATTGAACGTTATCTAGTATTCCGTCTGGAATGCTCTGGATTGGTCGATTGAAATGAATAGGCGCTACGACGCACAGTGGTCCAGAACACCTCAAATGCTAACAAAAAGTAAAAAATGATGCAATGGAAATGGATGGAATTTGTCATGTATTTGAAAGTTGATACTTGGAATAATTAGTTGGTTATGAAAACAAAACCTTGTTTACACTACCTTCGTTATGACAGATCGTCAAACTTGAAGTTTGCTTTAGGTAATTTGTTGTAATATTTTTTTGTGGTGAATTCGGTAATGTTCTACATTATCAACCGCGAGGTGCTTCGAAAGATCCAAGATATTCCAATATGGATTCTACCAAAGAAGCTAAGATATTTCATCAATAAATAATTGGCGTTCGTAGCACAAATGAAGTTAGGAGCAGATGGAAATGTAAAAGCTGCAATATTACTCAAAGATTTATTGAACCTGTTCTTTCAGACATTTAATTTTTATGAAGCTTTTAAGTAGTGCTATAATGATATGTCGTATTTTCTAGTTTGCTTTGTTATAAATATAACTTTTCTGTGTTTTTTAAAGAATCCTTCTTATTCAGCAATCGCTATAATATTGTATTCTCGTATCAAACATCATGATATCAAATTATTTCAAGGATCCGACGCCATGAAGTTTTTTGACCGCAGATTTGAAATCAGCGACTTCAAGAACTTTTCTGTATCAAATCTCGTGAGGATGCTAGAGAAGTTATATTTTTGCCAGGGTGTTCTAGACCACTGTGCGACGGCAGTTTTGAAATCAGCGACTTCAAGAACTTTTCTGTATCAAATCTCGTGAGGATGCTGGAGAAGTTATATTTTTTCCCAGGGTGTTCTAGACCACTGTGCGACGGCAGATTTGAAATCAGCGACTTCAAGAACTTTTATGTATTAAATCTCGTGAAGATGCTAGAGAAGTTATATTTTTAGACCACTGTGCGACGGCAGAATGGAGGAGTCGTGGATAAGTCAGCAATAGAGCAAGACGTCCATGTCCAGTCCACATGGTTATAAATTTGTAATAAACTAGTTGCAAGCGTTATTATAAATTACTGTCAGCATAATAGATTAGACTTTAAAATTAGACGATAAAATTTTCACGTTGGTGAAAGAAAACTAAAAATGTATGTCGTTGAGTACTCACTAACGTCCATACTCAAAGATGACTTGTGTATGTATGAGGGAGATATGAAAGTGATACTGACAGTTTCACAGTGACCCGCCAAAAACCGTGAAAAAAACTATACGTACTGTACTAGCTATTGGTCTAATCATATTAGACGAAAATACCCCTGCAAAGTATGGTTTTATAGATGCAAGTTGTTCAAGGGGGTATTTGAATCATGCTCGCATAAAATGGGTACACCAATTTTTGTGGGAAAACTTTTTATTCGACAACAAAGAATGAGAAAACGTGTTTTTAGGATTCAATCGAAAGTGTTGGCGAAAAAACTCTTCCAGTAAGATTTTTAGGTATTTATGAGACCCACCGACTGAGACCACACAAAAGATCGGACTAATAACAAAAAGTTATGGCCTAAAACCGAGACGAGATACAGGTTTTCGCACTGGTTGGTAATGCGACGATAGTTTCACGCAGATACTTGAAATTCTCCAGATTTGTAGGCTTCATGATTCTAAATAACGGCAACAAAATTGGAGTCGATTGGTCAAGTAGTTTGGAGAATTTCTAATTGTTTATCCCCTTTGTTTTTCGCATAAAAATAACAATTATCTTTCAGAATGGTTTGTGATCCATGTCGGAAAGGTAAACTCATATATTTCGCTATAAAAGGTCCTTTGAATGAACTCTGTATATTGTTCAGTAAACTAGTAGTGATGGCCGGAAGACAGGTGTTTTGGGATAAATAATTAGAAATTCTCGAAAACTACTTGACCAACCGACTCCAATTTTGTTGCTGTTATTTAGAAGTATGAAGCTTACGGATTTATATAATTTCAAGTAGCTGCGTGAAATTATCGTGGCATTAGTAACAAGAGCCATAACCTGCATTTTGCCTCGGTCATCGGCCATAGCTTTTTTACTATTAGTCGGATGTTTTTACGTGTGGTCTCATTCTGAAGGTCTCATAAATACCTAAAAATCTTATATGAAGATTTTTTTGGTCCCTGAGCAAAAAATACGTTTTCTGATTCTTTGTTGACGAATAAAAAGTTTTACTTCAAAAATTGGTGTACCTGCCTACCCATTTTATGCGTCCATGATTTAAATACCCCGTTGAACAACTTGCATCAATAAAACAAGACTTTACAATTATTTCGGGGAAATTCGCTAACATGATTGGACTATATCCGCGGCTTGCATTAGCTGTGTGCCTTGCCTACATAGAAATTACGTGGTGTCGGTGTCATCTGTCAACTTTGATTATCTAATGTTACTGGGCTATAATCATGTAATTATCGTGCTACCAGGCTTCAACCGGCACTGCAGAACGTACATATCATGAAAAATGTCCAGAAACTGTAATGACTCTTGAAATATGTACAACAATTGCTTTAATTTGAGCAGTTTAATTTTAATCTGTACCGCTGATAAATGCGCACGGTGCAAACGTTGCTACATATAATTTGTCAAACTGAAATTGGACGGTGAATATGCACTTATAAATGAGTATCATTTTTTGTTTTGCATCATGGAATTAATAATATACAGTATGTTACTATGAATAAATACTATACAACTGAAACGTCAAAGGCAGTGAAAATCACACACACTGTGTGAGTTACATTAACTACAATATGGCTGAAATTGTTTGGTCTCCATCTCTGCGATCGGATACAATGGTGTCCCATGCTTGTTAGCAATCATCAGTACAGTATAGGTAAAGTCTTGAAGACAGACGACGAAAAGCGGACAAGCGAATAGATTAGGAGCCAATTCTTTGTGTGTACATTGCATTTTTGTCGTCAACATTGCGTAGTTTTGGAGCACACTTTTGACTTATTTGACTACAAATGTCTACCAAAGTTACAGCGTTTTATCAACAAAATAATAACAGTTACCGTTGAAAATATCTCCATCCGTTATGTAAGAATAAATTATGTAAGAAGTATCATGCCTTGAAGTCGTCTAACACCACAATTATCTGCAAGCACTCGGACTTTTAAAAAATAGCACTAATATATGAATTTAATGACAGAACTGTAAAAAAGTTAACTTATGTCAAGTGCACTTGTACTATCCTTGACTGGTTCCTTCTACCTAGTCCGAATCCAACTGACACCTTATATTTCACCAAAACTTAATTGTAAATTTGACATCGTATGCGCTTTATTGTTTGAGCAGTATAGTGTTTGCGGTAACATACTGTATATCCAGCTCTCGGGATACCCTGTTACAGAGTTACTGCATAATTTGTAATACGTCAACTACGACGACAAACAACTTTCTGGTTCAGATATTTTGGTTCACTCAGACCATGATCATCCCTTCTTTTCTATGCGCGTTAATACTGATAACTCTGCTTTTGCAAGCTTCTTCAGCTAAGGATTTTTTGTAGCCAAGTTTTTTTGCCTTGCACAATGTACGGGGCGATTTAAAAAACCATGTACTTCCAGAAGAGACATCGAAAAGAAACACAGAAATATCCTGACCAGGAGCTTAAACACTCGCTCTAGTCCTTATAGACGATTAAAAGAACATTATTTTCTGGGCTTCTCAAAACATCAGTCACTTTTTAATAAAAACGATCGTATGAATAAAATTATTTTTAAGTAGATCATTTTGGTTTGAGTATCTGGACTAGAATCCTAAAATTGAGTTTTACCACTTTTTGGTCTTTTGGAAAAATATATGTACAGAAAACTTTCGTGCTATTTTTCAATATCTGTCTGTCTTAAATATGTCAGCTCTAAGTTTTTAATCGCCTTGTACAAATAGTTTACATATTAGTATTTTATGCTTGACCTAAAATACTATAATCATCTCACAGTGCCCCTTTAGGTACTAAATCTTTCTTTGACGTTATTTTTTATAAAGCGCTTTTTACAAAACTGCAAAGGATACGGGTAAAGATCGGACTTTTCCTCCAATAAATTGCAGGTATCAAGGAGAAACCGATACACTTGGCATGTTTATTGAATTTTGATGATTCCAAGCTGTTTGACCATGCATTTTGCAACACTGCTTTTAGCGCTGTCCACAATACTTCTCGTAATTTTTTAATATTAGAATCAACAAGCTTACAAATTAAGACTCACTTGTTTCGATAAGCAAGCCAAGTTTGAAGGTCTTGTTCTCAATAGTCGCTATTTCGTATTTCAATAATTCTCTTGTAGATATTAATGAACGTACTCTTCATTAACTTGATCAGCATAAAAGACCTATTTTTACTCACCTGCTTTCCCGGACATATTCGTCAGTCTAAGTAGGTCAGGAAATAGTTTTTTCCTATAATCTTGGTAACAGTAAATTCTACTAATGCTTAGATTATTATCCTAATGATAGGTTCAAATTGGCGTCGTGATGGGGCTGGAGCATTTGCCTCTATTTTGAATTAGTCATTTGATCGGAAACGTCGAAGACTTTCTCCACCTGTCAGAATACAACGTTTTCATGTGTATATACCTCCATAAGCAATTATTTATAATCCAGAATACCATCGAAGAGTGATTTTTTTTACTGCGACGCGAAAGTATGGAAAATGTAATACTGAAATTACGCAGGGACAACATCGCCAACAGATAGATTGATGGGAGTGAATGATTTGATCTTCGTAATGAAAATATCACAAATCATCAGAAAATTACATTTTCTTTAGTTGCACGTGGTAGTTAAAAAATTGATTCAATTTAAAATGGTATTCCTGATCATAGATAATGATTATAAATTTATTTTCACGTCAAATAGTGTAAACGGTTTACGTGGACAATGTTCGTGGCGCGAGTGTTTTGATACGAATTTTCCTTATACCTCAAGAACCACCAGGGTGGCTAGTCTTAATATTTATTTCCGTTTTATCAGAAATTTCGATTATCCGAAAGCACATGGGTCCATATTATTTCGGATAATCGGGGTTCTACTGTATATGTAACTGTATTCTCTCTCTCTAAAAATAAATTAATGAAGAATTCTACATTAAACAGTCTCTATTACTTTTTTACATAGGATCGATGGTTTTCGATCAAACTCGTTCATACAAATGGCGACAAATGCTCAGGCTTATCATGACGCAAATTTAAACTTATTATCAGGAAGCAACGATAACGGTACCGCAAAAAATCTTACTGCCGCCCAAATTGTAGGATTCCTTTAAACAAAATGTCCCTATTTTCTGGCCTAAGGAGCTACGTTTCTGAATGACCACCACCTGGAGTCTAGTACCATTTTTCTACTTTTCAGGTTCCCCCGTTAGCAGCTAAAGAAGATTCAACCAGCAGTTTTCCCGAAGAGTTACCATCGACCTCTAAGCAGTATCCGTGACGAAGTGATCGTGTCAGAAAACGAACTTTAAAAAAATTGTTTTTATTTGTACCTACCCTTGTTGGCCTATTTTAGTAAGACGATCTTGCGCGCTCCAAGAATTAAAGGACTTGGGGCAATAAGATAACCTAACCACATGTGAATACAAAAATACATTTCCATTTAAAAACGCCCGTGGCTTAGGTATCTATGTCCGAAGGTATGATTTTTTTGATATTACATGTCGCTATAATTTCTGAATAGCGTTTTTGAACTCTCACGATATCCCACAAATTATTACGACAATTATGGTCTCCAAGGACACCAGAAAACAACTAAACGAGTTTCTGATTTTATTGTCAATAAATTTTGTAAGCTATGTGTACGCAGAATAATCTGTTACTCATGAAGCAGTCTTGTCAACTACCTTTCGGGCATCTAATTTTATACAAATATTTTTTCAACAAAAAACATTCGTGCAGGTGCAACCGCGCCCATGCTTCTTGTTGAAATATTACTTAGCAACGTGTTTTTTCAATCTTTTTCGAAAAAATTAGATGCCCTTATGATAGTACGTACGAATATATCATTATTTCTATCAAGAACGACTTTTGTAGATCGCAAATAATTTTATTATGTGTCAATAATATGCAATTTTGTGATGAGTGGCCTATGCCTTTCTTGGTCAGGCTCAAAACATGGAAAATAGGTCCCAGTCGATTTGTCTACAAACTCAGTATCATATATCCCTTGCCTTTTCGAACAAAAGTATCTATGGGACCAAAGCATTCCTACGATTAGTTTCTGAGAAATAGGCTGATGTCTGATTTGCAAAAAAGGTGATTGAGCAGATTGTGGCTCTTGGACCAAAAACTCGGCGAATCAGAGTATATTTTGTTAAAACACCTTCTAGAAAGGTGTTAGGAGGTGTCATATTGATCGTGACCATGATCCTTACAAGGTCAGTTTCAAAGCAAGCTGATTTACATGTGCTTGTGCTGGAATAGTTCCGGCACGAATTGCTCGATAATTCAGAAAATTCAACAGGGCTCGAGAAGGGTGAAAACTACCCCCAACCATACATAAATTATAGCAGAATTTATTGGCAACTTTTCCGACGACTCTGATTTTTATTTATTCAACAGATCATTTTGTTTACTTCATTTTTTGTTACCTATAAGAACATGCCGTCTCGGATAGTTTTCGAGAAAAAAAAAATGAGTTGCATCGTGAGGTTCCCATTAATTTTTTGAGTATAGTTAGCGAAAATAACTAAGTATTATACAGTGTGTAAACGTTATGATAGTCATTATTTAAATGGGTGATAGAGGGTGTTAAAAGAAGCAAAGTTTCATATAACATGGGGGTCAAAACGGAATTTTTTTTAGAGAAAAGCGACTTTAAAGTAAAATAAAATCTGACAACGCCGCAATGCCAGACGCAATTTACGACGAAACGCAGTGTAAATAAAGATGGAATTTGTTATTTTTGGCTCGTAGGTATTATTTCATTATTTGATAATGTACTCGTAAAGTGCAAACAATTAAAAAAACGGACTTACCACTAACTGTCTCAGCGCTTAAGCTGGTGTGTGAAAGTTTATTGAACGTATTAAAAAAATCCACTTATAAATAGGGAACAGCGCTCACCTGGTGTGTGAAAGTTTAGAACGTATTAAAAAAATCCACTTATAAATAGGGAACACAATTTTGATACATACATCGTTTTCCTTTTTAAAACCCACACTGCACTTTTTTGTAAATAAAGAAGGTGTTCAAAATGTCGTCCTCCACTTTCTACGCAAGCTTCATTACGACGAACCTTCTTACTCTAGGTCCTCGAAGTTGTCCATTTATTACTTCAGCCGCATTAAATTTTTTTTGCGAAGTTGTGCTTCAGTTGTTATTGGACCAGCCCCATAAACCATCCCTTTAAGTTTTCCCCAATTCCAGAAATCCATCGGATTGAGGTCAGGATATCTTGCTGGCCATTTTCGAGGATCAGGAGCATTTCGACCGATCCAGCGATTTGGATACTGTTAATTCAAATACTGAATGACGCCTCTAAAAATGTGTGCTGGTGCCCCGTCATGAAGAAAACACAAATTCTGTCTCCGTTGTAATGGCATGTTGGTCTGTTCTAAAAGTTCTGGTAGGTTATTGGCTAGAAAGCTAAGGTATCCTTCTCCTGAGAACTTTGGGGGTAACTCGGAAGGGCCAATTACCTGATCGTCAAGAATACCCGCCGCAAATATTTATTTTAAAACGTTGTTGGAAACGACCTTCACGAATGGTATGAGGATTTTCTTGGGCCCACGTTTGAGTATTATGGAAATTTAATATCCCGTCTCGCATAAAAGTACATTCGCCCGTCGCTAGAATGTTTTTAAAAAATCCGGATATTCAATGTTTTTGTGCAAAAACCACTGACAGAATGTTAGTCTGCGAGGATAGTCTTCTGGTAACAAGGCCTGCTATCGTTGTACAACATGGTAGGGATATAGCAAATTTTCCCGTAGGCCTAATTCGCGAGTGCTGATATCTGCATTGATTTCCACGATATTTAAAATTTGTTCCTCCTGCTGTACAGTAACCTGTCATTCACGAGTGCAAATATTAGTGGGCTGAACACTTCCAGTATCTCGAAGTTGACGAAATCTGTCGCGATAAATTTGAGCTGTAAGATTTGAATTCTGACGAGCTTCACCGTAAACTAACAACATGTCGGCGAACTCTTGATTCGAGAACATTGTAAATATCACGACGACGTACGCGACCAAAAACAAAACAGCACGCCCGATGCCCGATAACTAACTAGTGTTACCGTTTGCGATCGATTGCCGGTTCGATAAGAGTGATGAAAGGCCGACGCGCTGTTGTCATGTATGTTTTAAATATTTAATTTATTGAAACTTACTTACTGACTACAAATTTTGCCATTAATTTGTTAATTATCCAATTTAAAAACATTTTAGATTAGATTATAAACATTACTAAGATTGTGGTGATTGTGGTCGATATAAAGCACTTAAAGTTGTAAACTATAAAGCCATTTAGACAAAAATCTATTGACTTTTGGACCATGGGTCATATGAACTTTTTGACTACCCATTTCAATAATGACTACCATAACGTTTACACCCTGTATTACTTATGACAACTTAACTTAATACAGGCAATAATGCGAATCTTTCATAAAAGGTGTTCAACATAACCACCATTTTCGGTCCTGTACAATATACAATACGGCGCAAACATTTTTTAGAAATCTGCTTCGACATCACTTTTTTCTCGAAAACTATGTGAAATGGCGTGTGTTTATAAGATACAAAATATGAAGTAAATAAATGGACTTTTCAAATAAAATTCAGAGTCGCTGCGAAAGTTACGAAAAAATTCTGATATAACCTATGTAGGTCTGGGGTTAGTTTTCATCTTTCTCGAACCCCTTCGGGTTTTTTGTAAAAGTCAAACACTAGGACGTCTAGCAAAACATATGTGTTCTAGATTTCGTTCATATCTATCTATCGGTTCCAAAAATATCTAAAAAACGATGCACTTTTGCTTAGAGGTAAATCAGGTCCAACCGACTTATATTGAGTCTAAGAATACGTACTACTAGTGAAACAGGATATCTTAAATACGGTATTTGAATTTGTTCCAACTTGAAGCAAAAGGCGAGATAATTACATTGCAGCAATAATTCATCCATCAAAATCATTGCGAAGTCTAAATACTTTTGTGGAAAAAGACTGCTATAATAATACGATAAATTCCATTAAAACGTTCTTTAGGCCATTTACATCCTACATCATTACCAAGCTATAGTAAACTTATAATCGCTAAGAACATAACCTTGAACAAAGTTTATCAATCAAATAGCTTAGGACCTACATAGATCCCTATCAAAATTGGGATATTCACATAAATTTTGTCACAAAATTAAGATATCTACTACATAAACTCAAAATTCATGGTAATATGCTAACATTACCTCAAATGGAAATATTATACGGCTCACTTATTAAAAGTCATATCTCACATGCTAGACAACAAGGGGTGCAGCATTACATCGATTACAAAAAATGATTCCGAAGAAGAACATTTTTTTTGTGTTACATCAATTGTATTTCTATTAAATCATACCTAGTTACGGTTTGTGAAGCAACTCATCCAAAATTATAGCGCCAAAACCAAATAAATGTATATTTTCCAGATGTCTCAGCTTTTTGGGCACAAAATGTTACAATAGTTTGACTAAAGAGATAAAAAGACTTCAGTTTATTTAACAGAGTATTAAAAGTGAAAGCGTTACTTATAAGGAAATATAAAAAGTTTTTTACGGCTAGAAAAATACATTTATATTTCGACACAGAAATTCTTTTTCTGCTGTTTAGAATTATAGAAAAGTGCATAAAATTATTCTTTTAATTTACTTCCCTTAATGGGGTATCCACAAGGGCAATTATTTTTGTTGCCATGCTCAAGGCCTTGGCTTTTGTGGCTCATTTGTTTATTCATACAATAATATATATTTTTTTCAATATGTGATAGATATATATATATGAATTCCTATTTCGCATGGTCACGCCATAACTTGAGAACAATACCGATTTCATTCGTCTTGGTTTTAAAAGTTTCCTAATACTGTATAGAAGATTTTTGCCGAAAGAGAACTCAAGAAAATGGCGAGGAAAATTGGGAAATCATTGAAAACTAATAGTTATTTGAGCTACGCGCCTTTGACAGCTCGCTAGAGCATGGAACGCGCACAGCAGAAGAAATATCTCAAGTACCAAAAGAGATGGGCACTCCTCTCCGCCATCTTTATTCCAACAGCTATTGACAATTAACTATGCGAGAGAAAATTGCTTTCGTTTTTGGACTTTCATTCCTTTACCATCCGTGCTTTGTGATGGCCCCTTCAAAAGAAACTGCAGTGTTGCTTAATTGTTATCTTTGTCAGTTAACTCTATGAATAAAAATGGCGGATGAAAATACATTTCTTTTGCTTAATTGACTGTCACTACTTTATTATTTTGAACTTAACAGCTCGCACGCCACATATTTATATTATCGTTTAACAGTGTTTGTTGATGAAGAAATATTTTTAGTAGTGCACAGCCCATTCGATTAGAGCTTTTATCCAGTTTTCAGTTTGTTCAGTGAGTTTTTTGAGAAGTATTTGTTCAGAAATAATTAACAAGGGTGGAAGTTAATTCACCGCAATCACGCCTTATATTAAAATTGTGATATTTCAAAATGCCACCGATTAGACGTACCAACCTAAGTCACAGAACTCGAAATGCTGCGAGTTAAAGATATATACCAAGAAGTCAAACTGAGAAGCAAAAAGAAGCGAGCAATGAAGTTGAGCAAGATCGAAGGACTGAAATTCAACAACGTAGAAGTGCCGCATTTAATTCCAATCGATCTGTATTCAATTATGAAGTGGCAATCGATTACAGTTCACAACATTAATTGATATTGGTCCAATGAACATTGTGTGTCTACATTGCAAGGTTTTCAAGCTTAAAAATGAAGCCCCTGGATGCCCAGTGGAAAAGTCAAATTTACTCCATTGGTACCACTACTAAAGCCACTACATTAATTCGTTTTTCGGAAATGGGCCAGAGTCTATACATTTTTAGACTCATATCCAGCAATACAATAAATGCTTTCAAATAACGTCATTTGGCGCAATAAAATTCGGTCCACATATTTTTATGCCTACTTTCAGGGTAAGTTGATGGGGGAATGGCAGTGCTGCCATCGTATTTTGCTAGCCACATATATTTACCCTTTCATTATTTATTACTCATCCCAGTTTATAGCTATGACAGGACAACGTCTGTCGGGTGAGCTAGTGGTAAATAAATATTTGAATATTGTGGCATTTCAATCGAAATTAAGTAAGACACGTGATTCCAGGATCTACATAAAAGTGATAACTTTGGATTTCTGGAAATAAGGTCAATGTGGCTTAGGTACCTTGTTGCCCCAAGCCTTCAATTCATGTTCGAACTTTAAGAAATCCGTAAGGATTGGATACATAGAAGCTACAACTATCCTATTTTTCCCAAGTAACAAGGCAAATAAAGCGTTGTATCAATAAGGGGTCCTTAAGGGACCACTACGCTTTCGTCCCTTGAGTGCTTTTAGCACGAAGCCCTTCACCTCAAGGTCAAGTTCGAAGGTGCGCGTCAGATCTATGAATGTGCATTGAATGTTGTTTGTAAACTTTACTAAAATGATTTAACAACGTTAATATAGACATTTACACGTAGGATAAGTAATAAATAGAAAATTATTATCGTGATTTTATTTATACCTCAACCCTTTCTGATGACACTAGACTAATATAATGTATATCATAGTCTTTTAAATCCAGTCTTGTCCCTTTACGGAACTCTAGGCGCTTTGTCCAGACATTCTGGGCTCCGGCTCCCCTGCGCGCTATCTGTTACCAGAATCGAGTACTGCGAGATAGTAGGTATAGCAGCTATCCGGTTGGAACTGTAAATATGATGGACAGCTGCCCGACGCTTTTTTACAGCTCATCAGCATCGTGTAGGTTTGCTCTCTTGGTTAACGAACGGAAGCACAACAACTCTCCTCCATCCGACTTGTGAGATCTATTGAAGTAAGACAGCATGCCGCACATATACCGCTAGAATCGTGAGCCTCTAGCTGTCACAGTGATGACTGGGCTATCAAACTCGAACTGAGGTTTTTCAGTTCCAAACGATAGCAGTGATCGATTTTGGTAAGCGATGGTGTTTTGTGCTGCTATTGCGATATATCTCACATCTCGATTGGTGGATAGTTAGTGTGCTTTAATTTGTTGTCCCAGAAACCAAGCCTAGACCATGCTGATGAGTGGCAAAAAGCTCGGGGCAGTTATCCAGGCTGTCTGTGGTCGGACGAAGCAGCATGCTTAATGGTAAAATAACATAAAAACAACGAATCATCCAATTTATACTTATAGTAAGCACCCATTTATTTATTAATGTTCAGATACTCAATTTTCAGGATACACACTCGATTCTTTCAGTACAATTCTAGAACATCTTGGATATATTAGATTCATGGTTAATTCATACTTTTTACCAAAGATGTTAAATATAATTCATTACTCCTCCAAAGTTTCCAATTGCTCAGGAATGAGTTCATAATGAATAGATCTTCTGACTCTTCTGATGCACAGATTGCTTCCCTTGGCCTCCTTGATAAACCCAGGATTGCAGATGCAGAAGTTAGGAGCAGAGCATACACCATTTGGACATCCGCTTGGACAATGGGCCACGCATTTCTCGTTTTTGGTCACTCCAGGGGCTGGAACGTATCCTGGATCAAAAAGAAAATGTTAGCCTGAAGCGTCTTGAAATTCGATGGATAATAGCGCAAAGTTTGATTAATCGTGTCTTGTGTATAGTAAACCACATTGCTTTTATGTTTATACCTTTTTGCAAATGTAGTAACATAGCAATGTTAGAGTCGGTATTGAACAATGTTTTACAGAAATCTGTTTGTGAACTTAGCGGTAAAATTGGGTGACACTTCACTCGAGAAATACTATTTTCCTACAGTTCTGATCACAACATTAAAAATGCCAGTGAACCTCACTTATTTGCATGGAACTGCAGACATGGTTTCTGGTACCAACCATCAACGGGAGACTTACTAGCTTACGTCACGCATTCGCGGAGTAACCTCAAGCTTTTAATATTCCTTTCCTACTTAGGCAAACTATGGCCTCCCAGAGAAGTTTCACAGATGGAAGGCTGACTTCCTCTATGGGGGATTTCCTCTCCCTTCCACAATGTCAACGCTGGTGTTCCACAAGGTTTTGTCTCCAATATTGATTCATATCAGCGATCTCGTTTCCTGTACGATAAACCCAATGCACAGCTTTGCTGACGACAGCACTGTACATGCAGAAATTAGAGTGCCAAGCCGACCTTTGCTGGTGAGCTGGAGATAAGACTAGCAGCGACTTCTTCTCTGACGAGATAGTAATATATCTTGAATAACAAGAGGCACCCTAGCGGTCATCCGGTTTCGATGGATAATCGAGTTCTAGCAAAGAACCGTTCATTTCGGTTATTTAGACCAAGGACTTGATCTGGGAGGGACATATCTTGCCAATCGCGGCAGTCGCCGGGAAAAAGCTAGGGTATTTGTCTGTACTACGTCCAGATAAGACCTAACCTCGAGTACTGCTCACATGTTTGGGGTGCCTCGATTATACAGGGTGCGGCAGAGAGGACGGACGTTTTTGGGATGGGTAGTACTCTCCGCCTCCGTCTACGAGAGAGGTGGGGAGGGTGCCGTTTGACTCGTGAGATCCTAGCATTATTTTACCAGTTGTCGTTATGGAGCCTTGGACGGTGGAGCACCGCGTTTTCGCAAATGATTGTTTCGTCCGAAATAATGAGTCAGTCATCGTCGTACAGCGTCAGTTTCGTCGCCACTTCAACATTCATCGGAATAGAGCTGTTCCCTCTCGAAACACCATCCTTCGTTGGGTTGAATCACTGCGCAGGCGTGGTGAACTGATCAACAGAAGACCAAGAGGAGCGCCGCGAACAGTTCGAACTCCTGAAAATGTTGAACGCGTTCGACAGGTTTTTCTTCGCAGTTCGACTCGATCTGCCCGGAAACATGCTGCTGCACTTCACCTTAATGATCGTTCGGTAAGGCGAATTTTGCAAATGGATCTCCGCTTTCACCCTTACAAATTGGCCATTGTGCAACAGTTACAGCCCGGAGATTATGCACAACGAATGAACTTCGCACGTGAGATGGAAGCATTGATCGATCAAAATGAGAACCTCATGTTTTTTATGAGTGACGAAGTCCACTTTCACAAGCCACAAGCCCCGAACTCTGGACGAATTGAAGGGCGAAATTCGCGTGGAAGTCGCCCAAGTTGAGAGAGCGACGTTAGAGAGAGTTTACGCGAACTTCCAAGAACGCCTCCAGCACTGCATCAACGATTTCGGCCACCACATGCCTGATGTGATTTTCCACATTTGACTGTCTCAAATGCTATTTCCTTGTGAATCTGATTCCATCAATAAATTTGTTTTCGAGTAAAAATTAACTATTTTATGATTTTTTTAAAACCGTCCATCCTCTCTGCCGCACCCTGTATTATCTATGCTCGATGTTATTCAGAAGAGAGCTGTGCGACACATCGATGACTCTTCTTTAACTGACAGTGTTGGGTCCCTTTCGCACCGACGGACTGTCGGCGATCTGGCTCTCTTCTACCGCTCTGTCAATAGGCTTTGCTCCTCAGAGCTCTCCTCGGGATGAGCCTCCAGACATGCCCGTATGACTCCTATTCTAAACGTGTCGAACTGTTGGGAACATTCTACCTGGGCATGCTTTTTCCAGTTCTACTAACTCTAGGCAGTTCAAAAATCGGATAAACAAAGTGTTTTTAAGCTCCTTATAACAGCCGCGGCGTTCTGGTATTCCGGATTATGATTACCCGGCTGCTCCATAAAAAATAATATTACGCGATACGACTCTACTACTACTACCGTATTAGTTATATCGAATTGAATTATCTCAGGCGCGCTATTATCAAAGTTTAACCGAATATTTCTTATTTATTCTATTTGAGAGTATGATTAAGGGGTTTTAAGATGAAAAAACATTCGGCTTGCCTGTTGAGAAGCAATTTTAGAGTCTGTACTCATGAATACCAATCACATCCGAAGCTCAGAGAAATGAACTGGTAGGTGTAAAATGTTTCTAGGTTGCTCTGGTTTCACCCATGATAAATGGTTAATTCTGCACTTCCCACGCAACGCCGTTATCAGCTCATAAAGGATCATGTTCACACACTAGTTATTTTGAGAAAACAAATTCAGTCAAACAGATCCTTACAGTCAGATCATAGACATTATTTTCCTGCCACACTGGATACTTAACTCGAATAGCGCGGTTAGAGGTTAGAAAACACTATGCTGTGACGCGGCAGAAATACGTCTGATACCTTACCAGAACAACAGCAGCCATCTTCCGAGAATAGCTTTAAGTGCTTATGTACAGAGAAACCTATGTGTGAAGTCTAACAGGTGCGTAGAAATATTAAGGTTGGGAGTGTATGAATGTACTAACATCAAAAAATTGAGATAAAACCTCCCTCACAATCCCCACTTCCGAGTTTTTGAACCTCTAATTTTTTTTTCAAAAACGTCAAAAGACAAAGTTTGAGCGATTTTAATTTTTTTGTTTTAGGCCTTTTACTCTGCCTCCACTTGCCCGATTTTCAAAAACTACAAAGCTTTGCATTCTTGGCGTAGTAATAATATTGAGGTAAAATTTTAGCGAAACCCGTGCGGTACTTCTCAAGTTATAGGCGGTTATAAACTAAGCGGACAGATCGACAGACAACCCGACGGAAATGAGTTGAATGTTTTTCCAGGAGGCGCATGTCATCCAAGCATCCAAAAAAAATATCTCATTTTCGCGATTACAATACTTTCCTGTCAGTAGGCGTGGGAAGTGAAAAGAATAGACACAACAGACTTTGATTCGTATGAAGTCAAATGTGTTCCTGTATTTGTATAATAAATATATTTCAATGAAAAACCATGGGATTTGTTGTTTTTCTCGTCTCCTGATGATTAAATCTAGACTGACCCAGAGGTATTCTCAAAATTCTGTTTTATTCAGGGAAGTTCATTATTTGGATAATTTTTCGAATCACAAACTCAAACCACTTGCTTACAAAAAAAAACTACACTAGAAAATATTTCCGAATATGAACTTAACTCTAACTAAGACACTAGAGAGTAAGCAAAGAGTGGCACCAATATGACTCTGTAGTTCCCACGCAACGATGTCATCAGTTTGTATAGGATTATGTTTGGCACAAGTGAAAAAGGTGTATAAGTACATGTATAACAAAAAATTGAATGACCTTCCTCCTCTCTGGGAGAAATCCCTTCAGGCGCACATGATCGTTGAGATGACCAATCCCGAGTGAATGGGGATATTGGCCTTCACCATGTACAGTGCACACAGCTCGCAGCATTGTGGAAATATGTCAAATAGGTGCAAAAAATTACTGGGGTTGGAGGAGTATAAAAAAACCAACGTAAACAATTGAGATATATCCTACCCCACTCCTTGCAGCCAATTCTAAGCCCCTACAAATTGCTTTCCTAAAATGATTAGGATCCTTTGAGCTTGAGCGATTTCTATTTTTTCCTTCGCCGCCACTGGATCGATTTTCAAAAACTATTGACCGTCAGACCGTCAGTCAGACAAACGGAAATGAGTGATATGATTTTTCGTGATGTACAAACTACACTGACTGAACTTTGACAAAATGATTATTACAAATAGAGTAGCACACTTCTTGTTAAAGTATAGTATATAGTACAGACAGACAGACTGACGGAAATGACTGACATAGTTTCTCGTCATGTACATACATGACATTTAATATCTAAAAATCAATATATCATTTTCGTATTTTTTCGCGATAACAATAATTCCCCGACAGTGGAAGTAAAAACGGATAACACAGTTTTCCGTTATATGCCATTTTTGCTCAAAAAGAAACACATACAGCATTTATATGTTACATTAGAAAAAAGATAGACTTCTTGTTGTGTTAAGTTGTCCTTAGTTGAGCATTTTGTAATTTTTTACCCGCACACGAGGTTTATCCTTCTGCGGGTTCTTCATTTATTTGTCCTCCATATACATTTTTTATGTGTAGTGTATGTGTATTTTGAATACAAGTAAATGTTATTATTTATTATAAAATTTGATGGGATAACTCAGATATAATCAATACATAGCTAGTTCCCCTGATGTCTACCGTCAATTCACAGAGTTACACCTAAATCGTATAAATAAAAATAAAACTATATAAATTAAATAAAGATCAACTTAGAAACCCAGTAACGATGCCATAAAATGCTTAAGTTTACACAAAGCTTTTTGTTTAATGAACTCTACCATCTGGTAAATCATAAACCTGAATGATTGTATACGGGGTGTTAGGGAAATAATACTCGTAACTTTAAGAGCTGATTACTTGCATTATTCTAAGCAAAAAAGTTCATTATAACTTATGTCCAAAAATCAATCGTTTTCGACGAAAGTGAGTCGCACGACGACCGCAATTAAATCATCGAATTGTTTACGTTTGTATGATATTCCTGTTGAAAATGTGTCTTGAATTATTGAATATTTTTACGCAATTTTTTGTGGCTAATATTTTTTTATTTAATAATGCTTTCACTACAGTACATTTTCTTAAAAAAAAATGACAGAACCGGTACGTGGCGATACACACCACCAATCACCACGATTATCAGGCACTTACTTGAAACAATGCGATGCACGAAAAAAGAAAAAACAACATCCTTAAATCACATAATGTTACAGTTAAATATGTTAGTAATCACAACAACACGCGATGATAATGCAGTGCAGGCGGAGTACGACTTTGCCAGTTGGTCGACGGATTTTGTTTGTCTGTTTTTCTTCGGAAAATTGTTTAATAAACAAGAAAATTATTTTGTTAGAGACCGTTAATTAATAAATTAATTATACATTAATTAATATAATAATTATGATACATTTTACGCTATTAGACTTATGAATTTATATTACTAAGATGCAAAATTAATTTATTTCATGTCTAAAAAGGAATAAGATCAGCATTTTTTTGCTCCGAAACGGTTGATTTTCGGACATAGGTTATAATGAACTGTTTTGCTTAGAATAATGCAAGGAATCACCACTTAAAGTTACGAATATTATTTCCCTAACACATCTAGTGGAGCCTACTCCGAGGTTTTTGTGCTTTTACATCTAACAGTCATCCAATCCAGTCCTCTAATCAATCATTATACTACGTCATTTTCAATAATTAGCCTCCTGTAGTAAGTGTGGTTGGTGTCTATATTCATGAAAACATCAATAACATGCTTCAGGTGAATGATAAGCCTTCTCACTTAACTACCCCTGACATTTCTACAGTCATCGATCAATCACCATTGTACCCCGAACTGTTTTTTGATGTATTGACCAAACAATCGAGGAAGAAATGGCAGAGTATCCTCCCAGAATGTGCGGCCCTTGTCCTCACGCGGCGCATTTTGAAGACACCGAAGCCGATCACTACTTCTCCAGGAACCAGAACCCGGAACCACATGTTAGGTTCCATGAAGCTACGAACCTGAATGAGCAGAATATCGGAGTCACTTCTGCAAACCTTAGTCCTGATTTGAGGGTGTCTCCTGTTAAGGGGCAGGGTGGAAGTGGTAAAGAAAGGAAATATTTAGGTATGTATAACGTTTGTGAAGCTTATAGAGCAATTTGATGGCGTCACCATTTCGAAAATTACTGTAGAAAATCATTATTCGAATGACCATTTATATATAAATTTCTTGTAATAAATTGAAATTTGGGGTCTAAAGAACTCAGTTTCCCGTTGTAAAAGTGCTGACGTTTCGGAAAAAAAAATTCCTTCTTCAGGGCTCGACAAAAAAAAAGGTTTGAGACACTAACTTTAAGCAACAATTTAAATAATAAAATCCAAATTAAAGGTACTTATGCTGGTTTTCATTTTATAAAATGAGCTATTGGAACTTATCCTTGAATTACTTCAGCAATTCCAAACATATACACACAAAGAGTTAAAATGAAACAAAGGAAAAGTGATTAGATAGATATTCAAAAAACGAATCAAAATTTCTTTTCGCCTTCGATTAGCAGGAAAAAAGAAACTATAGCGAAATTTACTTCGAAGCTGTGGTCGTCGAAATAATAATCTAACGTAATGCACATCGTAGATATCATTCTACTGCAACTGATAAATACAAAAGACGAAAGATTATCACGAACGACAACTGGTCATAGATTGATGGAAATGAGAGAGGTATTTCCAAATAGTAGAAATCTGATCTTTTGTTATCTTTGATACTCGTATTTTGCATTTTTGTTGATGCTATGTGGGGGTGGTTATTTTGTCTTCATGAAATTCATGATATAAGTATTCAAAATTCAAATTCAAATCCAAATTCAAATTAATGGGTGCCAATACGCGTATGTATTTGAACAGGTCAAAGACACAAAAGCCAAATCTGAGTCAAAATAAAATTAAAGAAAACAGACTAAGACATCAAACAACTAAATAAAAGTTTTGTAATGTATGCCGGAGAAACTCATCCATACTGTAGAAAGCACCAGACATTAAGATGCTTTTCGCATTTTCTTTATATTTGAAAATTGTTTGCCCTGATGCTCTGGGGACATCTGACACCTTTTTAGTCTGAACCTGGAAATGCGTCCGTGAATATCACTGTGCATTCTGAACATAACAAGGTTATTCTTCATACAGTTCATGATGTATTGGGAGGGCAATGTTGAAATCTCTAGGTCTCTAAAACCTTGCCTCCAATCAGCACTAAGATACAATCCCTTACTTATCTGAATGGCCTTCATCTGAGGATCAAAGACACGATGTGATTGTGCCGCGCATCCTCAGATCAGTAAAGCGTACATAATACTTAAATCTGCTATGCCTGTTCTTTTGTTTGCTTCATTATTGTGCCTTTGGATCCCCAATATTTCTGGAAAAATCCTTTTAGGACCTCTCAAGAATCAAAGTTGAACACATGACATTTTGAAAACAACAGAACAACAATCGAATGTTGTACAAATATATAGAATTCCGTGCAGAGTATGTAACAAAGTATATACGAGAACAGAAGGGTATTCAAAAACCAGAATAACAGAACACAAAGGATATTGTAAGAATTTCCACCCAAAAAAGGAATACACGCAACTGTCCAACTCATGTTTTCAGAATTTCATGTGTTTAATTTTCATTCTTGCGAGGAAGTAGAAATGATCAATCAAAAAGCTCAATAATGCAGTAAACAAAAGCACAGACATAGCGTATTTGAGCATTGTGCACTGTAACATCATTAATTTCATGAAGACAAAATAACCACCACCACATAATATTTATCATCAAAAAAAGCAAGACATCAAATATAACAAAAAATATCTCAGATCTCTAATATTTCGAAATACCTTTCTCCTATACATCAATATGTCTAGCTATGCGTCGTAATAGTCTTTTGTTTGTTATATCTATTAGTTGCAGTCTAAATGATTTCTAAGATGTGCATAACATTGACTACCATAGTCAAAGGGTGATTTAGCTATAGTTTCTTTTTTCTTATGATAATTGTACGCGGAAGAACTTTTTACTCGTTTTTTAAATATCTACCCATTCATTCTTTTTTTTAATTTATTTTTTTTGTGTGTGTATATGTTGGGGATTGCTATCTTGTTAATGTAATTCGGGGACGCATTTAAATAGTTCATTTTATATAATGTCTTAAGAAAAATAAGTATATTTTATGTCGATTTTATTATTTAATTTTTTATTTAATGTATATGTAGTTAGTATTTTAAACATTTTTTTGTAGAGGCCTGAAGAAGAAATAACATTTTTTCTAAACGAAACTTTATAACACGAACCTGTGTTTCTTTGGACCCCAAATTCTAATTAACTACACGAAAGTAAAAAATTACTTTTGATGCCTTCCAGCCTTACCTTTAGATATATTTAGTTACATCAAAAAAAAAACTTTGAAGCTTTTATTTTTGAAGTTAATATTCTTCTACTCCAGTTTTATTGCAAACTTGCTTCAAAAATTGAAATAAAATAACAAATGTCTAGTTTTGCTGAGAAATATTTTTAGAAGAAGTTCAAAAAAAGAATTGAATTGTTTATCTGCATTTTTTTGAAGGTTTATAATAAAGACAAATAAAAGTAAAAAAATTATGTTTTGCTTGTTTGAAGCTGTTATTTCATAGTCATGTTTCCTAATAAGAAATATCTGATTTTAAGTTATACTTTTGTATTACCTTTTTCTGATATTCATACTTAACAATATTCATATGAATTTCGCCAATGCGAACTTTTTTTTTGTTTTTTAGGTGGAATTCCCCCTTGTCAAGATGATAAACCAATAAATGATTGTTCAAACTCTTGTTTGAATGCCTCTGAGCCTGAATCCAAAGCCTGCGCTTGTTGTAGTGGAAGACAGGAGGAACGAGCAGCTCTGAAAGGACTTCTTAAGAAGGTTGCTCTAAAAAGCAATATACATATCACAAGAATGTTCTAAGTCATACATGAATAAATAACCCTTTTATGGACTAAACTTAGGCACTTATACTATTAACAAACGACATTTTAGTAAGACTCAATATCATATTTTCCAAGTCTATTCTAGATCTGATTTTTGACGTATTCATTACGGATCACCTTGTATATTTTGTTTGATTTCCTCATTTAGGCAGACTCGGTATCCCCGTCGAAAACCATGATGCACGCTAACGCCGGCGATATGAACTCGGGGTCCCAGGCCCCCCTTTCAGAACCCCGGATGAGCCCCGATGAACGATCCCAACCGACTGGGTCCCCACCATGCTACTTGCCTCAACCAAATGATTCCTTGCCACATCCCTTGGATAATAATATGGGCCCCGTGGGGCCATGGGCTACTGGCAGAGTGGACTGGGGACCCCTTTCAGGACTTACAGGTAAATATATGTATGTATGTACTATGAACAGTATACTATAATATGCTATTCAGGGTGTTATTTCAGTACGTGGCCAAACTTCAGGAGGTGATGTATATCTAGTCCAGACAATCCAAACAAAATTTTTAAAATATCTGTATTTAAAAGCATATGGTGCATATCTCCCATTCAACTATTCAAAGAAGTATCTTTTAGATCACTTTGGCATGATCAGTCTTAAACACCGAAGATACAAGCAATCAGATTGGCTGTGGTGAATTTTTGTCCGACTAAAGCTTCACTGTGTCTAAGTTGATTAGTAGGTACTACACTATGTTTTATCCTGCTTAAGCTTTAACAAATATTATGCTAGCATCCCCTTTATATATACTATCGAAATGCATTAACGAGGTTAGCTATCTATTTGATTTTAGTTTGAGTGAACCTATAAAAAGCAGGATACTGTCATATTTTAAAACTGTTCGGAGACGTAAACCTTTGTTAGCTTTTCAGTCCTTTTTAGTATGCATTTTTATGTATTTTAGGAGTACAATTAGCGATCAGGAATTTATTAATTTGCGTGTGGTACTACTGCACTGGCTGGCTTTATGTTGGATTTCTGATATACAAACATAGGGTCTTTTTAGTATGAACAATACTATTTTTATATGCATGTCTATTTGTTTTCCATCACTTGTATAGTGTTTTTAATTGAATCATGTACCTGTCGATAAATATATGAATAAATTAAAATAAAACAAGAGGCCCAGACAACGAGATCATTAGGTTCCTTGTCAACCTTTCCTTCCAGGAACTAGACCTGTTGTGGACAAATACTCAATTGCCCGATACAGTGAGGGCGATTGGAGAGCTCGCAACAAGGAGATCCTAGAGACGGCCGGAGATGAGCTGCACAGAGCCAGGCTGATCGACTGGAATGGCAGGCAATGTCTGGAAAGCGTCCAGAGTGAGACCGATAAGAACCAGGAAGATAACACCAAGAGGCTCAACCAGAGGGAGATGGAGATTCACAGGTGGAAGTGTGAGTTGGAACGGGCCATTGCTGCGTCCTCGGAAGAGATACTTTTTATGGAGGAGCAGAGAAGGAGGCTTAAGCAGGTAAAGATAATAAGTATGGAGCACTTTTATTACAGAAAGCAATTGGCAACCTCAAACCGACAGCAATCCGACTAGGGATATTTATTCAAATATAAACCTTTGCACCATTGAGAGCAGCACGACCAGTTGCTCACCTGTTGCCGGCACTGTCTTCGCTAATCGGTTTGCAGTTGTCCACCAGTTGATGTCATTGTGACAGTTCAGTTAACATTCCGATCCATTTCTCAAAAAATGTTGATATTCAAAAAAGGCTATTTTGGATAAAATACTTTTTTACTCCTTACGGTACTCACGAGGAGGTATTGTAAACGCATTTTTTTTTTAATTGGACCAATCTGGACTTAGAAAAATTATAATATAACCTTGGCGCTTCTCGATTTGCAAGATAAAATTTTGATTAGCAGTCGTTCCTACAATTGTAGGACGTCTTTATGGCCTCCTTGATTTTCACAGTTTCCTACTCTTCCGTGTCAGCGCCCTATTTTGAGGTTATGTTACAAATATCCATTTGCATCAAATTGTTCATGTTTTTGATTTATGTCATCTGTTTTATCATCCTGATATTTCCTGCAATTCAATATTATTTTGTGTCTAAAAAAAAAGGGATGACTTAAGATGACTGAAGGCCCAAATAAGTAATCAAAACAAATTTGCATTAATTCTTGGTGTTGTTTTTGGCATAAAAAATGTATGTCACAAGTCTTTCGCAGAAGACTTATCTATCGCTAGGTACTCTACACACAAAAAATAGTGCTATTGATTCAAGAGCATGAGTTTCTATGAAATTATGAAATTGATTCGAGATCGGAGATACTTCAAATGAGGTAATTTCGTTGTTTTAAAGAAACGTAGCACTTGAAATTGAGAAATTGACCTTAATTCAAAGATATATGTCTTAGAAACATATCTAAGTCACGGTTCCTCAATTGAAGATAGTTGTTCTTGAACCAAGATAATTTTTTTTGTGTGTAATTGCAAACAAATATCTTCTAAATTTCAAGTTACGTAAAAAATTATGTGAATCTTGGATCATATGTGTTCTGAATTACTGTAATATAGTATGCTATCCTTGTTTAGACAGTTGTACCAAAAACCTAATTTAAATCGGCCAAAATAATTGTGTTGGTACTATTTTTGGACACTACAAATTTGAGCATATATCAGCAAAATATTCAATACTCAATTGGTTGAAAATAAATCATTTGGTTAAATATCACTACTCCCTTTTTTATCCATAAATTATTACGTCTATACCCCGTTCCTTGCGAAATAAAACTCGAGACCACTAAGAAATAAAATTATCAGGATACGTCGGTATTCAAAAATCCCATTCCATCGCAGTTTTTGCATAAACATAACTCACCACCAGCTTTTCGACAAAAAGTGAAATAATCATTGCTCAACGATTTGATTACACATTCTGGTTTTTTCTACTTTCCGAACCATCCTCAATGCTTTGCTACTTTTTGATGCACTTTGCTTTGGAAAGTTTCTCCTTTAATTTACTACTAAAAACTTAAATTTGTTGCGAATAATATTTCATAATTATTAATATCTGCTAGTGACTTTTATGGTTAACTACAAGAGTAGCAAACGCTGAATTTCGCTATTTAAGTTTCACTTTAGTTGCATTATAATATTCTTGTAAAAAATAAATACACCAATTACAACTGCTGTTAACATCTTTTTTCTTGCTAAATGACATGTACATCACGAAAAACCGTGTCAGTCATTTCCGTGGGTCTGTCCCGAAAACTGGTCGGATTTGAATGACATTTTTACACAGGATTACTACTACGCCAAGAACGAAAAGCTTTGTAACTTCTGAATCGGTCCAGTGGAGAAAAAAACCAAAAATGAAAAAATATAAATCGTTCAAACGTGTTTTTTTGACGTTTCAGAGAATCCTGTTAATTTTTGAAAAGGATAGGGAGAGGGGCGATGTAGGAGGAGGGGGGAGGATATTCCTCAATTTTTAGATGTTAGTATATGGTATTTATATGCTCCTAACCCCGATAATTCTACACACCTATTAGCCATATTTCACAGATGTGATTCCCTGAACGTCTTTAAAACTAAGTATGTAAGAGAAACGTTTTTGATACGCGTCTTTTTCTGCTATCTGGGCTCAGCACCTGGTGTAACGGTCTGCCTGATTCTTCTGCTGCGGTGCTTGGGTGGGTGCTTCCGCGTCTGACGATATGGGAAGGGGCAACGTTGCCAGCTGGACGGTAACTACCGGTAGGTCAAGAAAAGTATGTCTATGTATTAATTGTATGGGCATGCTTCACTGACTTGATTCATTTAATTTCTCTTCTGTACATCATCGTAAATAACTTGTTCCTCAGAGGGTCTAACTTGCGCGGAACTAAATTCTTTATAAACTGATGACGGTATTGCATAGGAAGTGCAGAGTTAACTTACTTGACACCATTTTTCATAGAAACTTTGGTATTATTTTGTATGTACTATATGCAGCCTCATATAATAAGCAGTAATAAATAAATTATATTTTTATCTACAAAGAGCGTATTCCATGAAAATCCCTGTATATACTCATTCCAATGTACCTGTCACTGTCATAAAAAACTGTCTATTGATACTGCTGAAACCTTCAAACTGCAAGCGCGTGTTTGGTATTTATTCGCTTTAAATTTACACCAAAGGTTCGAAAACAGTTTTCAAGATGCGTGAAATAGTGCATATTCAAGCAGGTCAATGCGGCAACCAAATCGGCGCCAAGTTTTGGGAAGTCATCTCAGATGAACATGGCATCGACCCTACCGGAACATACCACGGAGATTCTGATCTGCAGCTGGAGAGGATCAACGTATACTACAATGAGGCAACTGGAGGGAAATATGTCCCAAGAGCTGTTCTCGTCGATCTGGAACCTGGAACCATGGACTCTGTAAGATCCGGCCCCTTTGGTCAGATCTTCAGACCAGATAACTTCGTATTTGGGCAAAGCGGTGCAGGCAACAACTGGGCGAAGGGACACTATACCGAGGGAGCTGAACTAGTTGACTCAGTGCTAGATGTAGTAAGGAAAGAAGCAGAAGGGTGCGACTGTATGCAAGGTTTCCAACTAACACATTCCCTGGGTGGAGGCACAGGTTCAGGTCTAGGTACGTTGCTGATATCCAAGATTCGTGAGGAGTACCCGGATAGGATCATGAACACCTTCTCAGTTGTACCATCTCCTAAGGTGTCAGACACAGTGGTAGAACCATACAATGCCACACTATCTGTACACCAGTTGGTAGAAAACACCGATGAAACCTACTGTATAGACAACGAAGCTCTCTACGACATCTGCTTCAGAACACTTAAACTGACTACGCCTACTTATGGAGACTTGAACCATTTGGTGTCAGCCACCATGTCTGGAGTCACCACATGCCTCAGATTTCCTGGACAGTTGAACTCCGACTTGAGGAAATTAGCTGTGAACATGGTGCCTTTCCCACGTCTTCACTTCTTCATGCCAGGCTTTGCGCCATTGACATCAAGAGGCAGTCAACAATACAGAGCACTGACTGTACCTGAGCTGGTGCTACAAATGTTTGACGCTAAGAACATGATGGCTGCCTGTGACCCAAGACATGGCCGATATTTAACAGTAGCAGCGATCTTCAGAGGTCGTATGTCCATGAAGGAAGTCGACGAACAGATGCTGAACATACAGAACAAGAACAGCAGCTACTTCGTTGAGTGGATCCCGAACAACGTGAAGACAGCGGTTTGCGATATTCCGCCGCGCGGACTGAAGATGTCATCTACGTTCATAGGGAACTCCACCTGTATCCAGGAGCTGTTCAAGAGGATCTCCGAGCAGTTCACGGCTATGTTCAGAAGAAAGGCCTTTTTGCATTGGTATACTGGAGAAGGTATGGACGAGATGGAGTTTACGGAAGCGGAGTCTAACATGAATGATCTCGTGTCGGAGTACCAGCAGTACCAAGACGCGACTGCGGAAGAAGAGGGCGAATTTGATGAAGAGGAAGAGGCTGATGAAGGGGAGAATTAATAGAAGATGGATGTCATGATACCCTGTTTATCGTCAACAAAATATTTTGACTCTAAATTTTTCTGTTACTATGTACTGTACGATCTCGGTGTATACTTTTTTTGAATTGGAGTCTAAGATATTCTTAAAAGTAATTGTATTTTATTTTCGTTTTGAACACGATTCAGAAATCTCAACAAACTAACCACAAAACCCACTAGATTTTTTGTAGCTGATAATTAATGAGACAAAGAGGTTAATTATGTGTATGGATTTTAGGCCATCGGCTAATTGCCTAATACGTTTTTCAATAGTTTGGATGACGTTTCAGACGATCCTGATCAATTTTGGAAAAAAAATTAGGGGTAAAAAGTTGGAGAGTGGGAGATTGTAGGGGTGCGGGAGGGTGTATCGCAATTTTTTGATATTAGTATTATTGATACACTTGCAGCCCCGGTGATTCAACGCACCTGTCAGATATATTTCTCACGTTATTTCCTCATACATTTGCTCTTAAAACAGAGAAACAGTTACAGGCGCGAACTGTACGTCTGTCGCGGGAGTCCTTTGTGCAGCAAACCCTGTCTGCGTATAACTGCATTGATGGCCCTCTCGATTTCGAGCTATATCAGCATTGCTAGATTTCTCGCGAGAAAAAGCAGGTAGCAGGGGATATCTGATGCTTGGAGTATAATTTTATTAGGTTTCATGAGGCAATATTATATAGTATAATATACAAAGTATATAAATACGTATCAAGTGCTATAATTATCAGTTATCAAACATTTCACACCAGAGCTCCAAAGAAATATGAATTAATATCTTAATATACTCATTAACTGTACAAAACAGCTTGGTTTTTACACAATAAAGTTTCTGAATTGTTTACAAAGAACAAATAAGTGCTAAATGCAAAAAAAAACAAGCATGGCAATTATATTCTACCTACTAAAATAGCTTTGACAGAGAAAATAGATCTTGAATTGAAGTATAAAACCAACTTTATTGGAGTTCACATATGTATATGAAGCGCTCAAACAGCAGAAACATATGAAAAAAAAAACAGAAAATAAGTTAAGCACTCTGAGGGTTTTAAAGAATTATTTTGATTTTGGTACTCTAAGAATTATCTACCATGCTAATTTGTAAGATATGGAATAATTTTTCATGCAGATTTATTCACAGTTAATCGAGTTTTCATGGTTCAACCAAGGAACTCTAAGATATATATTTGAAATGTCAAGAAGACGATCATGCCGAGGAAAATTTAGATAATATTTCAACTATAATTGCTTTTTTATGTATGTAGATACAACAGTTTCGGCCTACTGCCCACGTTAGGCTTATCGAGGTTATTCCAGGATGTGAAATTGAAAACTTTAATTAATTAATAACTCTTTTGAATCCGTTTGTGGTGTCTTCTAAAACGTGACCAAGGGTTTTAATAATTTTTCAAAAAGAACCTCATAAATCCAGTTTTTGATTGATCGAACTATGTGGTCTTACCCACATTTTCTTAGATCAAATTTTAGCACCAATGTCGGTGACTCACTTCTGTTGATGATAGCTTAGACTATAGAAAGCTGGAGTTGTAAGTTAAAAGAGTACACTTTGCAGAATTTGTTGAGTTAAAAAAAAAACAGATTCTTGCACCACTTACCTATATCCTACTCAGCGTCTCACTTTAACAGGAAGGAATGTAGAATATAGTTGTTTGAAAAATTTGTATGATATTCCTTCAGATATAAAAAAGTAAGAAATTTGAATTTCTTTAAGAAAAAAGTATATAGATTTTTATTAGGTCTAGACTATTTAGCAGGATTTTAGTTACTGTTCTCTTTATTTTCTTTGCGTTGAAGTTATTCCACCTAACATTTTCGGTGCATACATGTATTCTACATTCTTATTTGGAAATAAAAATTTGTTGTTATTGAAATGAGACTACCATGTACGGACATACCATTGCTGCAATATAAGGAAACTTTTTTTCATGAAAATCCCACATGGGAAATTCAATCTACTTGACGCCATTTTTTCTTACTCGAGCATACTCACGATGACGTTCGCTGTTGCAAGAAAATTCAATCTCTTAGCTCAAAACACGCATTTTATTGATATGTACTGCTTTCAGGCAGCTTCTGTACTCACGATTCCTGAATCAATAGCTGGAGAATGCATAGATCGCAGAACTGGTCGATTGGACTCAGAGCTGGTGAGAGACGATGTCGAGGAAGAACTTATAAAAGAGCTTGCCCTGTGTTCTGAGATCAGAGATATCTTCTCGAGGACGCTCAAAGATGTTGAAAAGCAGCTTTTGGAAGATAAAACTGCTAAGCAACGGTAATTCAAAGCATACCATCTTGATCAAAAAGTTCCCGGAATGGTCGTCGTGTGGCGTTCGTAGCACTCGGCTATCAATCCTGTTTGTTTTGCTATGGTGCCCAACTTTCGCTTATATTCCCCCCGAATTTTGGCGTCATTTCATTATCAGTTATCAAAGCTACGTTGTGTTGAGTAATGTGCCTTTGAGTGTGTTCACGATTTATTAGGATTTTTAAAACGGATCTGAATGAACAACAACGCGTTTGCATTAAATTTTGTGTTAAACACAGTATCAACGGTATGCAAACCATGGAAAGGCTAGGAAAATGCTTCGGCAACGATGCTTTGAAGAAGATCGTCAGTCCATCGCCGATTATGAGCGCGGTGGCAGGCCATCGACATCGAAAACAGAAGAACACGTAGACAAAGTGAAGAAAATGTTGGCCACCAACGGCAAATTAACTATCAGAGAGATGGCAGAGGACTTCAGCATTGCTTATGAATCCGGTCAAAGCACTTTGGTCAAAGATTTGTTGGTGCCAAGAGACTTGAATTTCATGCAAGAAAATGACCGTTTTGATATCGCCAAATACATGATTTCCATGGCTCATTCTGGCCCAACATTTATCAAACGCATCATTACCGGAGACGAGACGTGGGTTTATGGGTACGACACGCAGTCACGCCATCAGGCGAGAGAATCGTCGTTTCTAGTCGATAATGAAGGTAAAGCTCACGGTTTTCATGGATTTCTTCGGCCTGGAGCCTAGTGAATTCTTGCCAGAAGGTCAGACTGTCAACAAGGAGTACTATTTGGATATTTTGAGATGTTTGCGTGAATCAATCCGTCAAAAACGCAGGCATTTGTGGCGAAACAACTCGTGGATCTTGCACCACGATAACGCACCATCACACAATGCCATCATTATCCGTGAGTTTTTGGGCAAAAACAACACGAATACCATTCAACAACCACCCAGTTCACCTGATTTGGCCCCTGTGTCTTCTTCTTGTTCAATCGAATCAAAAAGCCACTGAGAGGAGCCCGTTTCAGCAGCCGAGAGGAGATAATGGAAAAATCGAAGATGGCTCCAATAGAGATACTTAACATCGAGTTTAAAAAATGTTTCGAGGACTGGATCAAGCGTTGGCATAAGTGCATTGCAGTCAATGGGGACTATTTTGAATGGGATAGTATCGATTTTGAGCAATAAACTTGTATTGTTTATTTTTTTAATAAATTCCGGGAACTTTTTGATCAAGGTGGTATGTCTCAAAGATTCATATTTTTTTTTGTTTGAACTCCGAAATGTCTTATGCAGGTTTACAGAGGAATCTTATCGTTCAATATGGTTCAAGGTCAACAATCGAAATTAGGCTTTTGACAGATAAGACAGCACAAAGTGCCATCTATTACCAAAATCGACCATAGCGAGAGGGTAGTGCCTGTTGGAAATGTATCCCAGTTCGCATTTGACTACCAGGTCACTACTGTGACCACTAGAGGCCGCCGATTCTGGTAGTATAGTAGATGCGGTCTACTCGCCAACAAACTAGTGATATAGATTTTGTCCATTCGACCACAGCCGGCCAACCATGGGCAGCTAATTCGTGTTTTTTAGCAACTCATCAGCATTGTTTAGGCTTGAACAACAAATGAAAGCTAAGCAACTATCTCTATCAGTGGTAACCCGGGATACAGTTCCAACAGACAGCCTCTGTTTTACTCTAACAGTGGTTGATTCTAGTAATAGATAGCACTTTTTGCTCTCTTATTTCATTAGACTTTTGGTTAAAAGACCGAAACACTCTTCCTGTATATTTATAATAATAATGAAAATCGATGGTCTTTATTCATCTTTCAAGGTAACTTAAGAGAAAAGAATAATGGAAAGAAATGCGTCGTTCAGCCCACGCGGCTTTTCAACTAACCCGATAAAAATAATATATAATACAAAATAGAACATAAGAGAATATCGCCAATACTATTTTTATAAATGTACAGCGCATCAAAAAAAAAGAACACGACGACTTGACAAGAAACATACTGAGGCACTGTACTTCGAAACGCAGCGAGCTTTGACTATATCTTAGTCCTTTGTTGGTGCAGGAAATCATCTCTCAATATTTTTTTAAAATTGTACAGGCTTAGATTTTTGAGATCTACTGTAAGCTGCTATTTTTTTTAGGATGGAGTTTGATTGGAGCGACAAGGCAGTATCACTCCAGATCGATAGTACTAACATGGCTTTGAACAATCGTTCAACAATCTTGCTATTCAAACCTGGATCGGTACGGTTCCCAGATGAACAGTCTACTCCGGAGTACTGGGAGCATTTCACCCGTGAAACTCTCCTGGAAGGAGAGGCCACTAGGCAAAGATCTGCTACACTAAGAGGTATCGCAACAATTGAAATAAAACATGCGCTTCATATCAGCCAATACATTGAAAAATGATGGAGGACGAAGAAATAGTTGTGCCCTTTAAGCCCGCTTTTACTAATCCAGTACGCAAAATTTGCACTTATGGCACAAATTCGACCAATGAGAAGGCGTTTTTGATGTAACGGATATAATGAATATGCTCGATTTCTTATTAAATATATCTAGTACATTATATAGTCAAGGTCAGCTGGATGTCATATATACAGATATGGCAAAAGCTTTTGATAGACTGGAAATTTCAATTTTCGTATTCTCGTCTTAACTTACTGGTCGTCGCTCGCATATAACATAATTTATTTAAGACTTAGCGGTATTTGGTCACCTCAGAAGTGTCCCAATGGTCAAACTTAGGTCTTGTCCTGTTTCTCTATGATAAATTTGAATGTTTTACTTCGCTGTTCGCTGACGACTCAATACTATTTTGTCAAATTAACACCATTAATGATGAGCGGATCGGACCGCTCAGATGTAGGAGATTAGAAGGGACGTTCCGGTTTTTGTGCTCAAAATTGCTCTTCGTTAATTTTTAATGTGTTCGGGTGCATTGATATATAGTGTTAACATCTAACGATGGTTTCCGTCTTTATCAATAAACCCAATGTGTCCGTCCGTTCGGATTTACATTTGTAACAAGTGCTCTCATCTCCGCGTTCGTTTTGAAACACCATTTGGCTGCAACCTCAAAACGATCATTAAAAATCCTTTGGGTCTCGTGAAAGTCGCACCATAAATAAAAATCGCTTCGATTTTTTCTTTCAATGGACGAGAATTGGCCATTTTAAAAATAGTTCAAACAGTATCTAGCACTGAAACCGAAAACTAAATAAGAATATTTTAACTGTACAATGATGTTTGTTTTCGTACTGATATTCTTGTCACTGTCAACAAAAAATAACAAAACAAGTTTTTATCGCTGTTTCTGTGGATACGGCAGGAAATTACAATTATTTGTAGAGATATGCATGTTAGTGGGTTTGTATTCAAGTAATTATTAAATGCACCACCATTTTGTCGTAGGTAAAGGTATTGACTTTATACTCTAGGGTTATAAAGTACTCGCCAGGAGCTTCAAAATGATGTGCCACAAGACCCCCGTTTTGATTAATTTTTTTTCCAACATGACGCCCAGCGGCCATCTTGACATTTTCATCTGTCAATTTTACACGAAAATATGGTATCCAAGCATCAATTTCATTACCTCAAGTTTTAATTTTTGAATTGATCCGTTCAAAAAAAGTGGAGGGGGACATTAAAGAAAAGCACTATATATATATATATATATATATATACAGGTATATATATTCTGAGTCTTGAACGATGTGATACTATTTGAGACTTGGGAGTAACATTCGATAGTAGATTGAGTTTTGAACATCACATATCTCAAATAATTTCTGATGCATACAGGTCTTTTGGTTTCATAGTTAGAAATTGTAGACGTATATTTCATGACGATGCATTGAAAATTTACTTTGCCTATGTAAGATCAAAACTGGAATATGTATCAATAGTTTACTATTATCCCAAATATCCTTTTATGTTCCCACAGGATCAGCTATTATTTTGTACGTGTGGAAATACGAACTTGCTATTAAAGTCACCAGCTAAGGTAATGTCCCAAACTTTAACGAATTTTGTAATTTCTCTGATATATCCTATTTTGAAAGTATCCTTAGTGAATTATGTGATTATTTAATTATTCACGGTAATATTACCTTGTAATTGAAACATTTCTGTTGGTTAATAAATGCTCTATCATTATCATTATTATAAAATGTTTCTCAAACTAGAGATTTGTGTAAGGTTTTTCGCACATTAGTCAAGTATATTGAATATTTACTCGATGTTTGTTAAATAATAAGCATTCTGTAATTTTACTCATGACTTCAAATAATGTATTAAGCAGAATTTTGTACAACAAGAACAAAAATCGTCGATCTAATTTTACTCACATGTAGCTGACCTATTTTTTATAGCTAACCTCAATAGTTATGTCGATGAATTGTTAAAAATACATATATTTTTTAAATTATCTCTTTCTGGTAAGTAGTTTCATTGTTATTTTCAATAAAATGCTCAGTAATTGCTGTCATATCTATCAACTATATTAGGCACAGATACGGATAGGAGATTAAACTGCGTAAGAGATTCATATGAAGCCAATCATGTCGCCAATGATGGTGTGGCTCTCGGAAATATAGTGGACGTACAACATGACGTAGAGTGTCTGCGCTTCAAAAAATGACAACATAACCTGCCGCAATCTTTAAATGCATTTCACTCACATTTTTCCATGCTTTGTAGCTTTAATACTTTGTAGCTTATTAATATTATGCAATATTTCTGCTTGCAACTCGTCTGAACTGTAAAAATTGGAGTTGTTTATAGTCATGATGACAGCAACACAGAGAGATTCCACATGCGCAGAACCTTAAATTCATTTTCTGTGCAGTGCACGTACGAGAGAATTGGCCTGTGCGCTGCACCTGAAATTGATTTGCCCACTCATCGTCGACATTTTTGGTGTCAACCCCATTCCATGAACTTAGCCTCCATTTCTCTAGCCTTCATTGTATTAGGCTTAATCGGGCTTCGAGCAGGCCGCAGATCACAAATTTGTGTGTCTGGAGCTAAATGGCTGAAGAAGTTTTTGTAGCTAAAACAGGTTATATATGAACTATTTTTTGATTGAATATGAGAATTACGAATTTACACAAATCGAATAAGTTTTCTCTGGTTTGAGAGACATTTTACAAGAAATCCACCATATGCATTAAATCCATTACTCCAAAGACGCCTTCTCATTGGTCGTGCCATAAGCGCAAATTTTGAGTCCCTCGGGTCAATAGTCAAATCGGGCATTAATGACATGTTTCTGTCCTTAATGTTTACACTAGTATTTGCAGTTTCGACCAGCTTTTCGGTTTTCAGGCACCTTGGACGCCATTTTGATCAACGCTGCTAGAGATCTCCGTACGCAGTCTGATAAAGTAGAACTAGCTTTAGCCAAACGAGTTGCTTGTACTCAAGAGGTCACCAACAGGCTCGAACGAGACCTTAAAGAAGTATTTGTCTGAGCTATGGTATTGACAATTCTCAACACAAAATATCTTTCCAGGTCCTGCATAATTTGGCAACAGTGGAAGACCTGATGGCTGATTTGAGAGCTGCTATCAGGAGAATGGATATTCCGATGAAGAAAGCGCAAACCAGGCTTGATAATCGTTTGTTGAGACCAAGAGTGGAAAATTGTAGAGATCCACCTCATTTTGGTTTGATTGAGGAAGTTAAGTCTATTGGAGAGGGAACAGCAGCGTTACAGGTAACAAACAGTTAAAGAAAAAATAATGTCCTAAATATTGCCGGTAAACGCTGAATGCGGACTATTTCTTTTTCTTTAGTCCTCATGTTCTCAAACTTATGTATTTTATGAGTTTTATAGACACCCCTGTGACCCATATTACATACCTCAACTTGAACTGTCAGATTGTAATTCTTTTCATGAAATTGCGAATTCGTATGCTAGATTGCGTATTTTGCAAAAATCTATACTACCAACGGTTTGCACTATCTGTGTGTGTTGTCTATTTTGAGGTTACACCAGTACCATACCTTAAAACCATGCTAGCAAAATGCGGGCTGCAGTAGTTCAGGCAAATATCAACAAAACAGCTGTTGTACTATTCCTTCATAGAATGCGCTCATGGCATGTGTACCGCTGGTTCGAATCTTGCAATAGCAAATGTCAGATTATGATTTCTGCGGTATAACCATATGGGTTGTAGATTTTAAAAGGCCTTAATATACATTTAGAATCCAATTTTTTATAATACTTATCTTGAATTTTAGGCTCAATTGAATCAAGCAATGCAGTCTCAGGCAAACTTGATCAAAGCAAGAGGTGAATTGGAAAAGGAGATCATGTATAAGAGAAAATCTCTGGATATTGACAATGAGAGGACAAGAAAGATTAGATCTTTCTACCCATCTGCTGCGGCACTATCCGGATACACATAAATGAAGACTGAATATTATTTGGACAATCATACAAATAAAATCTTGTTTTGTCGACACTTAGTTTCTATTTCCGTCTGTTTGTCAGCCGTTTCTTCGGTAATCCTTGATACCATGGTAACTCTACACTGCTCAGATGTTGATTAAACTTTCTCATAAGATCTATTCATCTAGTGGCGGAGTTACGAGCGAAACTTAAGTTTCCAGGATGTCTTCAAACTTTGTTTTCTGATGTTATTCGACATCCATACTTCTAGGCGTAATAGTACCATTTTTTTGGAAGTGTTAATATTATGGATAGATCCCTAACCTTATGTCGACGTATAAGTGTCATGCTGGTCTCCTATGTAAACTTCCATCTTATGGGCTTCTAAAAAAGCTTTGCAGATTGGTGGGTGACTTCCTCTCTGGCAGCAAGATATATGTCGTAATTGACGAGTTCTCCTCTTCATCCCTCAATATCAACACGTTGTTCCCCATGGATCAGTCTTGGCTCTGACATTGTTCATCTTACATGTCAGCGACCTTCTTTTCTGTACGATCAATCTAATCCACATATTTGGTGATGACAGCATTTTACATGCAGGAATTCAGAGTGACAAGCCGATCATTACCGGTGAGCTGGAGAAAAGATGACAAGCAGCGACTTCCTCTATGACGAGAGACAGACGAGTACAGGTTATCACTGCTTCCAACAGGTAGTATTGCACATTGACTAGCGAAGCGCATAAGCACTCATCCGGCTTCGATGGATGGCCGAATTCTAGCAATGAGGCGTTGGTAGGAGTCCAGACCACAGATGGCTTGTTTTGGCACGAACACAAATCATCAATCGCGGCAGCTGATGGAAAAGATGTCGGTTGTTTGTCCAGGCCTTGAAAGTACTTTTCACCAGATAACCTCTTCCCTTCATACAAGGTCCAGATATGACCTAGCCTCCAGTACTGCTCACATGTTTGGGGTGCTGCTGCCTCATCTATACTATCTATGTTCGATGCTGTTCCAATGAGGGCTGTTCGACTGACTCTTTTGTAGCGGACAGTCACTATGTCAATGGGATTTGCTCCTTAGAGTTCTTCTCCACGATGCCGCCATTTGATGAGCCTGCCAGACAGACCCTCCAGGCTTCTGCCTCCCACCCTAACTCTGTCCATTTTCCTGTATCCAGCACTTGCCGGTACGACCACTCCTTTGTCCCTAGAGTGTCGTGATTGTGGAATAATCTACCTGAGGATACTTTTCCTTGTTCTACTAACCTTAGGCAGTTCGGAAAAGGGATTAACAATGTATCTTTAAGCTCCTTATAGCAGGCGTCATGCCCCTGTATTCAGGCGTTTACCTACTCGGCTGCGTCGAAATAAAGAAAGTGTAACAGTACTTACCGTTTTTGCAAGCGCACGTGTCAGGCGCCACACAATCTCCGTTGAGGCAGGTTTCTGAACAGTGAGGCGTGCATTTAGATCCAGCTATGTCCAAGGTCCAGCCAGGTTTACAGGAACATCTAGAAATAAATGTGTAGTCTCAGTCATCCGAATAGCAGTATTTATGGATAGATAAGCATTGCTGCTATATGGGTAGGTACTTATTGATCTTTAACAGAACGTGGAAAGTATTTTTTGATATTTGCTAATATCTGTCTAGAGACAAATGCCAAAATGAAACACTATCATTAAAGGCATCTTAAATGAAACCAATAATATGAAAATCGATAATACCAATCAATAGTTACACTAATTATTCTGAAATGTACATTTAGTCTTCCTAAACCCTTAACCAATCAACGTACAAATAATGATCTTAAAGAAAAAGTGCCAGTCATGTTTGCGATTCAAAAAACTATTCCAGGTATAAGTTAATTATATATATATGGGGAAAAACGGCCGGTTTAGAAAGTTGCCTTCAAAAACAGAATTATGAGCTGAATATAAAGTAGTCAAACAGTACAAGAAATTTGGAAGAACGATGGTATTACAGATGATTTTTCCACTATATGAACTCAGACATCCAGAAACTCTTGATAAATATTCCACTTTACTACTATCTTGTTTACAATTTTCTCATAATGAGTATCAAAATTTAATTGAGAGTCAACTAAAACCACAAGGTGTTTAAAATTTTCTACGAATTCAATATCTTCACCATCAATATTTAGTTGAACATCTGTATATTTGTTAATGTATTAATGGCCCACCCTGTTAGTAGTGGCGTACGAAGGGTGATGCGAATCTTGTTTTTGGCACTTGACTGTGTAGTTACATTTTTGATATTTGAGTAATTCAGAGTGTCTCATCAAATAATGATAAGCTTAACAGCGAGATACAGATATACTTACTTGTTTGGTGCTATACATTCTCCATTCAAACACCCCTTAGGACAATCGGGTATGCACGTATTTCCTTGTAGTTTGTATCCAGGTTTGCAAGAGCAAGTATTTGGTCCAATGCAGGTACCTTCTCCACATCCGCCCTCACAGTAGTACCCACATTTGTTGGTTTTCACATCTATAGCAAATCTATAATGAAAAAATTTAATATTTAATATATCCCTGACACCTTGTTGGAAGATTAGTGCGTTGGCAAGAGTTCAAAGTCAAATAGATTTTTTTTGTGAAATATCTAGTTGGATATACCATTAAAAAAAGATAACAAATATCCATATTTGTGCGGCCAAAATAAGTATAGGATGCTTTGCCAATTATTTGGTCTGTGGCCCGTGTTCATGTGCTAGATAGGTAGATAAATATACCTTACTGTCTGAATAATAAAATCGTTCTCAATGATAAATTTAACTTAAAATTAAACTATAACATAATTATATATTATATTGTATAATATATTATGTGGATCTCAAGTGGGTGAATTATAGAACCACAGATGGTATTGGTTTACATATTAAATAGTTTTTAAGTCCACAGCGAAATAACTTTAAAATGTTGGCTCTTTTGATAGCATCAGGAAGACACATTTAAGACCATTATAAATCATTCTGTCGTTTACAAGAGTGGGTTTAGGTACTACTAATTTAGGATCTTATTTACGTCTAATACTGTAACTTACATTTAATATTTGAAACTTTTCAAAAGTAAATAAAATGGACAATGATACAGTAGTCATTACATTAAGATTTACAAATAATTGCCTGCATGTAGATCTAGGATTCCTTTTTTACACAATTTTGGGAACAGACGTATGTATAATGTAAGGCAAAATAGTTGCTTAAGGCTATGCTTTTATCTACGTTGTAACTAAGTGATCTTATAATAAAGGGAATCTTTGCTAGTTGAGTAAGCAATTTTGTCTACATGATTAGTAAAATCTAATTGGTCAGACACAAAAATTCAATGGAGTCTGTTTTGTGTATCAATTCATTATTTAAATTTATAAAATCAAAGGAGTATTTAGATTTCATGATTTTAACATTGAAAGTCACGTATTGGTTGTCATAATTTTTTGATTGATTGTATTTAACTATCAATTATTGTCTTAATTTCATTTATAACACATCGGCTGAAAAGTTCATAGCATGACTCACAGATGGCGCCACGAACGAAAAGTCATTATTACCAAGAAGTGTCATCCGTCAAACGTTCACTGTCAAAATTTCACGACATTCCGACCATTTATTCACTAGTGACAGTGGATTTAATGACGCTACTTCGGTAAATTTAAGAAAAATGCAAAAATCCAAATTTCGTGTGCTCATAAAACATTGCTTTTTGATGGGGAAAAATACTGTGAAAGCTAAATAATGGCTTGATGAGTGTTATCCGGACTCTGCTCCATCGAGACAAACAGTAGGGAAGTGGTTTGCTGATTTTAAATGTGGTCGGACAGAGACACGTGATGCTGAACGCTCTGTTCGTCCAAATTCGGGAGTTACTCCGGAAAATATAAAAAAAAGTTCACAACAAGGTACTGACTAATCGCAAAGTGAAATTGGAGGAGATAGCTAATGCCCTGAAGATATCAAAGGAATGCCGGGGCCATATTTTGCACGAATGTTTGAGTATGTGAAAAACAACAACTAATTGATGATTCTGAGGCGTGTTTGCCGTTATTCAAGCATGACAAGAAGGATTTTTTTCGTCGATATGTGACCGTCGATGAGACTAGGATTCACCACTACATACTTGCATCCAAACAACAGTTATCTGAGTGGAGAGAACGCGGCGAACCTCGTCCAAGACGACCAAAGACGCAAATGTCAGCAGGGAAAGTTATGGCTTCCGTATTTTGGGACACACACGGTATATTGTTCGTGGGCTATTTAGAAAAGCGGAAAACTATCAATAGCGATTATTACTGCGCGTTATTGGAGCGACTGAAATATGAAAATGCCACTAAACAGCCGCATATGAAGAAGAAAAAGATCATTTTTCACCAAGACAATGAATGCACCGTGTCACAAATCGATGCAAACGATGGTCACATTGAAGGAATTAAATTTCGAATTGCTTCGCCACCCGCCGTATAGTCCAGATATGGCTCCCAGCGGCTATTGGCTTTTCGCAAACTTGAAAAAAAATGCTTCAGGGAAAGAAATTTGGCTCCAACGATGAAGTGAACTGAAGCATATTTTGAGGCCAAGGAAAAATCGTTCTATAAGACAGGCATAGAAAAGTTAGAACAGCGTTGGACTGATTGTATCGCTCTTGAAGGAGACTATCTTGACGAATAAAGTTGAATTTTGCATAAGCGTGTGTTTTTTCTCACTAGCCCTATGAACTTTTCAGTTGATGTGTTATGTGTGCCAAAGTGTTGTGGTATTGTCAGCAAAAACTACGAATATTTATATTTGAGCTTATTGAATCATTGTTATATACCAATAATAGGATCTGATCTTGAGGTACCCCTGTGTTTATATTTAATGTATTTTGATGTATTTGAAATATTTCTTGATAATTTTACAATTTGGGATCGATTATTTAAATACGTTTCCAACCAATTGAGTGAAGTTTCAGTACAGCCATACTTGCTTAAGTTTTAATATTAGATATATCATGATTTACAGTCAAAAGCTTTGGAAAAGTCGCAAAAAGAGCTATTAGAATCTATTATTACCCATAAACGGTAGAACAGAATTCATTATTAGGTCGGACTGTTTTTAAAAAATCAAAAAATCGGTAATTTTTACTCAAAAACAAATATATTGACGGATTCTGGTTCATAATGAAATAGCGTTTGTCACAATTAAATGTGGAAAATCACATCAGTCACGTGGATACCATTTTTGAGGGTGCATTGCTGGAGGCATTGTTGAAAGTTCGCGTAGACTCTCTCCAACATGGGCGACTTCCACGCGAATTGCCTTCTTCAACTCAGCCAGAGTTCGGGGCTTGTGCTCGTATACACGGGCGTTGAGGTGTCCCCATAGGAAAAAATCTTAGATAGATAAATCTGGGGACCGAGGAGGCCAATGAACATCACCTAACCTGGAAATAAGGTGACCACGGGGCGAATAACGTTCATCGTTGCTCTGGCTGTGAGGGCGTTTCCCCATCCTGCTTGAAAATATAAGGTAGAAAAATTACATAGAATCTAACATTAATTACTTCACTGTCTATTTGAAAGCTGTAACCGAATATTTGAATAGTATTAAAGTTGGATGTACACAATATGAACTTCTCTAATAGACTCTAATTTAATGTCCTATAAATCATGAAAATCAGACATGCTTATAAATACTTATAATTTAAAAAAAATGTGGAATGTATTGAATTTATAATCTTGAATCCAGCAACTTCCATTTTAGGGATAGAAACATATATTTGGCAGGCTGACGGAAGATATTGACTTATCTCCTTTATCCAACGACATGTAAGAAGCCTTCCCCCAGTAGAAAAGCACTTCGCGAAAGCATTTTCATTTTTCCGGACAGATCAGATGCAAGATTGAATAACAAGGAAATACACTTCCGATATCTTTTTAGCTTTTAAAAAATTCTCAGGTGAAAGTTGCTCCCCTATTTGACGCAATTCTGGATACACGATTCGACGCTGTAAGCTCATGGTATACTTTTTCGGAATTATTGCATTTAGCCACTTTTTCTCCGAGATCGAAACAAGAATATTGTTAAAGTGTCATGTACCGGAGAAGGTCAACGTCTACTACATTAAGAAATAATTTCAAATACGGTTTCATTGGCCAGACTCCAGACTAACATGGGATATAATCGACATGAAATCCACAGGATAAGTTCAAGATGAATCATCGAACTAAGAGTCCTATTTTCCTACTCTTGCAATGCCAGTGATTCTAAAACAAAAAAAAGCGGCCAAAACTAAAAAAAAAAAATTGCGTTTGAGTACAGATTTTGTTTAGAGTTATTCCAGAGTCGAATGTATAATTGTGAAATGGCATTGTCAATTGACATATGATACCATAAGACAACAATATGTAATTGATAACTTTTTTCTACTTAGTGAATTTAAAAAGAGTATAGAAAGAACGGCCATTAGATTATATATTTCGAATAGTACCACGTTTATCAGACACCCATTTAAGAAATACATACGAGTATATCAATTTTGGCTGCTGGCTGCAACTTTGACAATTATGCGACACTATACAATAATTGGCATAATATATCTTAAAAACATATAAGATTCAAGAATGGGCGCAATGAAAACATTGTGTCACATATGTCCGCCATATAGGATCCGGTTTATTTTTTTGGAAAATCCTTAGTAAAGTTAAAACATGCAAAACGCAAATTCGAGAGCAATCGAAAATTTTCTTGCAAATAAGACCGCCATATTGTATACTACAATTTGATTTCGAAAACATCGATTTCAAATTCGTTGTCAGCGTACTATAAAACATAGAAAACTCGAATTTGACCACAACCAATACATTTCTTGCAACATGTCCGTCATTTTGATTTTTTTATACATCGATATCATATTCGTTATCCGCTACATCAACATTTTTTGTAGAATTCAGTGAATCATTTTAGTTTCGGTTATGTTTCAGGACTTTTGAACCACTGTTTATCCCATTAAAATTTCCCGTCGATTTCAGAAAAAGGGATTTCTGGGACTATTCCCCACTATCATTGACCAACGTGTCCTACCTCAAGGTAGCCAAACTAATGCTATGTTACCGCGTCCAAGAAATTATCTGAGATAAAGTGAGATACCGTAGCGTTATCTACTAGAAATTGTCACAGTTGTTTCTCTATTTACTATATATGGTTTGAAAAGGTTAGTGGTTCGTAGATGGCGCTGTCTGTATGAGCATATAGGTGGCTGCAGATAGACAAATACTTTATTGATGCTTTTTATTATTTAAAGAATGATGCAGGAGTTCATTCCTGATACATAGGTACACACAATTACACTTCCCTAAGCATACCAAAACGTACCCTTGCTATGTTTGTCATATAGAAAAATGACAGATGTATACTTTATCTGAAGTCACTTGAAACACTGTGAAATACCGGGTGCGTTTTATATATCTATATTTAACACGCTCTGTTGCTGCAAAAATCGCCAAATTTCGCAGCAAATATATATATATAAGATCAAAGGCAGTTTCACCGGTCCACGTGGAGTAAAGCACGCCTATGCGTGGACATAGCCAATGAGAAAGCGTGTATTTCAGAGCTCTGAACAAGTGCAGGTGGCTACTGAAAATTGAAACAGTTTAGCCAGTGACGCGTAGCGGTGAATAAACGTGTTTTCTTTAGTCTGTCCGTGTTTTTTCATAGATTTTATTAGTTTGTGTGTTTTTGACTTTTGAATACTCAGTTTACTTGTTGATTTAATTGTTGTGTTGATTGTTCTTGTGTGTCCTAAATATGGCTCTTTGGAGACCTTAGGAAAATGCTCCAAGCCACGAGGAGATGGTTGATGAACCTGTGCAGGCAGAATTCTTTCATAAAAATTTAGAGAAACAGACCCAAAGAGTAATCCTAAATAAAATATGTATGATTGTCTGAAAAACGAAAATCCAGATTCCTCGCAAAATCAAATTTTAAACAGAATTTGTATCCTGACAAAAATCAGTCGGTCTACCATTTATCGGGTTATAAAAAGGGGAGATGTAGTCAACCATTCCTTCCACAGAAAGCGCATAGGGCAAAAATTAAAAAGAATAGACGTCGGTTTTCAGGAAGATATTGGTCGTATAATATACGGGTTTTATAAAGAAAATTTGGTGCCCACGTTGGAAATGATACGGGATAAATTAAAAGATTATCCTGAAGATTTTTATAATTACAAATGCTTAGACTCACTGCACTGTATTGTAAAACTGTTTGGTTTTCAATACAAAAAATTAGATAAGAGAATGGTGATTATGGAGTCGTCTCGAATCGTTGAATTGCGCCAAGAATTTTTGCACAAAGTTAAAATCTATAGAGAGCAGAAAAGAAATCTGATTTACCTGCATGAAACGTGGTATGATACCCATGATGTTGTGCAGTACGGCTGGGTTGACGACAGCAACAAGTGCATTTTAAATGCACCATGCAACCGTGGAAAACGAATCATTATTCTCCATGCTGGCAGTGAAAATGGATTTATACCTAATGCCTTGCTGTTATCTGCCAAAAATATCAAAGAATCATGTGCCGACTATCATGAGCACATGACCTCCGACTTATTTGAAAAGTGGATAGAGCAGCAGTTAATACCAAACATTTCCCCAAATTCAGTGATTATTATGGACAATGCGCAATACCATTCCCGACAGAAAAACAAAATTCCGAATACAGGCACAAAAAAACAAGACATTATTGATTTTATGAAGGATAAGGGAATGGAAATACCACAAAAATCATCTTATTAAAAGACAAAAATTTGAAAAAGAGTATGTTGTTGACAATCTGCTTCAGCAAAATGGCCATGAAGTATTACGTCTACCTCACTATTACTGCATTTTTAACCCGATTGAGTTGGTCAGAGCTGCTTTAAAAAAAAAAGTAAGAAAACATAATCAGACCCCTCAATTAAGTGAATCGCTATTGGCCACAATAAGAGATGCAGTATCTCATATTGCTGCCACAGACCTATGGAAGCAGTGTTCTAGGCATATTATTGAAAAAGAAAATGAATATTGTGTTTTGCCTCCTGTAAATCCCGTTGTAATTCCTCTACAAGATGACTCTAGCGACAGCTCCGAAGGCGAGGATGATATATAAATACCTATAATGTAAGTCTTTATATACCTTTTTATATACCTACCTGCTATGTAAATATTTGCCTATGTCAAACGTTGGAATTCTGTAATTTTTCCATTTCTTAACTTTCAGTCAACATAAATTAAACTCCCAATATAAGTATTTTTTATCCCAAATCAAAAAAATAAGAAGATAGTAAAATCCATTTATTGTGATATAAAAACATTATTATTATCGTTCTAAATAAATAACCGCACGCCGATGATACGTCATGAAATTACAAAGGACGCGCCGACCAAAGGTTTTTATGCTATTTTAAGTGACTTCAGATAAACCATACAATGTGAGTTAAGTATACAGGTATAAGGGGTAATACAATAAAGATATGTCGCGATTCAAAGTATAAGAAAAATAGCTACTTTCTGTTACTAGATTAGTGGGAACATTTTAAAAACTTTGGGTAGAGATTAAATATGTATAGAGATAAAATATATAAATAGACAATCATAAAAATACATAAAATCGAAACGCTTAAACAATCATATTTGAGATACATAATAAACCATGGTACACAAACATCACAGGTTTGATGATTTTTGGTTAAAACCGTAATGGCCTAAGGCAGGCCTGTCCAACATACAGCCCCCGGGCCACCACCCGGCCCAAATAGGCCCTTTATCCGGCCCGCGAGCCAGTTACAACTCTCATTCAAAATTCAAAAATACTTCCGAAGATACAACCACTGAAGAAGATGTCTAAGGAGAAGTAATGAGTTGTATAGAAAAATATGAACTTCAACTCGAAAATTTTTGCGGCTTAACAACAGACGGGACACCTGCAATGACAGGAGAACAAATGGATTTGTGGCTTTAATGTACAATAGCATCACACATCCAATCATACTGCATCACTATATAATTCATCAAGAACAGCTGTGTGCAAAACACGTGATGTGTAAGGTAGTGTGGACAGTTAATTTTATAAGTGCAAGAGGACTTAATCATAGGCAGTTCCAGGTTTTCCTGTCTGATATCGGTTTAGACCATAAAGACATCGTTTACTTCAGTCGCGTTCGATGGCTCAGCAGAGCCGCCACACTGAAACGATTCTATTCGTAGCTCGAATAAGTAAAGATTTATCTTCAAAACAAAGGCCAAGACGCTAGTTTCCTTATTGATGAGCAGTGGTTGGTTGATCTGAATTTCCTGGTTGATATTATAACTAAACGTCTTTCCGATATTCACTTAAACCGGAAGGGAAAGATCAACTATGCACGCAGATATACGAACATGTTCAAGCATTCACGAAGAAGCTCTTATTGTTGGAAAATAAGTTGGTTCATGGGGAGAGCTTATCTGCAAGAAATCAACAGTCATTGGACTTTGTAAAGGACGTGTTGTTGTTGGAAAGGTTGAGGAATGAGTTTGATTAGAGATTCGTAGATTTCAAATCACAAGTTCCCGGCATAAACGTGTTCCAAAATCCATTTGACGTTGAAACTGAAAACGCAGAACCGAACCTACAGTTATGGTTAATTGAATTGCAAAGTCGTTCTCATCTGAAAACAACATGCAATGGTTGTCTTCCAAATAAATTAATTGGATTTTTAGAAAAGTATTTTACACCCAACCAATACCCAAACCTTACTAAATTAGCTCTTCAAAACATTTATTTATTCGGTAGTATATACAGGGTGACTTCGAAGTTGAGTCATTTATTTTAACAGTGAGTACATCTGATCAAAAGAAATGGTTTCTCCTTTACCATTTTTTTGGTAAAATTAAAGTAACAAAGTTATAGCCCTTTGGAAGTTTGAGTACCGCCCTGTCTCAATAATAATATCATGTGCTCGTGTTTGGCAACAACGGATATAATCCGCCATCGGTTCATCGCATCGGAAACAAAAAGCGAAAGAATTTGGAACGATGTTTTTACAATTATTTTATTCAGTTGTGTTGTATACACTCAGTGTACAGTCGGTAACGCGTCAGTGAATAGTAGTGTCTGTTGCGTGGCTCAAACGAAATAAAAAATGGCACATGTTTATGCGGATCGGTTTACCAATCGAGTGCAACCAACCCCTCGTGCCTTTGTTAATGTAGTACAACGGGCTCGTGAATCAGGTGACTTAAGACGGCATGCCGGTGCTCCAAGACCTCGCGATCAAATACTGAAATACTTGTCGGGAGGATACTTTATAAAACAAGGTAATTTTTTTAAAAATTTTTTTTTTATTTTTACACACATATTTTGGTTTATCTTCCTTCTACAATCATTATCTGAAAATTAATGACTCAACTTCAAAGTCACCCTGTATATTTGCGAGCAGCTGTTTTCCCGCGTGAAATATAACAAATCAAAAACGAGATCATCTCTATTAGACAGCCAATTAGATTTTAAGAGTACAACCTACTTAAATATTATACTCATGAGTGAAATAATGAGGCTTTTTTAAATAAATGAACCATATTAGGATGTGTCACTTTACTTTTCTTTTGGCCCGCTATGGTTACGAAAATACTAAACATGGCCCTCCACAAAATTATGTTGCTCTGAGGCTATGGTTACTAAGATATATTTTTTACTCGCTTTTATGGCAAATTTTCTGAAATTGCATATAAATGTCGTTATAACTTTTTGGTTTGTGGAGATAATAAGACAAAACAAGCGTGGTTGAGTTCAGTAATCCCTGCTTGATCAGATCAAATAAGTAATTCGTATAAACGGCATCACAAAATGATTTATGAGCTTCCAAATTTGTAAAATTGTGCAAAGTGAATAAAATATTTAGATTTTTTAAACTTAGATTCATTTATGAAAGTTCTGCGGCCTATTCTCTTTCCAACGATATATATAGAAATAGCTTGTTTATGTGGTCAAAATAAGACGAAATAGTCAGTCAATCTTTTTTTTTGGTTCTTCAGGCTTTTATTTAACTTAAATCAGTTACGAACTATTTTCTCTACCTCTACTTGATGAGAATAATCAAGGTAAAAATTACAAAGCAAAAAACAAGTAGGCTTAGAAATACCTCTTGTGGATGTTGATTTGAAGTTAATGACCTGTCATCATCTAATCAAAAAATGTTGTCGGTGCATGTAGTAAATAGAAAAATAGCTGCGGCAAATTCTCATAGATGACGCTACGGTATCTCATTATACCTCAATTAATCTTTTGGAGGTGGGAATATATCGTTAGGTTATCTATCTTCAGGTAGAATATGTTAATCAATGCTATTACTTACCCGTCATCACAGGTACAGTGTTCCGGCCCAGTGCAATGTCCGCCCTGTCCACACCCTCCAGTGCAATGTGGCAGGCAGTACTTTCCGTCCTTGGCAGGGACTGTACCGGCATTGCAGGAACACGCCCCGGTGTTGGTGCAGATTCCGTTCAAACAGCCCAAAGGACATGTAGGAACGCAGTCGTTGATAGTGTTGTGCTGCGTGTCGCGGATCAGGATGTACCCGCGTTTGCATTCGCAGACCCCTGGAGCTGTGCAATTGCCTGAAGGAAAATGAGGAGATTCTTGAGTTACATACATTATTTTGATCCAGGAAGTACCGCAGAGCAGGCGGGGCCAGAATGTGTGCATGTCACATTCACACGTGTTCCCTCGCTAGAGTCCGATTCCCTCTATCCCCTGTAACCCCTTGAAGCCCAAATTGCATCCAATCACTAAAATTGGTAGACGGCTATATTTTCTCGATCTAAGCGTACAAGGCTAGCCAACTTAAGCGAATGAAATATTCCCTGACACATTCCTAATCTATCATATTGGTTTCGGTTTTTATCCCTTCAGAACGCAAGATTTTAACATCCAAAACTAGTTTCAATAGCCGACCATCCAACTTCACAACACAATAAAACGAATATCTGTGAATATCTAAATACCAATATATATATAATATAAACCAGTCAGGTACATATCGGCCACCCTGTATAACCACACCAACTACCGGACCGCCCTAGGTACATTGGTAACTTGTAAGTTACTAAATATTCCACCGGAATGGTAGACAAACTTACATGAAAAATCCAGCCTATCGAGTTTCATGCAAAATTCCGGCACTCATACAAAACCTACTATTATTAGACTGATCAAGGAGAAACTTGGGAGCTAGCAGCGCTCCAGAGACAAACATGTCAATAGGTCTGAGTTGCGTTCGTAAATTGCTATACACTAAGAACCAAATTCGTCTGACGGCTTGAATTCAATGAACGAGAGTTTTTAGAAGAAAGAGATGAAAGTCGACTGTATAGCAAAGCTCAACACCACGTTGCCTAGCAACGCTTATGCGGAAATCTGCCGCATTGCCAATAAGATGCACCAGTACCTTGAATTAAGATGAACATTGAATATATATATATATATATATATACGCCCAAATAATGGTTTTAGTTTGAGCGTACACATTTTTGATTTTGAATTGTGTCGAATCTGTTTCATTGGTTCGTTTAATAACACCGCATCTTGCATATTCCAAGGCAAGGTTTCCATGTCCATGATCATAGTTGAGCGATTTTGGTCAGTTCCCATCTAGCGTTCGTAGGGGAGTGTCGTCCTGCTTTGAAATGAATTTCACATGCGTACACGCAGGCAGTGATAATTTGTATGTCGCGATGTTATTTGTTACATTTTATCACCATCGGTGGGAAAAAGGGTAATTTTAAAATAAATTAAAACACCAAGTTGGATCAAAATTGAAATAAATAATTCTAATTAAAATGAAAACAAAATATTAAATTAAATGTTCGAAGAGACCTCCTTCTCGGGTTTGACAGTAACCTAACCTATTGTGGCAGCCTGTGCGAACATTTTTTGGTGAAACCAATTGGCAACGCGGCTGAATGCATGACCTTCTGCGTCAAGGTTGATAGATCTCTATATCTTTCTAAAAGGTGCCCACAAATTAGCAACCATGTGCGTCATACACTTTTTTCATACATGTGTGACATACATGTATGTCAATAGATTTTGAGCCCAGACCTGCATACAAGATTGTTAAGCAAGTTAGTTTGAAAGTGCATAATGAGCAGTGAAGACGAGTACATTCTATTGGCAGCGGCGTACGCTGCTTTAATTAAAAAGAAAACAAATAGATTAGTTAAAAAGCCACCTATCCGGAAGAAATGGGTAAAGGAATGGCTTTTAAAACGCCCACAATATACCCATATTAGTCTGCTAGAAGAACTGCGTTTAGAACCTGACGATTGGCGAAATTACCTGAGGATGGATGAAGAAAGCTACTCAACGCTACTAGCCTTAGTGTCTCCATTAATTGTAAAACAGGACACGATTTTGAGGTCTTCAATTTCGCCACATGAGCGATTAACAGCCACTCTTCGCTATTTAGCCACAGGAAGAAAATACGAAGATTTAAACTTTTCAACTTTAATTTCTCCTCAGTCGTTAGGTAAAATAATACCGGAGACCTGTCGAGCAATATTTGAGGTATTGAAAAATGGGTATATGAAGGTAAGAAAAATATATGCATGTTTTTAGTATATTGCATTTATTATTATGAGTATAATATACAATGTTTACTTTAACATAAAAAAATATAGTCAGCAAAACTTTAATAATCAGAAAACACGAAAACCTAAAACAAAAATCATGACAAAACCTAGAACCTGAACTAATGAATTCAGACTAAACTGATGTGATAAAAACTGAAACAACAATGAAGTAATACTCGTTTTTTCTAATGCAAAACTATTAACCCAACTGTTGGCTTTCGTTTTTGTTGGCGATGAAGCGTTCACCCTTCAACAAAATCTTTTGAAGCCATTCAGTCGCAGAGATTTGAATAACGAAAAAAAAAATTTCAATTATCGTCTATCGCGGGCTAGAAGTAAAGTTGAGAATGCGTTTGGAATATTGTCTAATCGATTTAGAATATTTCACACGGCAATTTCTGTTAATTTAGAAGCAATTGATAGCATTGTTATGGCAACCTGTGTTTTGCATAACTACTTAAGCAGAACATGTGCGACTGTATATGCACCACATAATAATACATACACAGAAGATACAAGTACCGGCACTATTGAACTGGATGAACAACCAACTAATTTAATTCGTTTACAACAAAGTCTCAACCAAAGAGTCAACAACGAGGCAAAACAAGTCAGAGTTGTACATGCATTATTTTTATAACTAGGGCGCAGTGGAATGGCAACAAAAGATGGTGCATTAATTCCATGTAATGTAGTAAATAGTATTTTTAACAAATAAATTTGTATTGCAATAACTAAATTGTACTTTTCTTACCTCATCTTCATTATTAGCATCTTGTTCGCTTTCACCTTCCTGATTCTCAACCAAATTGCTGACCAATTGTTGCATATTTCATCTGACCCTCTGCCTCACCGTTTGGAATCTACAATTTTCTTCATTTCTCTTCTAAAGCTACCGCGGATGTTATTTATTTTAGCCTTCACACACTGCTTTGTACTATTTGGCTCAATTTCTTGTAATTTTTTCAATAAAACTAAATAAGCTGCATCTTTCTTATTTCGATCCTTGTAATCATCACTTTTAGTTTTCCATAAACAAGGATAACCTTTGTAAAGTTCAATACAATCTGCCAAAAAGGCTTTTGAAAAGTGTCTTACATCAGTTATTATCAAAAGCGACGACAAACTGTTAATAAACACGCGAGACACTGTACCCAAAATGCATGCGTGAAGAAGACACACGCGTTGATGAATTCCGACTAGTCTCGAAAACTTGTACGACGCACATGCTTGCGGCTTTTGCACCACACACCGGCAACCATCAACGCGCAAACGTGGTTGACATACATGTATGACGCACATGGTTGCTAATTTGTGGGCACCTTAACATGTGTTGATACACACTTTTCGGGCTTCTTTCTCGTACAGATTGAACTCAAAGCGTCAGTCAAATATGGTTTTCCCTGTGGAGTGCATTATAAACGACTCTGTAACAATTTCATCGTTCGGTCAATTCTGGAACGTTAAAAGTGCACTATTCTTCCCGTGTTCAACATCTTGGGGATAAGAGTGTGATCACTTGTCATTCTCATGGTTCGCTATTTGTTTATTTTATTTGGTTATCAGAACGTACTCAAAATTGGCAGAATATACATTTTTCACGACAAATGAGGGACCTCGTATTCGTAGCATTTCTTATGATAAAAAAGATGGTCGCAGAAAAGGTGGTTAGAAATTAGGCGGCTGTCTTCAAGTGTCATTACATGACCTGTAATAATTTAGGCGATCTAAGAATAAAGGGAGGGTAAAATTTCAACTGTCAATCTATAATCCATTACTGTGTACTGTATTACATTACCAAATGATTTACCCCTGCTTGCTTCTGCCCATAGCAGCATCCTTATTATGCTCGGGTACTGAAAAGGAAGAGAGTAGCACATCACTGCCAGCATCGCATCGCTTTTGACAGTTCAAAGGCACTTTGCACCAGCAGTGGTGTGTGATGTTTTGTTACTCTCCTGCTGTTCGATAGCAGAGTGTATATAACTGAAAAACGTCAGGGGGTATTCTTGACCAAATAAAATCATCAGTGTGGCTTGTAAACTTTTTAATTTTTTAGGAACATTCATAATTTTGTCGAAATAGAGAACGCATCTGACACAGTCTGAATGAAAATACAGAATTTTCATGCATTTTGCTCAATATCTGTCCAGAAAAAGAACTTTATGAAACAAACCATTTTTAAATTATCATTGTAGTATAACTTATTTTTCAATAAAGCATCAAGGCACAGTATTTTCAAAAAATAATTTATTTTAGGAAAGTGCGATATATTTCTGCGATTCTGTTGTCACCAAACCCTTGTTTCTCGGAATGTATACGTACAAAATAGGTACAACTATTTTAATGTAAATAATAGCACAGGTATTCTTGAATCACCAATTTCATGACATTAAGTTGATCTAAGACAGGGCTAGGCTACGATTTTAGTGATTTGTTGTATAGGCCAACATGAAATATAACATGTTTTTATACTTTTTTCTATCCGTTTGCACTCTAGACAATTGTCTTATTCTCATATACAGGGTGTCACAATATTCAGTAAACTTAGAAGTAGCACATATTTTTAGACACCAAATAAGTTAATTGGGCATGATTTTTGGAACCGAAAGTCCGATTTGCATGAAATTTGAAACACATGTGTTCTGCTAGGCGCCCTAATACTTGACTTCTGCAAGAAACCCGAAAGGGTTGGAGAAAAGTTAACATTACCTCCCCCCCTACATAAATTATAGCAGAACTTTTTCTCAACTGTCCAAAAGACTATGAACTTGTTTAAAGATCCTTTTATTTACCTCATTTTGTGTCTCTTGTTAGAACAGGCCATCTCGCATAGTTTTCGAGAAAAATAATGTTTTTGAGAAAAGGTATTGTTATGTGCAGGAACGAAAATGGTGGTCATATTGAACAACTTTTAAAAGAACTGATAAATAAAAAAAATCTGTCGGGCAAGTTGTCAAGAAATTTTGCTATAACGTATGTAGAGGTGGGGCTAGTTTTCACCTATTTCGAACCCTTTAGATTTTATTTGCAATCGTCAAATATTATAACGCTAAACATAAACATAAACATACAGTATATTATAATTTTCTTACGGAAGAAATGAAGCACAAAATTCAAGTATTACAAAACTGCTGCATGAGATTCTGTTTCAAAGATATACATATACAAGAACATATTACTGAATATTATGTGAGAGAAAATCTTTTAAAATTCAAGTATTGTGTATTACTTCACTACCATATAAAGTTTTAAAATATAAATTACCCAGATATCTGTTTATTGCTTTAGAGAAGAGATGTTCACTCGGCCAAGTTTCCTTACGCAACAATGCCTATTTCAATATTCCAGTTCATACAACATCTAAATTCAAAAAATGTTTTACTTACACGGCACCATATCTACTGAACGATCATTTGGAACTTTTTGAAGCACCTTCCATCCAAAACTTCAGAAGTGAGACGGAAAAAGTGCTACTACAGCTGCAAAGATTTGAATCCAAAAATTAAATTTATGGCGCTTGCTACACTACTCTCCATTAACACTCAGACTATATCGTATTATATACTGTGTTGTGCATAATATTTGTTGTGAATACTAATCACCTTGTTGATGTTAAAAAACGCTCATGAAGTTAACTTTTTAGGGGGAGGTGAAAAATGGCCCTGCCAATCCTCTTTGTTGTCGTTTTTATATTTTTATGTATATACATTCCAATAAAAATTATTATTATTATTATTATTATCATTATTATTATTATTATATATCCAAATTTCATTCAAATGGGGCTATCGGTTCTTAAAATATTTTAAAAGACGTGTTTTAAAAGTAAAACTTGATTCCCTTGATTTTTTCAGTCCGATGCACGGTATTGCTCAAAAATATGACAATATCACCAAGCAGAGAAATAGCTTTTATTTTTATGTGTAAACCCTGAGTCGGACTAAAAACATTCAGGAATACAGAATTAATTTTTTGTGGTACTGCCACTGACTTTCTATATTTGGAACTTTACCTCACTGTATCTCAAAAGTTGACACGTTTAGGATATACGATTATATGAACTTTTCTTCTTAAAATAGACCCAAAAATCACCTTCTTAAAAATCGACTTTCAATTAGAACTGTATGTATATTCTTTGTAGTTTTATTTTCAACGATCCTAGATTAGATAGAAGGTTTTACTTACCGTGTTCACAACCATCACATACTGGATGGCATTCATAATGGCTGTGCGGTTTCCTGGCATATCCAGAGCAGCATACTTCAATTTTGCTGTATCCGTCTCTGGACTAGAACGTTATACATACATCTTAGCATTATCTTACGAAAACACAGAAATCTTCGTGAACTGACAATTCTTATTGAAGCTTTGGTATCTAAATTATAAAACTACATTTTCAAGTCTGTAGTTGTGATTTTTCAAGGAGATCTTTGAGATACTTGCTCAAACAAGTGTCTGATGAAGCGGAAATCGATTAGGTAAATTAGGTAAATCGAATCGATGGGTGAATCGGATCAAATTAACCGGGTCAACGCGTTATTCAAAATATTAACGGATTTCTTATTTTGATCCGATTTGTCTCGGTCTAACCTACTTATATGCAGACGTCCCAATATTTCGTGGACATATAAGAACCACGTATTTTTAGACTCAAAATAAGTCGATTTGACATGATTTACGTGTATATAAACGTGATTCGTTTTTCTATTAAAGGCGTTAAAGTTTTCTTTTAAAGACTAATTTTTACAGATATTTTTGGAACCAATAGTCTATTTGAATGAGCACGTGTGTTTTGCTAGACGTCCTAATATTTTACTTCTACAAAAAACCCGAAAAAGTTTGAGAAGGGTGAAAACTACTCCCACTCCTACATAAATTATAGCAGAATTTTTTCGCAACTCTCCCAACAGACTGATTGTTTTTATTTAGAATATCCTAGTGTTAAATTCATTTTTTGTCTGTTATAAAAACAGACCACCTTGTATAGTTTTCAAGAAAAAACTTTTTTTCGGAACTGGTTTCTGAAAAAATTTCTTTTTACACCAAGTGTTGAAGTCTAGTAGGCATGTAGTTGGCGGAAATAAGGAATGATTATTTTTGTTAACAAGCTTCATAAAGTTTAAATTAATAAGGAATGTTTGAGTTTGTTTTGCAGAAATTTTAAATTAATTAACGTTCCAGATTCTGTTTGGTCAACTTGTTGATTGTTTTTCTCGTGAATATGGAATATTCTTTTGTCGAACAGACTGATATATTGTTAGAGCTTGGTTTGTTTAAAGTGTTCGCGTGTATCAAAAAAGATATCCGCTTCAACTACTTCCAAATCGTCAGACATTTGGATGCATAGAACGCCGACTTCCAAAAATTTGTCGATTCCAACCTTTACGAATCAACGCTGGGAAACCGCGGCAAACTCGAACACCGCTGGTTGAAGAAGCTGTTCTTGAAGCGGTCGAAGAAGATCCAGGTCTGAGCACTTGTAGATTAGAACATGAACAAGAAGTTCAACAAAGCACCGAATTTGAAATAAGTAACTCATTCGTTCAGTCTGTCCTGGAATTATTGCCTGCTTACCGTCACTCACGTTTGAGGTTTGTACAAAATGTATCAGATCGCAGAGGAGCTCATAGGTCATTTCACAAGAAATCTTTGTTTACAGATGATTCATATTTCACCCGACGTGGTATGAAATATTTGCATGTTTATGCTAAAGAAAATCCGTATGCAGTTCTAGAAAGACATATAGGTTGCCTAATAAATTAAACGGATATAGCTTTCTTCATTTTCTACAATACGTTTCACCTTTATTATAAGAAGAACTGCCTCTTAATCTTTGCTCTTTTTTATATGGGGAGCATTAAAAGCAAAAGTATATGAGATTCATGTAGACAACGCCCAGCAACTATTGAACTGGATTCAAAATGTGCGGGAACGAAAAGTGTGATCATATTAAATACCTTTTATGAAAGACTCTCACTATTGCATGTATTAGATAAAATTTCTAGTAATATATAACTTGCTGGGGAACCTCTTGATGCAAGTTATTTTTTTTTCCGAAAACTAACCGAGATGCCTGTTTTTATAAGAGAAAGAAAATGAAGTAAACAAAAATATCTGCTAAATTCAGAGTTGTCGAGAAAGTTGCCAAGCAATTTTGCTATAATGTATGAAAGAGTGACTGTAGTTTTCCTGCATTCCGAACACTTTAGAGTTTTCGTATAAGTCAAGCAAAAGATAAATATGTGTACCAAATGTCATTCAAATCGGACTATTGGTTCTTAAAATATCTTAAAAAATGCGTTTTAAAAGAAAACGTTGACGTCCTCTAGCGGAGAAACGAAACAAAACTTTTTCATAGAGGTGAATTACGTCCAATCGACTTATTTTGAGTCTAAAAATATGTGGTATGTCAATGTCAACGGAATATTGAAACACCCTATATATCTCAAACTTTAGTTAACAGCTGACTCACCGAATTTCCTCTTAGATTGGCGCCATGTCTATCCTCGGGACTCAGAAGGTCAATAGTTCTGTAAATACGATTGTATATGTTGAAACTACATAGAAATCACTGCCTAATCATGATTCAAACTACAGCTATTTACATATTCATAAATCCCCGTATTTATTGATGTTTATAATAGTTTTTTATTATAATAAACAATGATCACATTGAAAAAATCATTTTTACCCAATATTCTACCATCTTTAGGAGGTAATACCTACTCAATACCGTTAAGGTTTTGAATTACTGAATCCGCTGCGTGAATATTATTCAATACCTACAACCGACTCTCTCTCTCTCTCAC